>JARFJB010001424.1:1147500-1190000 GCA_036346205.1 Vesta saturnalis
TTTCTTCGTAGTGTTTGTATTCCGTCTCTTATGGTACGAATGTTTGCATGTTGTATAGTGAAGTTATTAGTCTAGTCGTACTCGTCTTAGGAAGCAATGAAGGAAATGTGGGTTTGTGTAATGCTAGTGCACAAGGAAGCCAGGTAATATATAACGAATGTAGGTCTTATGTGTGTATTGTAGTTCTCGCAAGTAGGATTGATTGAGTTTTGATAGGGTTAACGGAGACTCTTCGACAATTAGCCCAGTTAGAGAGGTTCCAAAGGGTTTTAGAAATGCTGTGGGAAGCTATTTTGCTTTTCCTCCTAGACTACGGAACTACGGAACGGAGACTTCGGGCTGTAAAATAGTTGCAATGCATATATAAGATAAAGGATAAGGCAGAACCTTGGTACTCCTGCTGTGGGGTGAAAAGGTTCGGAAAAGGCATTTCCTACTTTACCCGTGGCGACCGATTAATCATGTACGAGATCAAGAGTTTGGGAAGTGGATTGATATACCCATGTGTGGATTTTGTCAATGAGTCCTGTGTGCTAAACCCTGTCAGAGGTCAAATGCTTGCTTAATACCTAGAAAATCTTGGAGATTGCATTGCTTGTGATTGCGCGCTGTGGTGGGCTTCATAAGGAGCTCCAATAAAACATCTGTTGTAGATGTTTTTAGTAACTTTATGGCTTGGTCTATTAGGTATCATTTGGTTTAGGATTGGTTGGGTGTGATAGGGGGCACAGAAAGAATTCTCATTGTCCAATTGGATTTCGGAAAGGTTTAAGTTGTGTAATTGTTCAAGGTGACCTACAAGGAGTTCTTTAAGGGCATTGTCGAATCGTGGATTTTGCAATCTTGATATGGTTTACATGGAAGGTCGGTAGAAATAAGGCCGCCTTGGGGATTAGTAAGGTGTAATCTAGACAGCCCTTTACGCTGTTGTAAGAAGAGCTTACTATTTCGGTAATAAATTTGGGATGTGGTTTGGTCCATGATTCCTAGTGCTAGAGCCGGATGCTTACATCGCATAAATTGACGGTAGATTCGTCTTGTCTTTTCATCTATTTCACGATATGTTCCGTTACAGGGGAAGTTATATCGGTAATTTCGACATCTTGGTGTGTTAGGATAGGATGGGGTTAAAGGAAATCACATATGCTCCCCGCAACTATTACACTTTGAACGAGCAGCGGATTTGATAGCTGCATGTTCGATTTACGTGCAGGTGGTACAACAGCGTGGTGGTAGTATTAGCAAGGGTTTACATTGGTAATGCCGTCCGAAGCCGAACATGCCCTTTGTAAGCAGGTACTCGAGGGTAATCTTGAAGGTAGTGATCAGGTGTATAGAGGATGTGAGAGCGTTGGTTGCATTCGAGACGATTCAAATTGCTTTATGCCATGAACGCAGAGGAACTGAATCCAAAATCTTTTGTGCAAGGATATCTTTATCCACGTGGCGAGTCACGCCGAAGAAAAAAGGTGAAGGTGACTGTAGGGCCTCTTAAATGATGCCGCACCCCAAGATGCGTACCATCCGATAAGAAAGAGGAAGATTTGGGAAAGTAGGTGTTATGATAGAATGTCAAGTTCGTCCACGGAAGACTTAGGAATTTTCTGTAGTTGAAAAGAGTTTTCTGGATGGATTTTAGGATATTCCGGACGCAATATCTCGGAAATTGGGATGGGCGAGTTGGATTGGGTAGAGTGTAGGTGGAAGCTGTACATATAAAAGCGGGTTTAGTATTAGGTGAGGTATGTTTGTGTGATGTGTGTTTCTGTGTGGGTATGTGATCGTGTAGAGTGGTAAAACCGAGTTAATGTCGCAACGTCTACTGTTGGACCTCTCGGCGCTCTTTTGACAAGAAAATCCATAATGATCGTTACTAGCAACAAACAAACCACAATCGCAGACATGTGGGTAGCAAGTTTTCAATGCAACAACTATTTGTAATGATGTTCTATCGAGCAGTGTGCTTATGTGTGATGGTACTATCATTTAAATACTTAACATTAAGACATGAAGAATTTTTTTCAATAAAAAATCAATTATGAAGAAAATTATGTTGTCTTTGATACATTGCAAAAGAGAATTTCGCGGGTGGGTGGATGTGTGTGTGTGTGTGTGAGCGCGCGCGTGCGTGTGTGTGCGTGTGCGTATGAGTGTGCGTGAGTGCGTGAGTGCGTGAGTGCGTAAGTGCGTGAGTGCGTGAGTGCGTGAGTGAGTGAGTGCGTGAGTGTGTGAGTGTGTGAGTGTGTGTGTGTGTGTGTTGTGTGTGTGTGTGTGTGTGTGTGTGTGTGTGTGTGTGTGTGTGAGTGTGTGAGTGTGTGAGTGTGTGAGTGTGTGAGTGTGTGAGTGTGTGAGTGTGTGAGCGTGTGTGAGTGTGAGTGTGAGTGTGAGTGTGAACGTGAGTGTGATAGTGAGTATGAGTGTGAGTCTGAGTGTGAGTGAGTGCGAGTGTGTAAGTGAGTGTGTGTGTGAGAGTGTGAGAGTGTGAGAGTGTGAGAGTGTGAGAGTGTGAGAGTGTAGAGTGTGAGAGTGTGAGAGTGTGAGAGTGTGAGAGTGTGAGAGTGTGAGAGTGTGAGAGTGTGAGAGTGAGAGTGTGAGAGTGTGAGAGTGTGAGAGTTGAGAGTGTGACAGTGTGAGAGTGTGACAGTGTGAGAGTGTGAGAGTGTGAGTGTGAGAGCGTGAGAGTGTGAGAGTGAGTGTTTGAGAGTGTGAGAGTGTGAGAGTGTAAGAGTGTGAGAGTGTGAGAGTGTGAGAGTGTGAGAGTGTGTGAGTGTGAGTGTGTGTCAGTGTGTGTGTGTGTGTGTGTGTGTGTGTGTGTGTGTGTGTGTGTTGTGTGAGTGAGTGTGTGAGTGTGTGTGTGTGTGTGTGTGTGTGTGAGTGTGAGTGTGTGTGTGTGTGTGTGTGTGTGTTGTGTGTGTGTGTGTGTGTGTTTCTCGGCAGAAGTCACTTTTTTTAACTATGAAAGGGTCAGAGCGTGCGAGAGGCGCCATTCTATGCTACTGGCTTAAGGTATTTTGGGTGAATTCCACATCTTGGTCTAGAATCTTGAATCTTGTTTCTGCGCCTAAGGTTGTTTTGGCTAAAACAAAGAACACGCAACAGCCAAAACATAGGAACTAGCAAACAAGCAAATGTGCAAACACGTAGTCGTGCAACTTGGTCTTTCCATTTTTTAGTGTTTACTTAATAAATGTGTGACTGGTTTTTCTTGGAGTTTCATTGGGGTTACGTAATAATAATGAGTCATTTTAAAGGTGTTATTAAAAAAAAACAGGTGTTACTAACCGATGGTACACAAAGGTCCTTATTGTAATGAAAAAAAATTCCTTATTTCAATGCGTCTATCATTCTTTTAGAAGCACAAAAATGTACAAAGGGAGTAACAGCTGTATGTATATGGCGATTAAGGTTTTAAAGAACCAGATATGTGCGCATGTGAGGAATCAGAATTTGATGTGATGGTTGATTTTTGTAAAGTATCCGAAACACTCAAACTTGGAAGCACCCGAATTCTAACGCCGCGACGTTTTAGTAGGATTATAGATGTTTTCGGCTAGTTTAAAGCAATCAACAACCACATCAGCTGTGCATATGCGCACTAGCCTGATTCTACGTTTTAGTTGGATAGCTACCTCGTATAGATTGGATACTTTCTATTGTGTACTTTAGAGAACGTCACATCAGATTCTGGTTCTACACATTCGCACTATTCTGGTTCTTAAAATTGTTTATCACAGCTGCCACTGCACATTGTTATGAAAATGTAATAGTGTCCGACGTGGCTTAACTCCGGTGATCGGAAAATTATTAACATAGATATGATATATGTATAATTTTCGATATTTTTATAGAATCGGACGGCTTAGGAATTTTTTTTTGTAAGCATCTAGATGTCTATTAACCTCTATCTGACATGTAGTTTTAAACGTCTGTTTGAAATAGATTACTGTTTTTTTAAGAATAAAATTTAAAATGATTCGTTTGCATTTGCGTTGCAATTTTGTTCGGTCTGTCAATGCTAGAAGAGCATTCTCAACTTGTTTTTTTTTTACAAATTTAAACGTTTTGATAACAATTACAGTTATTGTCTTCAGTAAATGGTAATAGTTTTAAAAAATTAATTAAGATGCCAGATACGAAATCTAAAAACACAAAAAATAAGTGTTTTAATTATGAGTGATAATCGTGAAAGTTTACATCTCCATCTTTACTTGTATTTGTTTACAAACGGGGTTTATGTGTTTTATGCTTGGGCGTTTACTTGATTGCTTGCTTCTTTTGTGTGCTTGTTTGTGTGCTGGGGGGTTTACGTGCTCAGAAAGTGGCTTCACTAATACTCATATAATTATTTGAATTTTTAAATATCTTTGAGACAAGAATGGCCCCAAAAATCAGTAATACCTAATTAAGGACTGAAAGTAGGCTAGGTAAATTTTTCATAATCAATCAGACATAATGTCTTTAATCTGATCAATAATCTCTCCTAAAGTTTCGGTTGTAGACACTAGACTAAAATTTTTGCTAACTTTACTGTCAAAACTAATTGTTTTATCATTTATCTACGCGATCAAACGTAACTTTTTAGTCTTTAATATTAATATCAGTGTTTACCACGAATATTAACACAAACATCATCGAAGTACGTTATAATCGTGTATAAATTGTTAAGAACAAGAGGGGTCTAAAATTGAACCTTGCGGGACTATGTGTGTGTCAGTTCTTCTTGTACATTGATACCTTTTTGTTCCATTACTGCTTAGTTTTTAATTTCAACTACTTGTTGATGACCGGTTAAATATTAAAGATAAACAATTAGCTAGACTTCTATAATATTCATAGAGCCGTGCTTGTTGATTTCCTATAACGAACCTATTCTAACAGTGTATTAGTAATTTATATTTTTGGAAATATTCAGATGTCTAGATTTTATAGAGCTTTGAAAATTTTTTGATAATGTTACTAAAATTTTGTTATCGCCACTCTTGTGGAGTGGATAAACTTTTGATTGTTTGAACGAAAATAACCCACTTCTAGACAACAGTTTATGACATAAGATATTTGAAGGTTTTTTCACTATCGCTAAATCGACTTATTAGCTCATTTACAACTTTTGGTCAAGTTTCGTCATGATCGGTATGATGTCTGGTTGTGTGTGTGTGGATGTATGTTAGTATCCTCGATAACTCCAGAACCAAAACACCTACGTACATAAAATTCGGCATTTAAGCTTCTTTTCACTTCGCTTGGAGCTGATTATATTGTGGGAGAAATCCAGCGACAGAGCGGGGGGGGGGGGGGTTATTAGAGGCAATTTTGTTTGTTATCAAATATTTCTAAAACATCTGCATAATTCAAAAATAAAAAAATACCTACATATAGACCTTAAATGTGTCGATTAATTATGTTTTATGCAATTTTTTGATAAGACGCTAATTTAGCGGCAAAAAATTCCTAAGGTAGTGTTAGTTAAAATTTTTTCAAAATCTGAATAACGATTAATTTTATAAGAAAAAGTGTAACATTTTTTTAAAGAAAATTTAATTTTACATAACTTTTCTTTATAAAGTTTTTTAATATAACGCAAGGTAAGTCTAAAAATGAATTAAATATGAATGAAAACGGTTAAACTGTATTATTGATATCTTACAGAAGCGGGCGGCTTTGGAATTTTTTTTAAGTTAACATGTGTTTATATCTATTAATTTCTATCTGACGTGAAGTTTTAAACGTCATTCTGACAGATTATTGTTTTTGTTTTTAGAATGCTGCCTGTTTTCGTTATGAACGAAAAAAGAGGTTGATTAATGTGTGAGAAATTATATCTATTTCTAGTGTTTGAACCGTTGAATATTCAACTGTACTAAAACGTTTTTGAAATGTAATATAAAATGACTTAACGTAATTCTGGATAAGAATTCTTAATTTTATTTAATAGCATATCGTATGCTTATTTTCAATATTCTATTTATATTTTTTATAGTGCTTTAATCTATATAATAAGAGATTTATTATAAAAGCTTCCATTTCATAAACTAAAAATAAAAACGCGGAAAACAATACTTAGAATATATTAACAGCGATTAGTTTAACAGAAATTTATTGATTTGGTCGATAGGCAAACTATCCCTTAGATACTCTTAAAGTAATCCCTGTAGTTACTAACGGACATCTCAACCCTCCATCCTAGAACGTATTCTTTTCTTATCGATTACAAAATCCTGCTAAAATCAGTTCGTCTTCAGATTTGTCTTTGGATTTTTCAGACTTACTTGATCCGATTTCGAGAGATAGGATAAATTTAATGTCAATCCTTATATACTCTTTTAATCCTATGTAACGAGGACTGTAGGGGAGTTGAATTGTCTTAATCAATTAATTCCACAAGTATTAATGCAACAAAAAGCACGTATTTTGATTAAAATTTTAGACTGATTTGGCTTTGATATCAAGTGCAAATGTTGTATTCTTAAATGTAAGGAGTTGTTATTGAAGTGTGATACTTGTAGAGTAGGTCGATTGGTGTGGATCAAAGAGGCGAGAATTGAAATCTGCAGGGGATACAGTTTCGTTCGACTACTCAGACTACGGGGGTTCGCGTTTCTCGCCTTTTCGATACACTCTTTCTTACTACCGCTTTTACTTCCTGATCTTTCAGCTTTTGCAGCGGTACTAAACTATCTACTTAATTATTTAGTAAGTGCTTACTTAATAGATAACACAATAATATGTGATTTCATGTGATCACCACATACGGATTCGACATGTTTCGCACTTTCAATATTATACATATGAAGTGTTTTGAATAGTTCACTTAAGTGATTGTTGACTAAATAAAATTCAATGCTGTAGTCGATATCCCATTGTAATGATTAGTCATCAAAACTACAAGTTTTTTTTGATACGTTTAATTTTTGTGTTCACTGGTTTATGTAAGCTTCACATTTATTCGATGCGTTTTAGCAAGACGAGCGCTTTGACGTGACGCTAAGCTTCCACCTTTACACCAGCTTAAAACCCTGGAATAATATTATGTTTGTAAATGTAGAAGTTGGAAGTTTTGTTTTTTAGCTCTAGTTTCATTTTATTTAGGAATCTATTTTGATTAAATCACGTTTTACCATTTTCTTAATGCAACTAAACAAGTTAAACATAAAAGTAATTATTTGTCTAAATCTTGAGGTGACCGTCAAACACCCTTCACGATTCCCTTGTCACAAACGTATACAAACAGACAAAAACAATCCTCCATAGACTTTGCTATAAGTGAAGTTCTTAGTAAACAATGAAACAAAACAAGTGGATGGAACTATGAGACAATAGTGGTCACCAATAAAGGTGACAAATACAAAAGGTTTCGACAAGTTCAGGATACGCCAGTTAAGTCGTACTCGTCATCCGTGAGGTTCTATGGCTCGTTACTGCCAGATGTCAGTTGTAGTTGCCACATTATTATTACCTTTGATAAAATCTTAGACGGTTGCGTTAAGCATGTACTTATACGAACGGGAAGTAAATCATCACGTGCACATAATTTTATTTTTTCCTAACCTTTTTAGCAAATTTTAACACTTGTCTTGAAATTTTCAAATAACAATCCATTAGTGAAGTTAGATACTAATCTTATTAAGAAAAAGCTCGTATTTTGTTTTATTAGACCAAATACGACACGAACCTATTCAAATAATATAGCTGCAAGTGAACAGCCTTTTGTTCCATCAATGGAACTTCTCACGGCGTTTTGTTTACATAGCAGCCCCCCATTTGCACAGAGAATCCGGTTGCCCTTACTATGTTGTTGATAAATATGGATTATAAAGGAGTGAAAATACGATGGCACTTTATTTATAGCTAATTATTAAGCTTGTAGTTTTAGGGAATCAAAACATTATGACTTTGACAGGTGTATAACAGTAGTTAATGTATCACGGATATTTCTCATTTACAAATTTTCTTAAAATGACACTTCTCTTTCTTAACAATTACACTATAATTAAAATATAATTATCGTTCCATTCCTTACTTAGATAGCGTACAGTATGATATTCATAAGGCGAAAACGTTATTCCTGGTGAATAACGGTATTACTTATGCTGTCTTTTAATATGAAATAAACTTTAATTGAAACTTTTTAAACTAATCAAAGAAGAAATTATGTAATATAACAACTACTTAAAAACGAAAACAGACCAAAACTAAGCGAAAGTTCACATCATTCATATATTAATTTGCTACAATTATTACTTTCAGAAAGTAGTTACTTGTATCACTTTGCCAGAAACGATTGTTTTGCGAACCGAAGCCTACAACTGCGAATACTTGCAAGAATAGTTTCTGAACGTGGGAGTTTTTAGTTTTTTATTGTTTTTTTACATGTATGTCCTACTTTGAAGAGTCTGGTATTTCAAAAGGTGTCGGTCTTCCACTTCCACTTATTTGCCTTTTTTTGGTTAAAACTGCCTTACTTGTACAATTTTTCCTCAAATTTTATTTTTTTGTAATATCCATCCCAAATCGTTCTAAATATGCACTACGTTGGTTTATAGACCTACACATCTGGGCCGTATGCTATTCCATGGTATCCGGATGAAAAATATTACAAAATATAAGACAAGGTTTTTATCACCTTAGGTAGAAAATCACTTTTTTCCCAGACAATGGAGTTGGTAAATAAATTTTGGGAAAAAAAGGTGTAAATTATTTATGTATTTATTTATTCGCAAATTTTCAGGCAGATACTCTGTCCTTCGTCAGGCGTAATGTCAAAGTGACAAATAATATGTAAATAACTTACATATTTTTTCCCAGATAAAGCGTTATTTAAGATGTGAAATGGTGGAAGTTTCGATTCTTAAATGGATCTGATGTCAATTCGGATGTACATTAATTCATTCGCAATGTTTAATAGGTATATTTCGATGCAGTACAGTACAGTGATTAGCCAACTACGATTTTCTGTAGTTTTTCTATAAACTGTTCACGATAGGTCAAACATATTATGGTGGAATCACGATAAAGTGTACCGTTTTCGACAAAATCGGAATAATTTAACGACAAGCAAGTTTTTACACTCATACTGCAGTTTCTCCTAATCCCACACTGTTATCACTGTAGTAGAGAAGAAAAACATGTTTTATAATTGGTGTTTGTAACAATGGTAAACAGTATTGTATTGCCAGTTTTCATATTTTTCGGCAAGTGCTTATAATTATATCATGTATGGCCATGCATTTGGAAACTTCTTAATATACAAGTAAATGAACTGCGAAGTGACTTCTTATTTTTGTGCTATGGCTAATGGTGACAAACGCCACATTCTTGTTCACGTTTTTCTGCCTCTCACGATAGAAATCATGATAGATGTGTTGGTGGTACCAGAGGTATCTCAGTAACTCATATTGGAAATAAATATTTGGAGGGCGATTGGTTTCGTCCCAGACTTCCGACACGGTCATTGGTCTTTCGGACCTACTCGGGTACTCAATTAAATAACTACGGAACACATAATCGCTTTTTCCGAATTATCCCCTTTCGAGCGTAACTGACTTCAAAAGCTTCTGGAACAGCTTTTCCTTTGCTTCTGACACTCTGGGTTGCACTTCTCTAATTGAACACAAAGCCCTTACTGAGGCTGAACATATGAAGCAGCGGTATTATGCGTTATCTCCTACGCTGCAGGCTATAATCGATAAGGAATCTTTCAACAGTCAAGTGGAACCCCGTCGTTCTCACTAAAGAAAGATGTCCTATTGGTCTTGTGTCGATGTTAGGAAAGTAAATGTAGTAACTCAAAAGGACGCTTATCTCTTACCGTACATTAGTTCCATTTTAGATCGACTACACAACTCTCGTGCTACCTTTCAACGGTTAATTGATCGAGTTCTCAGTGCTGATCTCGAACCGCATTGTTTTGCATTCTTAGATGACATTGTTATAGCTACTCCTACGTTCGAGACTTGAACGTACTTGCGCTTACCCTGGAACGTTGCAGACCTAACTGTAACGCGTAACCAGTGTCAGTTAAAATATTTAGGATGTGTAGTGAATAAAGATGGCTTCCTAGTAGATCCAGATAAGGTTGCCACCATCACTTCTACACCTGTTCTTAGATCGTAGTCTACTGGGTATGTGCAGCTAGTATTGTCGTTTCCTCCTAAATTTCGCCTCGTTCACTGCTCTTTTAAATGCACTTACGTGGAAAAATGCTCCTTTAGTCCGATCACACCAAATTCTAGGATTGATTCAAGTCGTAGAAATAGTGTCTAGTATCTACTGCCATACTTTCGTGTTCTGATCCCTTCTTTCTGCTTAGGTGCTCTTTTGAGTCAAACACCTGCTGCTGGTGAGAAAGTTATTGGCTGCATTAATCGATCACTAACGAAAGCCAAACGTCACTACTCAACAACTGAAAAAGAGTGCCTAGGTGCGTTATGGCCATTGAAAAATTTAGATCCCATGTAGAAGCAGCTCACTTTTCTGTGGTGACCGATCATCATTCTTTAGTGTGGCTGAACAAACTCCAGAACCCATCTGGAGGATTGGTTCGTTGGGCTATTCGCCTTTAGAATGCAGGTAATTGAACTGCAAAGCTTCTCTGCATCGTCTCCATTTACACCATCACATGTTCTAAAACGTTGATCGGAGATTTTAATAACTTTCCTTAGGCAAGCTTATATGCACACTACATAATTTGAAGAACCCGTCATGGAAGAAGTGTAGAAAAACTATAGCAAATTCAACGTATCTTACGTGTCATTGGTTTTCCTCTGGCTCTGCTGCCAATGATAACTTCATACTGAATACGCACGTTGGGACTGATTTTAGGCAGATTTGTTAAGTATCGCCATGAGGGACAGTTCTGAAAAATAATCCACGTGCTTAAGGATTTTCTTTTCATAATAAGGAGAAAGACATGATTTATCAACGATGTTGGTCCTTTGCCCGATTCTCAAGATGTGAGAACCTATCTCAATATCACTTTGAGTGATAGACACACTGGACGAGGAGCATCACAGCCGTACCAGCTGGCTTCCTGGACGTAAGCCTACTGAATTTTCTGTGGACCGGCTATTTGAATACGAGTGTTTCATCACTGCACGCACCTCTCTGCATAAACAGTCACGATTTATTTTGCCTTGCAATGACATTGTTTAGTTGAGGATTAACTTGCACTTATATATAAACGTACTATCTCAATCCCGTCTACTCTTAGTAATCTTAAATAACACCAGACCACTAATGACACATTTAATGATATACCTTGAAATGCACTTAGTCACCAAAGAAAAAAAATTATCTATTTATAATCCAAATTTACAATCTCAGTCAAAACTATGTAACTGTGAAGCTGAGGTTTCTGTGGACTTTTGCCAATGTTAGTTGTTGAAATCGCCATTTCCAAATTGTATATTTCCTATATGTCCCGAGGAGTTTAATGACCGTTGAAGAAGAGTAATATTTATTTCGGGAGCTGTGAATTTTAATGAATTTTTATTTACCTAACTTAAAATAATAAGACCACTATTTCTTAGGAACGAATCAGTTAAATAAAAAAATAACATTTGGTTTTTAGAGAATAGAAAGACGTTGCATATAATGGATCACTCGAGTTAAAATTTTTTTTGGAGGGGACTTGTAGGGTGGGCGGGTGAAAGTAGAGGTAGAAGGGTATTGTCACAGATGTCGCCTTGTTAGTTATTTTTTCTGTGAGAGGGAGTTATGTAAGATTTTAAAGGAAATGGAGATGGGAGAATGAAGTTTTTAAGCTGTCATAGATCCGCATTTTTTGTTGTATTCCAATGTTGATTATATACCTTTGTAGAACAGTGTTGCCTGAGGGGATTTATTATAGAACAGGTGACGTGATGGGATTTTTCATAGAATACTTGCACCCGAAGCTATTTTTCACGGAATCGCACTACCCGAGAAAATTTTTTAAAATCCAGTGACTGACGTGATTTTTCAGAGAACCCCGACACCTGACGCGATTGTTGCGCTACGTATTTTTTTTTCTTAGAAAATGCTTTAATGTCCAAAAGGGTCCTTCTTTTAATGCGGGTTCAAACGCTACTAAGAAAAAGGTTGGTGACGTATACAGTCAATCATCCTCATGTTTTAAGGACTAGTCGTCAAACTTTCAAATACCAAAGATCAAATCACCTTTCACATGGCACATCGATCGATTACGTAATACTTTTTAATTAGATCAATGTTAAAAGCAACTTTCGCCCCCCCACAAATTCCCAAATAAAAAAACATGTTAAACTATGTTTGCAATTAAAAAATTCTTAAGGCGCAAAATACAATATCTTGACCTGCTTACATGCATCTTTATTAGAAAATAGTCTAACGTTTGTAAATTTTTAAGACATAGGCACAGCGTTACCTTTAAAAAAATTTTTAAAACCTAAAATACAAAATTCTCAGTGTGTTTACATATATCTTCTTTAGCAAATGATTTAAGGTTTACAAATCAGCATTCCGATGCCGTCATCTCCGTTGTAGCCTGATATGACGTAGCGTACTACGTCATCTGAGGATTTCTATAACAAAAAAATTAGCATTTTGACGGTAAAAAACAGTCCTAATACTTACTTTTAGTCCAGCCAGCGGTGGTATCGAAATTGTATCCCCAAAACTTCCACCGTGAAGCTACATTTTGTAATTATGCTTTCATTCTCAGACGGAAATCTGAATGTTGCTGTTTCCATCCTTCAGTGTTGGAGGTTGTAGTTCTGAGGATACGGAAACAGCAGCGATGGTTTCGTTAGTTGCGATCATAGATTGCCGGCACGCAGCATCTTCCATCAGTAATGCTTCACCCTTCGTGACTAGCCTAAGGAGGGTACAACAGGCGTCTACAGAGACTTAAACAATTTACATAAAGGCTCAAAATACGCAGACTTGTCGAGTAACAATAATCAGGTAACATATTGAAGATTCTATCAACGCTTTTCGTTTTTATAGAAGCTACTTATTACTAATAATAATAAAAGTGAAAAGTGTGTTTTTCCTAGGACGTTGCGGGAGGATTTCGGATTACGTCAGTACCGAGGCATTAAAAGTGAATAATCCGTTTTCCTTTTTCTAGTGATTTAGTGATTCATGTAAATACACCGAAAAGAATTCTTCATTTTGTATTTTAAGCCCTAACAATTATTTAAATGGAAATGGTGTTTTTGGGTTGGTGTGTAATTTTCCAAAAAAAAAATTTTTTTTAAATGAAGAGAACATGAATTGTAAGCACCCTAATAAGAAATTGTGATTTTGTATTTTGGATCCCATGAATTTTTGATTCCACCAAGAACTTGTGCTTTTGTATTTTAGGCTTAATTAATATTTTAATTGCAAGCGTTGTTTAGAGTGGTTTTTACTTTGGGAATTTAGCGGGAGCAAAAGTTGCTTTTCACTTTGATGTAATTAAAAATGTATTACGTAATGTGTTGATGTATCATGTGAAAGGTGATATTATCCTTGGAACCGAGCTAGTGTAGTTGTGGTAATACGACCTGCTTAGCACTTGGGAGGTAATGGGGGTTCGATTCCCATTACCGCTTCAGAACCCTAACTCCGTTCCTTCCGATCCTATCCTTACCGCACCTACCCTTAACCCCCACTATGCATACAGATGTACTTAATGTATGTATGTTGGGAATCCATAATTGTGGCTGAAGGAACTTGGACAGTTCAAGCAGCCCGCGCTCCCCCTTGGGGAGGAAATGAAACACGTGGCCTTTTCCTTTTCCTATCCTTGCCAGTTAGACGTGTCGTTATAAAATGACAGCTTGATTGCCTGTAAACATCAGCATTTCATTTTAGCTGTGTTTGTGCCAGCATGTAACTTTTCGGTGAGTTTTTTCTTGCTCCAATGTGTTTTCTATGTCTGAGGTTATTAACAATTTTTAATTGTAAAGGGTGACATTTGCTAAGAAACACGCTGAGAAGGATTAGTTGTTATAAGATCTTAACCATTTTTAATAGCAAAGCAATTTAAAGATCATTCGGCATGTGGTTAATAACAAATTTTAATTCCAAACAACAAATTATTTTCTAACTGTGAGAAATACCTACATGCTTATTGACAGTCTTAACAATTTGCGTACGTTAAAACATTTTGGAAAAAACAGATGCTTGTGACGTAATGTCCCGAGTCGTGATATTACGTCCTAACTCTTTGCATTTAGGCATCAACAATTCTAGAACTTCAAACAAGAAATAGTTTTCTATAATATGACGACCAGAATTCGTGATTTTACGTTTTGTCCATTTTTAATTGCAAACGTTAAAGCACTTGCTAAAAAAATACGTGTATTTCAAAAAGCCCGTCCATTGCCGAATTCTAAGAAAAATTCGATCAGGTGACACCGTTCTATAAAAAATCGCCTCTGGTTCTACAGTTCTACTCACCTTAAAATGCGTCCGTAGAGTAAAAAAAAAAACAGTATATGCATCTTCTTGAATTTCGAAGTCCTAAGGAACCTCCGCACCTGCTGGAAATGATGACAATTTTGTACGGGTTACAGTTATAACGACTACCAGTTGTTCTGAGTTTCTTTTGAAACTACTTTGAGTATTCTAATAAGTGTTTTATGGAGCTTAGAGTTCTTCAGACTTTTTCAGAACATCGTTAAACTTAACACACAACATAGCATAACCATCACGCCGTTTCCTTACCTCTAACCTCACCCACGTATATTTACTTTTACATCTATCCATCATCGCCTTTTCCTCGCCACACTCGGTCTTTATACACTCATTCTTTTTTCTTATCTCTTCTCGTTCTACCACATGCACTCCTCAGGAATCTTATACCCACGACATATATTTTTCTTTCGTGCTTTTTTTGACATACCCACATCTCAGTTCCATACAGTACTGACGGGACAAACCCGCCATTATAGATTACTTGTTTCGCAGCTAGGCACATGCTTTCGTTTCTTATTATCGTCCACATACTTCCAATAACTTTCCTTCCAGCATTGATCCTTCGTCCAATCTCGCCATCAATTGAACCATTTGCAGTAAACATTCTACCCAGATATGCCAACTCGGGCACTTGTTCCACAATTTCATCTTGCAGAGTAAATACTCTACTTTCCTTACCGCCTTCCCGATTGAACACCTCAATCTTAGTTTTGTTCATGTTTACCTTTAGTTTCATGCCCGCACAGACTGTACCAAACTTCCTGAGAGCAGTTTGTAGCTCATAAGCACTATCACTTAGTAAGATTGTGTCGTCTGCACACACCAGAACTCGTACATTTACGTCACCAATCATTACACCATTTGTATCGGTACATGATTGCCTAACACATTTATCCATGTATACATTGAACAACCACGGTGACATTACACACCCTTGTCGCATTCCTTGCTCAATATTCACTCACACTTCCTCTCACCCTAGCACATGCCCGAGTACCGTTGTATACTGCCCTTATTCCGTTTATTAGACCTTTATTTAGATCATCTTAATTTAATATTTCCCACAGCCTCCCTCTATTCGCTCTGTCTTGTGCTTACTAGAGATCTACAAACGCACAGTACAGTTTCCTTTTACACTTAAACACTTTTCGATCATCTGCTGGAGAGCAACCATCTGATCAACTCATCCGCTCCCTGGTATGAAGCCACCCTGCACATCCCAAATCTTAGTTTGCGTAGTTTCTCGTACTCTATCAATCAATATTCTTCCAAATACTTTACCAGGCACACTGATCAAAACTTATTCCTCTGTAGTTCTTGAAATCACTCTTGTATCCCTTACCCTTATGCAGTGGTACAATGATCGCGCTTTTCTAATCCCTCAGCACTTTTCCACACTTAAGGCATACATTGAATAATTCACACATTCGGATAAGTTTTGCACCTCCATATTTTAGCATTTCACCAGTGATTTCATCTACGCCTGCTACTTTACCGTTTTTCAACCTTCCTACCGTTTTCTCTACCTCATTTATCCCAATATCCTTCTCAGTGGCATTCACAATTCCTTCTGCATTCTCCTTATTTAACCCTTCAGTCTTACTTTTCTCCGTACTGTACAGCTTTCAGAAATATTCTTGCCAGCATTTTCTCACTTAACAATCGTCCTATACTGTTTCGTTGCTCGTATTCATCACTCCTGCAGCGTTCTGTTTTGGACCACGTTTTGTATTTTTGACCCATTTCCAGAAGAGTTTTTTGTTTCCCTCAAAATCATTCCGCATTTTCTCTCCTTCGCTTCTTTGTCCCTTAATCTGTACACCTCTTACAATCGCCTTTTCTCAGTCTCATTTTTTGCAGCAATCATTGCCATGTACGCATCTTTTTTCTTACATACTGCCTTTTTACCGATTCATTCCACCGAGCACATTTTTTTAGTCTACCTACAGTCACTCTTCCACACATCCGCACGGAACAATTGACAAATAAGTTATACAAGTTTATCCATGCACTTTCAACGTCAGTGTCTTTTATTTGTTCGTTCCATTCCGTTCGTTTCATTCACATTCAACGCTTTACTCACAGCATCTGCATATTTCATTCTCGCACCATTATCTTCTAGTTTGTCTACCCTAATTCTGGACTGTCGCACTACGTTTGCTTTCCTTCTCCAGACCCACTTTTGCTCTATAAATACTCTCGATACAACCAAAAAGTGGTCCGATCCACACTCCGATCTGTGCATTACTTTTGTATCTCTCACCAGGTTTCTAAGTCGTTCATCATACACTATCAATCAATCATACTTTTAGATTCACCTCTTTTCCATGTATACATATGCACATTTTTACCTTTAAACCACGTATTAGATACAAACCGGCTTCTCTCCACACATATGTTCACCAGGCGTTCACCATTTTCATTGACTCTTTAGTCTCCGAACTTTCGTAGAACGCGTCCAGTATGTTCTCTCTGTACACCCACCCGTCGGTTCATATCTCCCAACATCATCACTCTTTCGTTTGGTTGACCTAAGTTCAACACGTTCTCTACATCATTCCAGAAGTTCTTACACTCTTGGTCTCTTTCTCAATTCATCGGTGGATTACTTGCAAATAAGAAAAATTCTTAGAAACTCCACTTTCAGTCTAACCCAGATTATTCGGGAAGATACCAATTCGTACTGTTTAACACATCTTTTCGCTTTTTCACTCACGATCACCCATACTCCTTTTGCGCCATGCACTTCAGTCTCAACTCCTGACCATAGTGCTAGTGCATCCTCTATCTCTACAGCATCCTTTCCATTGCGCTTTGTCTCCGATACACACAGAATATCAAGCTGCCTTTCGTGCATTACTTTCGCAATTTCAAATTTTTACCATGCATACCTCTTAATATTCCACGTACCGACTCGCAATTCATTCCTTGCACAGTCGTCAGCAACGGGGTCTGTTTGTTTCGACCTTGACCGCCCCTTGTAGCCAGATCGATCCGAGGTAATTGTATTGTTCTCTTGAAAATAGCGGGCAGACCGGTTACTAGCCAAATCGTGCCGCGGACGATGTAGCATTCCCTACTGACGGTATCGTTAAACTTTAATATCCCAAATACGTAAAACCGGCTTTATATAAGCGAAATTGGTCAATTTCTCGCTTATGTATGACTTACGCGTTAGGTTTAAAAACACCGACTACCCAAGTGAATTAACTTGATATAATGTGAAAAATAGCGAGACATAACTGATAAAAAAATTACTATTTCAATGAACTGTCTGAAATTAGTGTAAACTAGACCATATTTTAGAATGACTGCAAGCATGATCAAATAAATACATGTTAAATTTAAAAATTATTATTAATTTGATTAAATACATAAATAAAAAGTTTACCTCGAGTAGGATTTGAACCTACGACATGTACTTTGCTAGAGTACCGTTCTAACGAACTGAGCTATTGAGATATAAGCCACCATCGATGTAAATTTTGTGTTTATGTATATAGAACTGATGCCAATTCTAAATATAATGAGATTACAATAAAATTACTTATATTAATGGAATGTCAGCCTGCAATATCGTAACGATTCGAATATACGAAAGCAACTTGAGGTAAACTTTTTATTTACGTATTTAATAAAATTAATAATCATTGTTCTTTACATACTTACTTTTGAACTTATTCGTTCATAAGAAAACTTATAATAACATATTAAATTTATTTTCCATTTCATTATGGAAACCCGTAAGAGCAAAAGTACTAGTTTTATCCGAGAAATGAGAGAGTAATAATCTTACAACGTCGCCACATCTATTGCACAATCAATAAAAGTAACTGTATTCTCTTATTTATCGGAAAATGAACTTCTGAGTTTACTTTACCTCTTCACAACGGCGAAAGCTTTAGAAAACAATGCAGGACAATAGACACTAGAGAAAACAATTATGATCTTTTTTTTCTTAAACACAATTCCGTAATGCAGTAAAAAATTCCTAGTATCGTATTTTCTTGTGTAATATTAAAATGAAAGATACAATAAAAAAAGATGTAGTACAAAGTAAAATGGCAAAAAAAAAAATAGATTTATCTTAAACATGTAATCATAAAACTACAATATCCAGCTGAGGGATGAAAGAATGATGTGGTTTTGACAAATGAAGTGTGACCTCCTCAGCAGGATTCGAACCAAACTAATGAAGCGGGCCCTTCTCACTGATTACCGTCATAACACGGACAAATTTCATCGTCAGTTCTTGATAGCTCTATTTGTCATAATACAAAGAACAATGACAGCTAAATAACCTTCTTCTTCATTGGTATCGGATTGCTTACGGTTTATAATACAATTGATTAATAATAAACATTACTTTAGAAACCCTAGTATAGGAAACTTTAATGAGTACATTAACTTATATAAATTTTATATTAAAGAATAACTATAATACAAATGGCATATTTGTAGCCCATCAATATAAAATCTGTGAAGTATTTTATATTATAGATAAACTATACTCTTTGCAAAATATGTGATGTGAAAGTTACACAATTACGGCACATATGTAACACATGTGACTGTTATCATCACTTAGAACACTGCAGATCAGTGAAACACCCTAATATTATAACAAGTCAGGTTTTATCCAAATTATTAATCTCAGCGAAAGGTTAGTAATGTGTATTCTTCAAAGTTATTTTTGATAAAAGCCGACTACTTAATTGTATCATGTTTTTAACTTTCCCACCAAATGGGAAACATTACTGTGTGCGAAAGAAAAATATTTTTGAAAATGGAAAAATGTTTGTGTGGGTAAGTTTCTTGTACCGTATACACGATACGGTACGGAAGTTAGAAGAATACGGTTGTTAATATTAAATAGTTATACAGTACCCGTCTAAGGTCTAACCCCCCCCCCCCCCCCATTAACAATTAACAAAATTTTGGGAAACCGAATTAAGGCACATATATAACGTTTTGATGGTATTTTCAGTGACGTACTCGTTACAAACTTTTGTAAAGTAATTTTAAATGGGATCACATGCCAAGTAATACCTCATTTGAAAGCTCGTTTCAAGTCCTTTTCACCGACATCAACGACATTAAAATATTACTAGGTACTGGTTTATGAGTTTCAACCCAAAAACCTCAAAACATTAATTGGCGTTTTGGGAGAATCTCGAGTGTATTCTCTTATATCATGGAGTGTACAGCTTGTACACGAGCAATTTTCGCAACATTTGAAAGTCTCTGTATGATTTGAATTCGGCTTCATTGCCACATCTATATTCTGAAAATACTTGTCTGCAAGATCCACGTTTTTAATGATAACCTAGTCGTTGACTCTAGGAATCCGAATCAGCGAACCTTGAACACTTATGTTATTTTCTGTACCGACACTTCTAAGTCGTGCATTCTTTCCTCTTCAGTGATTAGCAACAGATCTTGTGCTCACAAATTTATGATGAATTCCACGGACAGTTAAACCGCTTGGAGGATCTTTGTTAAACCATTTCCGAAATTTCCTTCGTGCTATTGACGGTAACGCAAAAACTTCTATCCAGACTGCTGCCTTCCTTCTTCCTTACAGTCCGGTTGGCCACATTTCGCCTATAACAAAAGAAACACAAAAATTACAGCTAATCCCTCATAAGCGGTAACCTTTTCTTGGAAAATCCTGTACTACTGTTGTAAGAGGACAGACGAAAGGAGTTTTTTGTAACATTTTTTTAACTTTACGTACTTTAATTCACACACAATAAGAATTGTAACAAGATTTAGCAAATTTTTGTTTCGGTTTTGTTTGAGTGGTTGTCATTATCACTAGTAAAAGTAGAACAAGCGTTTATAACAAATGTAAGCTACGTTACCAACATCAAAACAAGAAATGTTAAGTTTGATAAAGTGAAACTTTATAAAACCCGTTTGGATTTCATAATGGATTAATTTTAAAGCCAAAGTAGACAAAATAAAAAAAGATATTGTTCAATTAATACCAAGTTTCTAATTAAATCGTTTTTTTTTTATTTAACAAATATCATTCGATTTTTTTCACACAATTGATGAAATTATTTCTTGTGCTAAAATATTAATCCCCACCAACTTCCTACTTAATTATTCCAATTTTTCGGAAATGAAACAAAAAAAAAACATTTGGTACTACAGCAGCCTATTGAAGTGAGACTTTTTTCCTAAAATAGTAATCCTGACCAAAATTCGTTAAAAAAACATAAAATTAGAGTTTGTTGGGGGTCATACCTGGAGGTGATTTGATCTTGAATAAAAATTGTGCTCTACCCTGAGCGAACTATGTACACTGTTAAACTTTCAGTTTCGATAGGTTAATTCGTTTGTGAGTTATCGTGTATAATGGCCGGACGGCCAGTCGGACGAACATTCAGACATTTTTTTATTGCTTTAACCTACTGCAGTAGATGCTAAAATGGTTAACATCGTGTTGCTCTCTTTAAAAGGAAGATCTTTGCTTTGTGAACAGCTTTTAGATTACTTCTGTTCTAACGTACTTTGCAGTGTAAAATATTTGATACTTTTAGTTCTACATTTTGACACAGGTTTTTATAAAGCACCTCTTTTATAGGTAACAATTTTGGTTTATTTATTTATTTTATTTATTTACTTGCTACATTGCAGTCGAAAACCCAATTACAATACAGCAGCACTAAGCATTACATAATACTAAATATTAAATAGCAAATAACAAATAAATGCAACTAAATTAAATTCCAGTAAAAAAAAGAAAGAGAATAAAATCATACAAATTCAAACCCGAATCGGCTAACTTAAACAAGAAATTCTATTATCAAACTGTGCATACTTCCCATGACAAATAATGCAAATAATAATAAAAGCAAAAAGAAGACATTGTAATGTGTGTACTAATCTCATCACAAACCCTTATTATTTAATACATTCCAAGCTATTGATGTGCAGTTATTACACCTAGTTTAGACTAAGTGCGTATTTCAATACAAAAGATTGTAAATTATCATTAAAATATCTAAGTCAGTTGATGATACAGATACAGGCGCAACATGCTGTTAATGGGTGAATAAGCTGAAACATTGGTGCGTGCGAAAGCAACATGAAAAGCATGCGAGAACGACAGAAATAAGTTTGAACGGCAATGCCAATTTCATTTAGCAATTCTGCTCAGTCCTTAGACAAGGAATTATCAAAGACTTTGTAAAGAAGTTTTAACTACAAGATTTTTCTTGTAGTTAGGTATGAATTAAGTTCGAATCATGTCCATCGTTCTGTAATAGCATATTACATATCGAGGCGGAAAGTGTTCCATTCCTGTTGAGAGAAGTATAGTTCACCGAGAGGCGAAGGCTGGAGGTGAACTAGTTCTCGATGGTACTTTTGTCGAGGTTTGTATACGATTTTATTCATAATTAAAGAACAAGCAACATTCAACAGTTCAAATAAAAAAAATTTGGAACACATCCATCACGGCTTCTCGTTTAATATTGGAGGTCGTGACTATGCGACTTTTGATTTTTAGTTTAATGAGAAGCCATAAATGTTATGCTTACTATTTTTCTATTGGTTTTGTCGTTACTTGTTATCAATAATTCACTTATGCTTATTAAAGAAACGTGTTGTTTGTTTCCACCTATTGCTTGGGTTCACTCACCATGTACGCACGTGAGAATAAATGGTTGCATATGCTTGACCCTTTATTAAAATTGGCAAGTTGTCAATTTGACATTGATAGTTTAAATCGATAGTAACTCCCCCACAGGTTGGAAAGTGGTTCATTACTGACCGCTTCATCTCATTACTGTCTCCTGTTTTTGTTATTGCTAACCGCTTAAGGTAAACCAGTAGAATCATTCACTTATCAACCTTTAAAGGGTTAGAAAAGCGGTATGTTACAAACTAATTGTGAATAAAATAAATAACTTAGAATTGCTTATGTGTCCGAGTTGACCATTGTCTGTTTTGTACATTAAATCCAATTTTATTATATCGTATATGCTGATTATGGATCCAATAACAATTTTAAGTTTTCTTTCCCATACGGTGTGATTTCCTGTTTCTTCAACAACTCGATGAAATGTCCAGCGTTTTTAACATTAAACTACGCTTCCTTCGTGTGCGGGTGTAATTGTTTTGCTAGACACTTGGCGAGTTATTGGGATGGTGACCCAATGGAACTTGCAACTGGCCTGTGGTACTCCCTCTATGTATTTTAGGTAACCTGTAACATTTTGGACATCTACACAACTTTTCCTTTCGTATGATAGATAATTGGATTCCTTAGTAAATGCTGATGCGTTAACTTTCATTCTGGTGGTTTTCTTCAAATAACTTTCGAGATCCGAGTTGATCGGTTGGTATGCAAAATACTCCAGTAAACCGTTTATTTTTCGATTATAATGGTGCAAATACATAGTCGTGGTTGCTTCCCCTTTATATGTAAGTAGAATGATCATGTTGTTGTTTTCCTTTTGGGCTCTTAGTGGTTATAGCTCTTTCGTGGATACGCCACGTTTTGATGGTTTTCATGTTATTAATATTGTTGTGACATCTTGTCGAGAAAGCTCTACATACCATACGTTCCTTCTTCCACATGAATTTTTGATGAAGTCACAGTACAATCAAAAGCTGTGGCTTGAACGGTTTGAGTTGCTTCATATAATTTGCATTTGGATACGTTGTATATCACTTTTTCCATGTTTAACTGCTTCTATTTATTTGTTGTTTTTTGTTGGTCCGTTTTTCATATAATTTAACAGCCCTTTGAAGCTAGAGGAAAAATTGCCTTTAATTAATATTTCCGCTATGGAAGAATTTAGAAGAATGAAATTTGGCAGATGAAGGAAAAGAAAAAGGCCACATATTTCATTCCCTCTCCAAGGGGAATTCGGGTTGCTTGAGCTTTACAAGCTCATTCAGCCACAATCGTGGATTCCCAGCATACATACATTACGTATACAAGCTGGTTAGATTAAGGAATGAGTGTAGTCAGGATGGGATCGGAAGGAACGAAGTTATGGTTCTGAGCGGGAAAATAGTACCCCAGTATTCGGATAAATAGCCGCACATGGTGTGCAAATACGGAGGACCATGCCGCTACATGTGTATGAGGAAAACCCCCTAAAAAACTGTCATACAGGGCAGTCGGTGACGGGAATAGAGCCCACTACCTCACGAATGCTAAAAGCAGGTCGTGTTACCGTAACTCTACTAGCTCGGTTTGGCGGATAATTGATGTCAATGAAAAACATTTTTTGGCCGTTTTCGTAACATTGCAATGCTTATACAAGGGGGTGAAAAATCAACCCTTATAATATTTTGCTTTAGAATGTTTTAATGCGTCTACATTTTCTTACTTAAAAAAAATGATTTAGAGAGACGAATTAAAACTGCAACTTTACTGTCTTCACTGTTTCTCGTAAAATTGTTAGTTTAATCGCAAAAAAAGAAAATATTACCGATTCCTTTTTCGCATAAATTCAGAGGGGTTATTGTTTGTTAAAAAAATGGCGTCATAATGTCAAATAGTTTTATTGTCCTGGTTTTCTTAGCGTTATTTTAGAAACTTTGGAGAATTGAATTCAATAAGTAAATAAAATGGTAAACTATGCAAATGCCGAAATGGTAGATATGCATTTTGGGTATGGCCGTGGTAATGGAAATGGATTAACAGCTCTGAGGCTTTACGCTGAATTATATCTAGAACGAACATTACCCCACTGTAGCTTACATTTTTTCAAGAACAGCTGTAGTTTGCGACAATAGGAAAATGTAGACGCATTAAAAAGTTCTGAGGCAAAATATTATAGAGGTTGATTTTTTCATTCCCTTGTATAAAAACATTGCAGGGTTACAAAGACCACCAAAAAATGTCATTTTATTAGCATCAATTATCTGCCAAATTTAATTCTTCCATAGTGGAGATATTAAATAAAAACAATTTTGCCCCCAACTTTAAGGGGCTATTACTTGGAGAGAAAGTGGTTTAAACAACAATTTATATGAAAGACTCCCCTTTACTTTTGCTGAAAAATCACCCTGTAAAATATTTCGCATCGATTTAGAAACACCCTTGATATGTATATACGTTTCGACCAGGTCTCACTAGTCATTTTCAAGTCACCTTCGATCTGCTTCGTGTAATGCCTACCATTCGTTACGACAAGAAAATGACCAATGGGACCTGGTCGAAACGTCGTCTAAACGCCAAAAGTGGATACACGAACGAAACCTGTAAAAACAACATTGTACATAATAACGCTCATGGAAATTTTAATATATATATATATATATATATATATATATATATATATATATATATATATATATATATATACACGTATGAAGTGCATGCATTCAGGTAACTATTTATTGAAGATTAGGGTTATAAATGTTACGAGTATAATTATTAATCCTATAATTTATTTTTTGAAAATGATTAGTTCCAACACGTTATTTTATTCATGTATTAATTTGTTTTAGACTATTAAATTCAGCATACATCGCTTCATTAGTCAGAGTCAATTGGGGCTTTAACTTCATGCGATTTTTAAGCAATAATTTTATTATTACCGGCAAAGACACACTGTGTCTGATAAATGTATAACTAATCGGACATATCCTCTACATCATCCAGTTTTCTCTTCCATTACGTGGCTTTATCTAATATAATCATGGATTATTTGTTCAAGTTTTATAATAATTGATTCTAAAACCAGTGAAAAAACTGTGCTAGTTCATTTCACCCTGGTAATCTCCAGTAAAGTTAGAACTGAATACAATTTTAGCTTTAGGAATGAAGACATTTTTGTAACCAACGTGAAGAATAATTATTTAAAATAAGTGATGTAATATTAATAAACACACTAATAATTAGTAAACCTTTTGCTATTAGTTTCTATAGTTCGTCTTATGATCGTGTTTCCAAGAATGGACCATCACACCATTCTATAAAATACCAGCTTCATTTAAATGTACAGGTTGATACTTAGAACTTGATCTTAAAATGATTTAAGAGGCCTGTTCTTACTGCAAGATCAGATATTTCTACTAACGTTAATATTTGAGAGTTTAGAATGATTAAAATCCTTTGTTTTTTTACGATTATCGTGTATTTTTTAACCCATTTGGACCCACGGATTTTTTTTTTGCTTAATTTTTGTAAAAACAATAAATAATTATTGTATCACGCTTATTTTTTTTAAATTTTGTTTTTATTAAAGAAAAATAAGGGTGCCTCGTACAGGGACAATGGACACGTACTAGAGCAATTGAGAAAAAAGAATTTTTAAGGAACTATTTTTTATTTTGTATATACTTGCAATTATGAATGAAATTATATAAAACATTCTCTTTCTAAACATATATTTACATTGCACTTAATGCACTGCTATCGAGTCTTCATTTTGCAAACTTTACACCGCTGCTGGTTCTCCATTTTCCTTGGAAAATGCCCTCCTTCGCTTGATTTGATACTTTTGGGCACCGAGCCTGACGGTCTATGTTTTTTTTATGTCATTTTTTGAAACATCGTAGATAACATCTTGCGACTTCCCTTGTAAACCCTAATAAGTCGAGACATTAATTTAGGTTGGCAATTCTATGTAAATGCCATGCATTTACCATCGACATATTGAGTGTATTCGTAAAGAGTGGCCACCACCATTTTTTTCCAAATACTGCCACTCGATAATTATTAACCACTTGATCATGCAAGTCTACGCCTCCCATTCTAGCATTATAACTGGCAAACAGTTTTGGCTGAGGAATATCAATTTTCTTTTTTTCAGTTGACCACCGTTTTACGCTTTGCAGAGGAAAGACTTTGTCATAATTAGTGGCCATGGTAACTACGCTATTATCTTTCCATCGGACAAGTAGAACGTTTCCCTCCGTATCATACTTACCGTCCCTGTTGCTCGAAAGCCCTTCTTTCGTAGATCAGCCATTAGATCGATGCCCGTAAAAAAGTTGTCAAAAAAAACTATATGGTCAGAAGGTTTTGACACAACTTTTAGTAAATCTAGTACTACATTAGACCCAAGTGGTAATTTATTTTCTTTTACCGTTTTTGCACCACACTATGTGTCGTATGCAACACAATAGCCCGTAGAGCTGCACAATAGCCAATTTTTGTATCCAAATCGAACAGGTTTTTTTATTAAAAATTGTTTGTAGCTATGATGTCCAAAGTACTTAACCATTTCCTCGTCGATGGAGAGTTTTTCCCAAAATATTCCCCACTGCTGGAAATTAACGTTTAGTAATTTCATAAGTGGTCGAAGTTTGGCCATTTTATCATTTTTGTCTAATGCAGTGTTGTCAGCAAAATGTATATACTTCTTTATTTCACAGAAACTATTCTTAGACATTGCATTATAAACAATTGCCGTGTCAAAATCCTCATCTAAACTCCAGTAGCACCTTTCTCGGGGCAACTTGTGATACCCACTAAATAACAAGATGCCTATAAATATTTTTATATCGGCAGCAGTTACACTAAATGCAAGGTCATTTTTTTGCCTTGCATACAAAATAGATTGGCTGACAATAATATTGCAAATTGTATCGTCTCACAGTTTTTCAAAAAGTTGTACTGGCGTTAAATTTTTTAACGTATTTTTTAAAGTAATAACCCTTTCTTGAGTAAATGTTCCCTGCATTTCTTCATCCTCCACTATATCATTACTCCAGGTTGGTATATGGTTATTACTGTTTTCTTTTCTTATAATATCTCGGAGTAGAGATAATGGAATGTTATCGTCCTCTTCGTCAATCTCATTTAGAACTTCCACCTCACCTGTAATATCGTTTGGTACTGAAAATGAAACTAAATCATCGTCATCAACATCTTCTTCATCAGTTTGAACGTCAACTTTAGGCGGTATAAACACAATATCCACTGGCGTATCGTCATTCGTAGCATTTATGATTTCAATGGCTTGTCCTAATGTTTCATACCGTTTTCCATAAAACGTAGCACTGCTAATTGGATTTGGTTCCATTGTAATAACACTAAAATAATAAATTACAATAATTTAGTGATGTATGGAATTGTGTCCATTGTTCCCACACGAGAACAATTTTATTTTTATAAAATTTATTATATTTTTGAATCAAATGTATTGTTAATTAAAATAAACTAAATAAATACATACCAAAGTGTATAAATATCACAAAAAAGTAATAAAAACAATACACGTTTAACACTCAGCTGCATCCAAAAACACGCTGTCGAAAAGTAAACAATTTTTGGAGATTATCTGAAATGATGTCTACAACTAGCAATCCCTTGTGACGTTTTGGTGTAACATAGCATAAATGGACTATGTAGAACCCTGTAATTCACTCAAACTTAAATTCAAAAGTATCAAATAATATTTATTACATTAAAAGTAAATTTGTCTCATACAGGGACAACGGGTCCAAATGGGTTAAACATTCAGTTAAAGAAGCAATAAATTTCTATTTACTTCGTAAATTATTTGGCATTTTGAGTAAAGACAGATAGTTTTAGTCGAAAAAGGTTTTATTTTACGCAAACTTAAATTAAGGAAAGGAATAATAAGGATTACGGACATAAAGGATATGTTAAAGTAAACGTCAGGTTATAATAGGTTGATATATTATCAAAATATCTGGTGTAGAACACGACACGACCTTCCAATTATTTATAGTAAAGTCATTACGAAAATAGGCAACATTGTAAAAACCAAAACAAAAATCTATTTCAAACAGACGTTTAAAACTTCATGTCAGACATTGGTGAATAGACGTTTAGATGCTAACTTAAAAACATAAGAGAAATGAAATAATTTTAATAACAATTTTTTGTAGGATAACTATGCAACCTCTTTTTTATACGTCCATAACGAAAACAGGCAACATTGTAGAAAGAAAAACAATAATCCTTAAAAAATATATCTACACTTTTTCTTATAAAAGTAATCGTTATTCAGATATTGAAAAAATTTGAACTAACTTAAATTCTATCTTAGGAATTTTTTTACGCGTTGTATCAAAATATTGCATAGAACATAATTAATCGATGTGTTTAAGGTATATATCTAGGTATTTATATATCTTTGAAATGTGCAGCTGTTTTAGAAAAATTTGATGAAAACCAAAAACTGCCCCTAATACAACCCCCCCCCCCTCTTCGCCGCTGGGTTTTTCCCAGAATCTAATAAACTCGAAGGGAAATGAAAACAATCTTGAATACAAAATTTTAAGTACGTAGGTGTTTTCGTCCTGGAGTTATCGAGGATACTAACATACATCCAACCACACAGACACACACGCACACACAGACACATACACATCCAGACATCATGGCCGATCTCGGCTAATAAGTCGATTTAGCAATAGTGGAAAAAAGTCGATTGCATAACCTTCTATACCTACTTATGTATACACGGTCCGCCTTTGGGAGCCGATCCTATGAGTATCTGCTAAACCAAACTTACTATAATTTTGAAAATTTGGTGACAGGGTAATGATGTTAGGGCTAACTCAACTTTTTTGATTATAAAAAAAATGCAAGTTACTCAAAAAAATCAAATGGAAACCCCTATTTTTTATTACTCAGATAGATTTAACGTCAAAAATTAAGGTAAGTTCACCATGGAAACCAAATAATTGAGAATTGAAATAAAGAAAAATATTTGAATAAGTTACTGCAAAAAATTATAAAAATTGATAATTTTGTGATTCAAAAGTCATTTTTGCCAAATAGTCTGTCATTTTTTTCAAATTCGATATACAACATAAGTGTAAAAATTTAATACTTTATGAGTAAATCGAAAAAAACTACTTCTTACTGCGGAGGTAATACATACTTATCAGCGCATCATTACACGATAAAGATGCTTATTTATTTTGTTTTTCTTTTGTAGTCAATAATTTAATAAAATTGTTGACAGTTTGTGTTTTTCTTGATGAAATGGCTCGACTTGAATATTCTAATACAGATTATTTGAATTTAATTTTAATTCACGGAGAATGTCATAGAGTTGTAAAACGAACAGTAAGAACACTTATCGAACGCTATCCTGAGCGTCCCCGACCATCAGCAGATACAATAAGACGTGTGGTTCAAAATTTGGAACAGTTTGACACATTTAAACACTCTGCACCTCGCAAAAAACTGCTATTGATAACGAACAGAATGAAGTTATAACTTTAGGATATTTCCGTGCCTATCCTTGTAATTCCATAAACGACGCGAAAACAGATATTGGCTTAACACCAACAACTATCAGAAGAATTCTTAAGAAACATAAGTTTAGACCATACTGTTTACAATTAGTTCAACATTTGAAAGAAGCGGATTTCTTAAAACGTATCGAATTGTGTGAAACAATTTTGCTCAAAATACAAGAAATTCTTAATTTTTTGACTAATATCATATGGACGGACGAATCTAAATTTACGAAAAATGGCATATTAAATCGCCGAAACTCGCATTACTGAAATAACGAAAATAGCAATCCAATTCGCGAATGCCATTTTCAGGAAATTTGGAGTTTAGATTGTTACGATTTATGATTAAAAATTTAATTTCTAGGAGAAAATTATCTTGAGATATTAAACACTCGAATTCAACCCCGATTAAATCTAGAAAGGGAAAATTTATGGTACCAACAAGACGGTGCGCCCCCTCACAACACCAACGCTGTTTCCATGAAACTTTATGAAATTTTTGATATCGTTGGTTTGCCAATAACGGTCCCTTTCCATGGCCACCTAGGTCACCTGATCTTACGCCAATGGATTTTTATCTTTGGGGTCGAATTAAAAATATTGTTTATGCTACACCACTAACGACTAACGAAGATTGCATTGCAAGAGTGCAAAATGCCTTCAATTCTCTTTCTCCACAAGAAATTCAAAGGGCTACAAATGAAGCCGTTATAAGACGGGTTCAACAATGTCTTGCGTCTAAAGGGCAACATTTTGAACATTTATTGTAAATTAATTTACATTTGATCACGAGCAAGAAATACTAAATAGAGACTTTATCGTGTAAGAATTCACTGATAAGTATGTAGTTACTACCTCCGCAGTAAAAAGTAGTTTTTTTCGATTTACTCATAAAGTATTAAATTTTTACACTTATGTTGTATACCGAATTTGAAAAAAATGACTTAGAAAATTTCTATTTGGCAAAAATGACTTTTGAATCACAAAATTATCAATTTTTATAATTTTTTGCAGTAGCATTCAAATATTTTTCTTTATTTCAATTCTCAATTATTTGGTTTCCATGGTGACCACGAAAAAGGAATACTAGATTTAAGTATGTAGCTCATTTTTATCATAAATTTTAAAATTGGGACTTTTTTGATAATAAGTATGAAACTGTTATGTTTAGGCAAATAAAGTTTTAAACAAACTTACCTTAATCTTTGACGTTAAATCGATCTGAGTAATAAAAAATAGGGGTTTCCATTAAATTTTTTTGGGTAACTTGCATTTCTTGATAGTCAAGTTTAGACATTCATGATTTTATTTTTATGAAAAATACGAATGTCATTTTTTGCAGACTGTTGCAATAAACCTTTTCCTACAACAGTTCAAAGTTTTACTCAAATTGTTTGACAGGAACAGAACAATTAACGAGTTATTACTAAGACCGCATCTGTCAATTTTTTTAGAAAAATGTTTTTTTTTAAAACGACTGAAATTTCGTATCTAGTTTATTTAACAAACTTACCTTAAAATTCGACATAGAATCCAAAAATGTATTAATATACGGGTTGTTCCATTTAAAATAAGCGACTAAGTACCTACTTCCGGTATAACCGGAAGTGGTACGAACGTGAAAATATTTTAGATGAGTTAGCCCTAACATCATTACCCTGTCACCAAATTTTCAAAATTATAGTAAGTTTGGTTTAGCAGATACTCATAGGATCAGCTCCCAAAAGCGGACCCTGTATGTAGGTTGGAAGGTAAAAATACTGGGTAACGTACCACAGGGCTAGGAATCCTTTAAAGGTTAGTAGGTATGCATAAGTTTTAATTTGTAGTGGTAATGTTGCAGTGGAGTGGGAACATTTAAAATTAATGAATTACAGTGCTCTGGTTTTTGTTATAATCGTAGACCAACATACAGTGCCATTGCAAAGCCTTGGCAAAGTTGTAGAGTGCTATTATAACGCATTGAATCTTATACAACTTGGACACGGTTCTTAAGAGAATAAAATTTTCTAATTTTGTAAACTCCTTCCATAGAATTTTCTTATCTCGTCAGCCTTCCTGTAGACGCTTGTGTTTTTGTTATTTTGTGTTGTAGATCTTTTATGCATTCCCTGCAATGAACTTTTCTTTAGTCAGGAGTGCTAAAATTCAGCGCACTAACATTTTTTAGTATGTGAAATTTGCATGTGAAGTTACCAAGATTCATTTTTCTAACTCATATCATATAATTTTTATCTTTGTTTTGTCGGTACTTGTCACTGACATTAGTGTTGAATACATCCTCCGTTTTATTTGAAATGCTTTTATCAAAATGTTATTTTCACCATACCATACCGACGTGGATGTTTCTAACCGAATGTGTTCTTGTGTCAAAAAGTTAGTATGTGTCTACGCTCGAGTTTTAAATTACTAATTTTATTGCATTTGCAGCTACATAAAAACTATAAAACCAATGTGATTTCTACACAAAATTAAAACTTTAGTCTGAATAATTGCCATGGCTGAGTTTGTATTAATTTTATTATCAATCCTTTTTGCGTAGAAGTACTTGGACCATTCGTTGAAAAAATTACCTACCAAATTCTATTCGTGTTCTACTACAACCTGAAGCCGCAAGACTGTGAGTATTGATCAAAACCGTAGATTTGTAATATGAATCTAAAAGCCATCGTTACTGTATCTTAGGTGTTGGTGTATTCAGCACATGCATTCCTACCTTATTTAGTTACTTCAAATGGTCTTAAATAAATGTAGGTATTGCTTGATAACTTTTCGTGGTAGAAAAAGTATCACAAAATGAATTTTATTTGACTAACAGCTTATAAAACATGTAATATTAGTGTCAATAAAATTCAGATATATAAATATAAAATAGCTGTGACAAATACGAATCAAACATAAATGTCATATTGTGCAAACACAGAAGTTTCTCGCTATTGTGGCTGCCCCCTGGGGCTATGACAGCTGAAAGCTGGCCACGTCATTTCCACATCCGTTTGGTACTGACTGTAATTGGACTACAATCTTGAAATTCGCAAATTAATATGCTTTATAAGTAAATTACTTTCTATATTTTGAGATGAGTAAATTATGAACTTGTTTACATGAGTACTATTTGTAACAAATTTAAAAGTCATTAACATAATACAAATTAGAATTGATTTGAAATCTTAAAATTTAACTAGAGCCAACAAAAAGTTTAATTTCATATAATTAAATTTTAAAATTCCATTCTCAGTTTGAATGTATTTTATTTTAATGTCCCCGAAGAAAAGATATTTGCGAAAGTAATCAGCCCTACAAACAAAAATCCTTGCTAAATCCATCAGAGGCACAAAGGATTTCAAGTATCAAAGAGTGTGGGGTATAAATTTTAAATTTGATTTGACACGAGTTCAAACGCAAACAAATGAATGTTTCATTGTCGAGGCCTCCTATGTTGTATCGTTCGCAATTGGCTTAAGTTGTCGCGCCCTATTATGCAATTTAGAGACTACCCTGTCTTTTTCACAAAATTAAATTTAAAATTTCACTTCGCTTCACTACCATTTTAATGAATTTTACTTGAAAATTACACTGTGGTATGATTTACCTTGTATAAACGTATTATATATTTATGTGGTCAGATATTGTTCTGTACTTTTAACTGACAGCATGTCAAGATCGTCATAATCCGTGATTATTACGCAAACAACTCTACTCTTTTATATGACTACATTTCATATAATGGAATTAGAATACAAATTGTCTAAGTATTTAATAATGGTGATGACTATTAACATTTCTACTTACAACAGTAACTAGAATCACAAGTTATATATGGTACAGAATGTACCTACTAGCTAATAAATAAGTCGAGTAATCCGAATGCAGATTCATAACAACACCACTTGTGCCAGAGTAACAAGCTAGAAAAGTTTCAATTGACTTATAAGACCTCCTACACAAAAATATCGTTTTCGAATTTGGGCAATAATGGGGAGAGTTGCCTATCTTGAACCACTTTTGGAAAAATCACTATAACTTGCAAAAATAAGCAAATGTTTCATATTAAATTCTGATACAAACTTAGTACCATATTAAAATTCTTTGAGCAGTAAATAAAATGTCCGGCAAAAAGCATTTCATTGCATAATTAATATTTAAATATTTAACTGTAAAAGTTCAATTTAGGATATCGGTCTCTTTAATTGAACCATCAGGTTCTTAAATTGAACTTGTTATTAAGAGACTCCCTTAGCGTACAAAAACTATTTTATTTTGTCTCTTAAACGATATGGATAACACAGAAACAGATTATTAAGAGAGCAACGAAACTTAAAAAATATTTTAGGCAAGATCAGGACACAAATTATATTTACGTTTAAAGCTGACAAAAGGAACAATAATTCTGAGGTAGAAGAATGAATGCCCCAACTCAATTTAGAAAATGTGTGAACAAAAATCACAAATAAAGTCCTCGGCGTCTTCTTCAATTCCCCCATACTGCTCATGTGCCCATTTTAAACACCTTTCGCACCGAACCCAACCTTCGTTTGGTTTGGAGTTGAGGTAACTCTCACTGCAATACACACACAGCTCTTCGTTGCTTTTCTTATCATCTGAATCGATCGATTCGGGTGTCTGGTCTCTGACATGCGTTTTTGTTTTATAGTTCTTATTTCTGGTTCCTGAAAGTAATTTAACATTTGCTTTTTTTCCTGAAGGTCTTTTTTGTAAGCTGTACTAGTAAGCTCTACTGCAACAGCAGTTCTTTTATTCTTCCGTTTTTGAACAAACTTGCTTGTTCCAGGAACAGGTGCGAATTCAGTCAGGCTTTGGTTTAGTTTTTATGGAGTAATTTCCCCCAGTACCCTGTTGGAATGGCTAGCAACTCATGGCATACATGATGAGGTGGTATCTGGTGAGAGGTGCAGCTTGAAGTAGGTTGATGAGGCGAAGTAGAACCTACAGCACGTGCTGGGTTCTGGAAGGGTAGCAACACCTTCTTGACTTTCATCTGGCGGTTCTACAGCAGTGGAGGAAGCAAATAGATGCTCACTGAATCTATTTCGATTAGGAGGCTATAAAGCATTTTGGCTTATGCCTACTGTAGCAGCCTTATCATAAGTTCTACCTAACAACTCAGCAACATTATAGACTGTTATCGGCTGTCCTACGTAAGCCCGTAACTATGAGTCTTGTTCCCGAACATAATAATTTTGCAGAGGCTTAACACATCTCACGTCGAGCGATTGTAACCGATTCGTCGTATGGCTAGGTAATTGTAAAAGATGGATATGATGTTGACGAGCAAACTTCAGAGCCTCCAAATTCTTGCTATGCATTGAATGTCCATCTAGTAACGTAATGACAGGCTTGTTTTGACTTGACTTAACAACTTCATGAAAATATTTAAGCCATTTGACAAACATATCGCTATTGATATAGCCAGTATCTGAAATTTTAGTAAGACTTCCCATTGGAGCATCTCGTGCAAGTTTTGATGCATAACGCTTCCTTTTAGATATGAGCATGAGTAGAATGCAGCGATTCCACTAACTTGTCGTTTTCATTTTCGCGATACAACCTTTTGCATTTTCGCTTGGACGGTTGCGTAACTTGGATATCTCAACATTGAATATTGTATTCGCCATAATTTTATATTTGTCAACAAAGGTTTCTAGTACATCAAAAAACTACATAACTTTCTCTCTCAAAACCATAGAACCATTGTTTTCAGGTGACTTTTTTTTCTCGGTTGAACCGATGGGGCAATTTGTGCTTTTCTGCCAGCTGAAAAGGTAGTCGCCGTATATCTGTTATGGTAAATCCATAAAGCATTTCTGTCAACAACCACGAAATACACGCGCCGAAGAGGATAAAGAGTCCTGAGCAGCGCACCACCAACACTAGTCAATACATTATTACTTATTTTATTGTATAATATAATATCTTTGTAATACGTATGGTAAATATCCATATATTGTTGATGTATCATAAAATTTTAATAAACTTTGTTGAACATATTTTACTAGTGTTTTCAGTTTCGGATGAAAAAACAAACTTGGTTCCCAGTTTTTTACATTGTCGTTGGCTTGTTTGTTAGTGCCTCTCACATGCCTGAGAAGGGTTGATTTATTGATATTGTACCTTCGTGCACTTTCGTTTAAACCTACTTCATCTTCTTCGTATGCTCTGATAGCCAGAGCCATGTCGGCTTTTGTCCAAGTCCATACTTGCCCCGCTTAGACATCTCCTGAAATAAGTATCATAAATTGAACCGGTTGAATATAGGAAACCGGAATCTGTTCAATATAGGCAACAGCGTATCGTTTTATTTTTCTAACCGCACTTTTCTAAGGAACAATGGTTCTAGGGCGAAATTATGGGAAAGCCTTTCTAAGAATATGATATAAATGTCTACAAAAGGGGAAATAATTACTGCTATCTGCTTGGAGAGTATTCACTAAGTAAGATGGTGAAAAAGTTACATCAGAAGCACTACAAAAACAATGTCAAAGTACACTGCCCACTATATGGCGCCAAACTGAATGACATTTGAGATTGCAGGCCAGCCGATGCTAAAGTTTTATTTTGTACCGATAGAAAGTGCGGGAACGCTAATTTGCATAAAATCGCTATGAGGTTCAATTTATGTGCCGGTTCAATATAGGCAACTCTCCCCTAAACATAATTAATGTTCTTAAATAGTTAGGTAGAGGTAGACATTATGAGAATGACTTGTCCGTCCGTCTATCCGAACTTAAGTCGAACGGTTTGACGTAGAATGATGGACTTTTCTTTAGAATAGTCCTTAGGACACTAGTAACTACGGCTACTAAAGTGGTTGACCTGCAGGTCACATGTCAAGGTCAACATTTAAAAAACGCGTATAGTTGCACATTACTCGCGAACGATTTAGTTGGGAATACGTCCAAAGGCATGGCTTCAATGTCCAATAAATGAATATTATGGAGTTACTTCAAGCACAAGCTCTTGACGAAAGGAATGGTTCTCCTCCAACTCTCATCCCTTCCAACCTCCTACAAGCGATGTCGTTCATAATTCCTAAATGATAGACCATAGATACGTCATGCGACCACTTGTTGGAAAGCTTCGACACGCCTCCATTGTACTTAAACGAGAAGACTCGACGAAAGAGCGAAATTTTCTTCAAACTCTAATCTCCTCTATACGCGAGTTGGCAATCATTTCAAAATTATAAGTTGTAAATATGTCATGCGACCACTCGTTTGAAAGCTTCTGACAAGCCGCATTAAACTGTGCCATCCCCACGTGAGAAACATGTTTTCGGCGTAATTGGTCTACCTACAAAACGCAGGAAGGTAGTACATTTTTCTTAGTATACGTGCATGGTACTCAAATCGACGAAGACGAAGAAGAAGTTTTCACCAACTCTCATCCCTTCCGATCCTCGATAAGCGAGATCCATCATAATTCCGAAATGATATATATATATATATATATATATATATATATATATATATATATATATATATATATATATATATATATATATAGGTCTCAACGAAAGAGATGGTTTTCCACCAACTCTCATCCCCTTCTACACCCTAAAAGCAAGCAAGTTTCGACAAGGAGTGGTTCTCTACCATCTCCGCGCCCTCTCCCTGGCCATCCCCCGTGGATTAAGCATATGGATTCCAAGCCGAACGGTTTGTGTTACTTTCAATGTTTTTATACATTACTCGATTTCATTTTTAGGTTAAAGTTTTAGTTTTTTGTATATACTGCGTGAAATGTAAATTCCAGAGTCTTGAATATATGAAGCATGGAGTGTTAATGAATGGCTTATCTACCCTGTTAATATAGACCGTCTTAATAGTTAGGTGGAATCCTGCTAACATCGCTCCTTTGAGTTTTTAATACATTGACTTGCATAGTAATTGTTTATAATATTAAGTACAAATTCATACTTCTCGAAATAATGATTCCAAAGTAAATCGGTAAATGATCTGGTTTACTTCAACAGTACCGAAACGTTAGGATTAATAGCGGTTCTATAAGAAACACAATCCAGGACGCGCTACCTTTCGTTTCGTTATTCGACGTGAGAAGTCTTTGACATATTACTGTATTGAGCATACGATTGTGTTCGAGTCCTCTTTTATATATTCCTGTAATCCCTATCCTCTTTCCGTTCCGACCATTTTTAGCTACGTTCCCGATGTCAATGCCTGAAGTGTTTTTACGTCGTAAATAATGGAAATTTGAAATGTAGCATAGGATGAAGTTTTTAGTTTACTCTAATATATTACGTTTTTCCATTAATGATAGTGCATGTCTCGGATGTCGTCTTCATTGGCTTAACATGAGCATTCATCCTAGCACAACACATCCTTGTAATGTGGGTCACAATCGCCGACACCTTGTTTGTAATTGCCCGTACACCTTCCAATTTATTCTGCAGAAAATTTACTGTACGACGGCATTGGTCTGAGCTGTTATACCCCGCTTCCTAAACCGACATACTTGCCAATAAAACTTTTCCTCATTTCCAGTCGCTCAGCATTGCATCAGGATTTTGATCCTAAGTGAATGGAAGCGGCTATGGAATACTTCCTCTAAAGATAGAAGCTCATATTCCATGATCCCAATTATTTTCACATTCGTATGGAAGATTCGTCTGTTATTTACAAAGGCGCTGACGATGTCGACCGTTATCGCAGTCTCTGACACGGTGTTCCTTCGTATTATCGTAGTAGGCGATTATGCCCAAGCTCCATTACTACGTTGGTGTTTCCACTCAGACCATCTTTAACCACATCCCAGTGTTTTTACATCTATATAAGAGAAAATAAATCGGTTAAATCACATTTTTACCTTTTATTTTTGAGTTTTAATACATTATAATTGGCATTTATCACTATGTGATTACCATCTGTTTGAAGCGCCGAAAAACTTCAAAATTTCAAAACTATGAACTCTCACAACGATGAGAAAAGTGCATTGACTTGAAGGCGAATACATCGAGAAATCGTGAGAGTAATCATGCATCTATTGCTATTAAATAAAAACTTACAGCCAAATTCCGGTTCATATTTCAACGCTCCTCGTATTTTAGTTAATGTAATACTATAGGCAATTTCGATGTACGTCATTGATTTATGTAAGTAGACCCAACGTTCTAGATTGTTTCTATTTCCTTTTGAGTCATGGGGACATACGAAATAGTAGCATGTATAATACATTGGAACCAGTTAAATAAATTTATGACATGCAACTGAACTTACATGAAAGCATCATACATAAGTTTCTGTTGCACTTTTCTGTTATTTTGTTAACTGCTGCTTTTGCAGCGCACTATACTCTGTTCAATCTTATTTTGCATTAGAGCATTCCCATTTGACAAAATCACAAGAAGTCAATTTGATACCGCCCTGTGAAAACTAGTCGTACTGCGTTGTCTACTTAAGTAACGCATATGATGATCAAGTCTCATATTGAATTAATAATAATGTGTTGAGCAAATGGCAAGTCATTTTTAAAGTGCAGTAAGCACATTAAACATACTGGTACGGGGTAACGTAATGGGGAAATTATCGTTAAAATGTGGGATATATTTCAAATATTTAAGAACTTAAATCACTATTTCGTGGGCACATTAAGTATGTATTTAGTTTTAGATTTCACAGCGAACTATCCAAGACGTCATAACAGCAAGACCTCAACAGTTAAATATTTTGATGGGGGTCGAATGACATTACTTAGAAGTTTGAAATCAATGGGTTACCACCACAAAAGTGTCAACAGTCAAATTTTATGTGAAACGAAACACGTAGTTGTAGTCAAAACTAAGTTTTTGAGAAAATTTCTGCAGTTCAGATGTCAGATCTGTATATCTAGACGAAACATGGATTTATCAAAATTATTCTAAAATCCATTGCTGGATGACGATTGTGAGATCAAAACTAATCCATCTAAAACTGCGAATATTTACTCGATTCGGGGAATGAGAATCGGGATTATCATGAAACGAATGGGGACCTGTTTCAAAACTGGGCGATTAACCAGCTGATTCCTATGCTGTCCAAAGTCCCCGGAAATTGTGTGGAGGTTATGGATAACGCAACGTATTATTCGGTGCACATAGACAAGCCACTCTTATTTTCTTGTAAGAAAGATCAGATACAGGAATGGTTGGTTACGCACGGGGCCGAAATTGAGGGCAAAATTGCAAAAAAGCAACTGTGGAACAAAATTCAACCTTTCAGGTTCAGAGAGGCAAATTATGTAGTTGAGAATATTTTGATTAAGTATGGGTATGAAGTGTTACGATTATTTCCTCACCATTGCCAATATAACCTTTAGAAATGGCATGTGGATTTTATAAAAATGATTACAATAAGCAAATAAGTTCTGAACCTCCATCGAAAGATAGGTTTCATAAATTATGGCATGAGGCTTTATCCAAATGTTCTCCTACAACACGGAAAAATTTTTGTTCGACGGAAAAGATTATTTCAAATGATTGGGAGAAACATATGGGAATATTTTCGATTGAAAATATCCCACTTGTTATTATAGCACTAGGAAAAGCCGATTTAGATTGAAATAGTGATATGGATTCAGCTTCTTTCTGGTGATATAATGCAGTTGGAGTAAGACCCCTCTGTTTGGCATCAAACATTTAATGAAATACATTTAAATATTTTCTGTTCGTCCGTGGATATGAAGCCAGCAATTTTGTAGTCAATTCCATTTAGCTACGACTTAAATGGATACATTTCGGGTTCCTAACATTCATGTAACAGTCAAGAAAAGAACGACGCAGCAAATTTCATCAAGAAAGTAAATCTTCATATTGGATTACTTACGAGAAGGCGCTGTGGATTTCCTGGATGGGTTAAATTAAATGGATACATATTGGTGTTCTGGTCACCTATTGACTGTGCGATCGAAGAACAGTGTTTGCATATAAACGTACCTCTACATCATGTGTAATGAGCAAAGGAAAGAAAGAGAAAAATACTATAGGTAAATTTTATCATGAAAGCAAGTCTTCATATTGGATTACTTGTGAAATTGCGCTCTGGATTTCCTACACATTTCTCCCGTTTTTTTTATTTTGGAAGAGTGAAAAAGGGAGAAGGCATCATTACCAGTTTGGTGATCAAAATATCTCATTGTATTAGATAAGACACGGTGTTGTCGTTTATGACCAATGTAAAAAATTTCAGTCATATGTAGGTAATAGACGTTCAAGGTCTGGAGACTAAAATTTACTTTTTTTAATAGGTCACTCGAGACAGCAGTTTTCGGGTAAACAAAGTATCCGGTAGTAACTTTTTGTTCTTTGGACAGTACTACCACACTCTTCCTAAATTTCCATGTCCAGCTCTAATGTAAATTATGATGGAACGGAGTATACATATGGGTCACTGTGATAATTTTGTGTCTTATCAATCTTTCATCTCTCTGAATATTCTCTTTATAAGTCTCGGATCCGACTCAAACCAAGCCAATGTTTGCGATTAAAACAGTCCACATGTCGAAATGGTGGGAACAATCAAAACGGTCAAAGAAATCAAAACAGCTAAAATAGTAAAAACGGTCCAAATAGACAGAATAATCAAAATCAATCGTACACACTTAATTCTTTTCTGTGATAATCCGCTTCGGAGTATGGTGCTATAATGAAATTGGCGAAAGTAAAGGTATCGTATGCAAATTCTTTCCAGAGCGAATTCTTGTAGAATTACTGGGCGTTGCCGTTATTTTTTTTGCAAATCGTATACAAAAATGAAACCTCGACTTTGAAACGTTATTTAATGTTACTAATAAAGAAGCTGACACTAGAAATATGTATTATTTCTATTTGCATTACTACATTAAAAATCGCGTGCAAACTTTTGTTACCACACTCAACATATAATATACTATATTATGTCTTCAATTTGATAAGCACACAATCCGTATTGAGGTATATAAACAAAAAGTTTTTCGAGACACATTTAACTTAAAAATTTACAGAATATTACCGTTCTTTTGAGAGGGATACATACACACTCATGCGTTGTCATTGTTTAGGCATTTTACGTTCTTTACAGCTCTCTGCTAGAGGCCTCGTGTTTTCAATTAGATCTGGCGTCTGAAACATAGTGATAGAGCAATCAAATCTTAATTATACTAGTTCTAACACGAAACATTACTATTCCTTTGTAAAGCAACACATACATTTTAACGTTAAAACTGCATCATTATCTTCAAATTTCAAGAGAATCATACTACCATAATTATTTGGTACAAAAATAAATGAAAACTGATTTAATAGATATTTATGTATTAAGGGCATAATCTACAATTATGCCCGTGGTACATACAATGTTTTATTTTATTTTGCACCATGAAACTGGAACCAAATATTAAAAAGATTCAGTATTTTCGGCAAGTTTTTAAATGCAAATGCAGTGAAATAAAGTCGACAGTAGGCTAGTTTGTTGTTACTAAGATACTGTGATATTGCTATTATATATCATGTCATATGTTTGCTGTCAATCATGCTGCTTAGCATCAATGACATTTCTGTGCTATAAAGACCACATTACGCCCGCATTTGGAGGCGTATAAAGAACATTATGGTGGCAAAATAAAATAATAGATATTTATGTATTAAGGGCATAATCAGAAGATTATGGCTCGAGGGAATGTTAAAAGTCCGACGCGAAGCGGAGGGCTTTTATATTCCTGAGACCCATAATCTACAATTATGCCCGTGGTACATACAATGTTTTATTTTATTTTGCACCATGAAACTGGAACAAAATATTAAAAAGATTCAGTATTTTCGGCAAGTTTTTAAATGCAAATGCAGTGAAATAAAGTCGACAGTAGGCTAGTTTGTTGTTACTAAGATACTGTGA
>JARFJB010001424.1:1197500-1275000 GCA_036346205.1 Vesta saturnalis
AACAAAATGTTCCTCCTGTATTAAACATAAAAATATTAAACAAAATTTTCTATACAGAGTGTTTCAAAAACTGATTCAAAAATGTAGCATTTCTGAAAATTGAGATTACGCAAATACATAATTTTACAGTAATGCTTATTTCTAGCAGATGAATCGTTCTATTTGAAAACTTTGTCCTCGCATATCTCTGATATTACTTAACCATATATTTTCTTTAGTATTAGGTAACTGTAATGTCAATTTCGTTGCACGGTACATAAATAGTATTGAAACAGATCTTTAACCAATTTTTTTCAGGAATGAAACAAAATAATTATGTCACGTTTTACCAATTTGATATTTTTACCAAATTATATGCTCAAAATGATTTGACCTTGGGGTAAATAAGAGTTAAATTCGTTGAAAACATTGCACTTTGTGAATGTTGTGGATTTCGATAGCCGGCCTAATTCCTACGAAATATGTAGATACAATTCTTTCGTAAAGGATCCTTAAAACATAGTCTAAAAATCCTGAGTTACCTGTTTTTTTTCTATGTGTATTTCATTTCAAAATTTAAACCTTCTTTTACAACTATGTATTACCTTCGCCGGTTGTACGATGCGTCTATTTTTGATAAAAATGTAGTGTGCATTTTAAAATTATTCACTTCTGATTTTTTTTGTTCTAATATTACTCTACAACTCTACACTCCGAAACGGTGCAGATAAAACCAAAAATTGCTTTAAAATCTAACGTCCATAAACGAAACATTAAGATAACATCTTCATGTATCCATTATTATAGAAGTACAAAAAAAAAGGGCGTCTGTCATTTTATGAAATAGCCTACCTCGTAAGATTCAAAAAGCAATGACCAGAACTCATAATGTGAAATTGAACATTTTTCCGTTTGTCCACATTAAAAATACTTCTTTTCTTAAGGTGGCAATTATGGCTCCCTTCTTCAGTAAAACATATATAGCTGTTAAAACTGTTTTAATAAGTGAATGTTTTCAGCAATTAAGTTCAATATAATTTGATTTCAGCAAGATGGTTCTTCGGTTCACTCTATTTTTTTTCACGTATAATAACTCGCCCTGTGAAGACTAAAAACGTCGACTTTTGATGAAATGTAATCTTTCGAGGTGGGGTGTGTAAGAAAAAACGTCAAACAAATACAAGAATGTTACAGTATTTCTGATGATGATAATATCCTTTTACAATGCTATTTAAGGACGAGAGTATCTCAATCCTTTCTTTTGTATAATTAGTAATTATACATATGTAGGACAAAAGACGCAAATGCAATGTTCAGTAAGGGTGGTACGAAATATGACATTTTAGTTTTACTTGTTTTGCGTAGAAATCAATTCAAAAGCACTCGAAAGAGTTATTTTGTATTTTTGAAGCAATACAGGTAGATTTACACTAATACGATGTCCATTCCGTCGGTTAAACGTAATACATTATTATCTAATTGTTTCTATTTACTTTTAAATATATTTGTCTAATATTCGTTAATTTAAAATTATCAATTAATATAATACGCCTACTGTGTTATTCGCTATTCTAATTATTTTGTAATTTAATAGAAATAAATAAACCCTAGACATTTTCAAATGTGAGTGTTTGAAAACACTTTAAGAGCTTGTTTATTTAAATAATAGAAAAGTACATATTTTTATGTACCTAGTAATTTAATATGGGGTAGTTTTATTTTGCTTACTAGTGATATTCTCCATATGCTTTTGGCAGCACTAGCGGAAGTTTGGCGCCAGGAAACTTCGTTTGTTTTTCTCAACCCTAAGACTTGCATTGTCATTCTGTTAGTTTATAGATGGGAGATAATATCTATTGTTAATCTATTTTATAAGAGATACTTTAAGAGATTACGTTAAGTATATCTTCTTATTATGTTAAGGTAAGCAATGACTCGTTCTGTTTTTTTTTTGTTTTAATTATATCTTAATTTAGAGCAAATACCATAGTTAATTAAGCGCTTATACTTCTCGTAGGTATTAAATCATTAATAACGATAATTGTTTTAGTGATCTAATGAAATTTGTGGTATGAAGCATAGAATTAGTTTTTTCTGCTTGGCACTTAACAGGAAATAGAAAAAAGTAATTAATGTAATTAAATGTATAAGTTGTGAAGTAAAAAGGTTCAAACAATATACACTCTCTGAGTTAACTATACAAGCAAGATGTTATACAGTAAAAAAAGGTTTCTCAGTACTATCAATATTATTTAAATTTAAATATAGTCATCTTATTCTACTAACGAACCTTAATAAAGAATAGCACGTGTAGTTTTTTTTAGACAATGCTTAAAAACTGGATCAATTAATACATGCTTTATAATTTACCGAAAGGTATCTATGCAGTAATGGTCAATATGATGCAAAATCAACTGAATTCATTTGAAATATGTAGATATACTATAAGAATATCTAAAATAGTTAATTATTACAATCATATTACTTAATTGCCGATTAACTACACTCTGTCTAATACCCAAACATGATTATACATAATTATTATATTTAATACGCAACATTGTGTAAGTTAAAGTTTGTGGAAATAAAATTTAAATTTTATTTATACACAGTGCGTGTCTGTAACTTGGAACAAATTCAGTAAATAAAATATACTGTCGACGTGGTCATGAAAAAATAAATATTTATACCGTTTGTCACAGATTCGATGACCCTAGCTTTGATTGTCTATCTTTAATTGCAAAATATTAAACAAAAAATACTTAGCAAAACCCTAAAGGTAACTGATTCTAATTTATTCGAGGGAAATACATATGCTCATGCCTTATTCGGGTATTCAATTCGTCTACATTATCCAGTTTCATTCTAAAAAGGTTAGTTTTTAAATACCCCCTCAAAAATGAATCCAAAGATGTAAGATCTGGACATTTACTAGTATATCCAGCTCCTCATGGACTGGTATTGCTAGTTGGGTAGGTGATATTTTTAAAACGATCATCAATAAATAATCGCTGCCTAAACAGTGACAAGTCTGTCTGTTTAGCTTTCCACAATCGTTGATTAACCAGAAAATAGAATGTTTTCTGTGTTCTATCAAATGCTCACAAAATTTGGGTCTACTAAGGGAATCATGTTCAATTCTTTATAAGAATAGGAATTTGGCGTTTTGAGAATTCTCACTACTCAAAATGATTTCATGTTTGCTAAGTAGCATATGGGGGTTTCTTTTTATGGTTACTGATCCAGACAATTTTACTACTGATTTGCTGTAATGAATTAATAAAATCAATTTATGATTTTCTCACAAGTATTACCCCGGTCGGTGAAAAGTCGTACACTTGAGCTCCTTTCCCACACTTGCCCTTTCTCAATCACGGTTTGCAACAATACGAGCTCATTTTCTAGTTGTTTGTAACTTTGATCGTGCTTTTTTATGCATTGCTTCGACCAGTTATTTATCCTGTTATCTGCTGTCAGTGTGCGAGGAAGCACCTGCCAACCGTTAACCTGTTCGGGACCTAAAATTATGACCTCGAATAATAATTTATCTTACTACCGGCAATCAAGGTTTTATGAATACGCTAATCAAATATCTACCAAAGTTATAACAAGAGGTAGTGAATGGTCAAAACCTTGCTCATGAAATCTATTTGAGTATAATATTGTTACCGGGCGATTAGCTTCCACCGAACTGCCATCTTCAGACAGCAACTTTCAAGACTTCTTCCATTACCTTAGTATGAAAGTTGACTATCTCCTGTCTCAGTTTCCATCTTGCGATATCTCATTTGTAGGCGATTTCAATGTTCATAACTCTAATTGGCTTCAATTTTCATCTACTACAAATCCCGCTGGTCATAGTGCAGAAACATTTGCTATTTCATGTGATCTCACACAAATGATTTCTGAACCCACAAGAATCCCTGATAACCCTAACCATACTCCACATCTTCTAGATCTCTTTCTTACATCAAACCCTCTTGTTTATAAAACTTCCGTTCTTTCGCCTTTAGGTCTTTCCGACCATTGTCTAATAAAAATCATTTCTACTGTACCTAATTCCACTGTTGTTCGCAAAACCGATAGAACCTTGTGGTGTTTTAAGTCAGCTCGATGGAGTGATTTACGGGATTTCTTTGCAACCTTTCCATGGCGTGAATATTGTTTTAAGTCGTCCTCTTCTTCGGACATCGCTCTTTCAGTATCTGAAGTCATCCTCATGGGAATGGAGTTACGCATTCCGAAAAAACAGTACCGTGTAGGTCATTCACGTTCCCAACCCTGGTTCAATAAGGCTTGTTCTGATGCAATATCTTTAAAAAATAAATGTTACATTAAATGAAAATTTAATAAATCGGTTGACAGTCATGTAGAATACGTTGGTGCTAGAAATATCTGCAAAAGTGTCATCACTAAAACTAAAAAGTTGTTCGAACAACGAAAATGCAATGAACTAGCTACATCTCCTTTAGGCAGTCGTAAATTTTGGTCTTTAGCAAAAGCCATTAGTAAAAACTTTCGAACAACTTCATTTCCCCCCCTGACATCTATTGACGGATCGGTAGTTGCTGATTCTGTAGACAAAGCCAACGTTTTTGTGGATTTGTTTGCATCAAACTCGTGTCTCAATGATTCTGGAAAAGATGTGCCCGTAGTCAACTCTTCTTCATACGTTATGAAACCAATTCATTTTCGGTACAAGCTCTTGGAATCGATCATCAGTAGGCTTGATCTCAATAAGGCGACTGGCCCAGACGGTATCCCAGCTATTGTCTTAAAGAAATGTTTCCCCGAACTAGTACCAGTCCTATCTAAGCTCTATACGATCTCTATATCTTCTGGGGAATTCCCTTCATCATGGAAGTTGGCAAATGTTCAACCTATTCCCAAAAAAGGTGATAAGACCGATCACTCAAAATACAGACCAATTGCGATCACTTCCATTTTGTCTAAAATCATAGAAAAAGCCATCAATCAGCAATTACTCACGTTCCTTGAAACTAACAAACTCCTTAGTGACCACCAATATGGGTTTAGGCATAGTCGTTCAACAGGCGATCTTCTTTCATATGTGACCCAAGTTTGGAACAATACAGTAGAGCAGTCCGGTGAAACAGTTGTAGTCGCTTTAGATATCTCAAAGGCATTTGACCAAGTTTGGCATAAGTGTTTACTTGCCAAACTCACCTCGTTTGGGTTAAATGATACGCTCATCAACTGGGTTTCTAGTTTCCTTGAAAAAAGACGAATACGTGTCGTAGTTGATGGCTTTTTTTCAAAAGAAGTTAGCATTAACGCGGGCGTACCACAGGGATCCGTTATAGCGCCTACACTTTTTCTGCTGTACATAAATGACCTTATTTCTTCAACAACTAACCCCATCCATTGCTTTGCTGACGATAGCACTCTTCACTGTAGTTCATCTCAGTCTACTCATAGTGATAATCCACCTTCTATGTCAAATCAAGAAATTAAAGCTGAAATGGCAAATTCAAGCAACAAAGACATTCAACGTATTCTCGAATGGGGAAGCAATAATCTAGTTAAATTTAATGCTAACAAAACTCAGTGTTGCCTTATGTCCGCCAAAAAAGATCGATCATTTCCTGTTGTAAGTATGAATGGCTCAGTTCTTAGGTTTTCAGACTCTATTACTCTGTTGGGTATGACTGTATCTTCAAATCTCTCATGGGTTGACCATCTTCTGTCAGCTATCAAAACAGCTGCTCGTAAAATTGGCTTTTTGTACAGATCTAAGCAGTACTTTACCTCTCGACAACTCCTTCTGCTGTATAAGGCCCAAATTCGGCCTCATCTGGAATATAATTCTCACCTTTGGGTTAGTGCTCCCCAATACGCTCTCGATATCGTTGATCGTATTCAAAAGAGAGCGATTAGGCTTATAAATGACCCGTCCTTAACTTCTCACATACAGTCCCTTGAGCATAGAAGGATGGTTTCAGTTCTTTCTTTGTATTATCGTTATTACAACGGCTATTGTGCTGGCGAATTACATTCTTTGATACCATCTCCGGCTATCTTTGCGAGAAACACTCGGTTCGCTCATTCACATCATCAGTATGCAGTACAAATCTCCACTTTTCGTACCAAACGGGCGCAATCCACATTTTTCTACACGGCTTCTAAACTCTGGAATGATCTCCCTAGTTCCTGTTTTCCTCTCACTTATGATATGAGAAAATTTAAGGTAGCTGTTCATAGGCATCTATTGGCAATTCATTATCCCTCTATCCATCCTCCTAAGTGTTCCTGAGTGCTTTAGCACGATAGACCTTATTTAGCCTGTTCAGGTCCACAATCATAAAAAAAAAATATTCATCTTCCAGAAGGCATTAGAAATTCATTGAAATATTCCCCACCAAACATTCAATGAACATTTAATGGTATAATAGTAAAAATTATGTTATTACTCCATCTTACTGAAATTTTCTTATTGCTAATTTGAAAAAGACATCTGACTGATATGGGGATCTCCAGTCACGATCTACAGTACTGTCAGTTCAATTTGCAAGTTACTTTTACAACGAAATATAAACGTTTTAAATAATATTTTTATCTTCCAATCTACATATACATATGTACGTCTAGAAGGTTATGCATTCGACTTTTTTTCACTAACACTAAATCGACTAGTAACTCAGTTTACAACGTTAACAAAGTTTCCCTAAGGTCAGCCATGATGCCTGTATGTGTGTGTATGTATATGCGTGTGCGTGTATGTGTGCGTGTATGTGTGTGCGTGTATGTGTGTGCGTGTATGTGCGTGTGTGCGTGCGTGTACGGGTGCGCGTGAGCATGCGCGTGCATGTGTGCGTGTGCGTGTGCATGCGTGCGTGCGTGTGTGTAAGTGCTTAGATTTTGATGGAAATTCTTCGGAGGACAGGGGAATCAGTTTTTGATTTTTATCAAATAGTTCTGAAACAGATGTATATATGAAGGATATAAAAATACCAACATATACGCCTTAAACGCAATATAAATCATGTTGCGTGCAATTTTCTGATACGACGCGCAATTTAGCACCAAAAAACGCCTTAGGTAGAATTCAAGTGTTAGTTTAATTTTGTTCAATATCTGAATAACGATCAACTTTATACAAAAATGAGTAAATGTATTTTTAACGGTTTTTAAATTTGTGAATTATTAAAACCTGTAACGTACACACAGTAAAATATTGCCAAGAGTGAGACTTGAACCCACAAGCACTACTTATCTAGAGTAGAGCTCTTATCATCTGAGCTATCGAGGGAGTTAGTTCCACTTGATTACCGAGCTGGTATAGTAGTGATGAGACGACCTGCTTAGCATTCGGGAGGTAATCGGTTCGATTCCCGTTACCGTCTACCTTGAATGAGGTTTTTTCGGGGGGTTTTCCTCATACACATTTAGCGGCATGGTCACTGCGTATATGCACACTATGTGCGGCTACTTAGGCGAATACTGGGATAGTGTTTTCCCCCTCAGAACCTTAACTCTGTTTCTTCCGATCCTATCCTGACCACACCCATCCTCTCACCATGAATATATACGTAATGTATGTATGTATGCTGGGAATTTATGATTGTGGCTGAAGGAGCTCGGAAAGCTCGAGCAGCCCGCCCCCTCCCTCGGGGAGGGAATGAAATACGCGGCCTTTTCCTTTTTCCACTTGATTCAATCCTAAACTTCATGTACCATACTAGTTTTGATATTATATAATTCTTATATATTTATGTAACCAGTCACTTTTGTGGCAATAAAAACTAGTAGGGTACATACCGGTTAGGGTTGAATCGAGGACTAGCTCTCTCGATAGCTCAGATGGTAAGAGCCTATTCTAGAAAAGTAGTGGTCGTGGGTTCAAGTCCCACTAGAGATAAACTTTTACAGTGTGTACGTTAAATGAACCATCAGACGCTAGCTACTGTTATTTCCGTTGTGCAGAATTAAACGAGTGTCCAGTGTAGGCATTCAGATTTTCTTTTTTTGATAAGTAGTAATTTTAAACGGTAAACTTCCAATAGCGTTTCTACCAACAAGTTGATTGAAACATCGTCCTTTATGATATTTCAGAAAGAAACGTTTATGATCCACATGGATAGGTCGCAGACTAAATATTTCCAAAAAACCAATCTCCTCGGTTGGATGGTTGACAATTGTGAAGGTTCGTTCAATACCTGTTTTGTCTTGCGAATTGTGACCACAATCACGAAACTTCGACCTTCTATATACTGAACACAAAGGTTTTATCTTCTAGACTTGTGATGTAGGTAGGTTAATTTTATTCTCTGCTCATACCTTCATTAATAGGAAATCGTTGTCAGGAGCTTTCGTTAAAAAGTTTGGTGTATTTAGAAATATCGATAGCATTATTCAGATTTACAGTCGATTTGAAGATTGAATACTCGGGCCAAAGACTGACAGGAGACTTCACCTTTATGTTCCGTTGTACAAAATACGCCACTAAAACCTTCTCAGTAACACTAACATGCTTTTCATCAAACCCTATTTTAAATGTTGCGTATGTCACCTTAGTTTTTACTTCAAAGGAAGGATAGAATTGCACCTGATGGCAAGAAGTATTCAGTTTCATTATCTTCGTTTTCTAATACTTCTTTGGACATTATTTAAGTCAAAAAACACTCACTAAAATTCGTCTAAATTTACAACTATTTTTACCTTCCAAGGTTAAAAGGTTGCATAATTATCCTAAAAAAAATTGCTAAATTATTTCATTTGTTTTAATTTCCATTTTGTAGGTTGGAGGTCGTGTGTTGTTCCACACCGCATATTTTCTGTTTGCATATCTCCATAGCAACAAGTACACCATTGAAACTAAAAACCAAAGGTAACCTCGTAAAAAGTTGGGTGTACCTGTCACAAATGCGGATTATCAATTCATTTTTAATTTTAAATGTTTTTCGTGCAGAACAAATTGATAATCGACCGCTCTTAATATACTACTTTAATAACTTGTCAATATTGCATGCAAGCTCAAAATACTATATATTCACGTGAAGGCAATTCGATTATATTGCGAATAATATAAAAATCATGTAAGATATTCTATTTAAATAACTAACCATCAAAGTGATACGTCTAAACTGATAACCATGTTAATTTTTTAAGTAATAGTAGAATAGGTCCCGCACAACACAAAAAGTGGTGGGGGGTAGGAGTGGGTAAGCCATGTCCACTTTCACCACGTGACCCCGCGCATTTTCCGCCCCTTTTGTTCACGGTTTCTTTTACAACCCCATTTTTAACCCCTTGATGTCATTTACAACCCATTGATGACGTATTTACGGTCTTTTTGGCAGTATTAAGACCGATTTGGCAGTCCAGCTCATGGAGGTTAGGCAAATGCGCGCGCATACAGTGTTCTGATTGAAGGGCCTAAGGTTAGACCACGCCGCCTGGTCCACACCCAGATACGCCACCTGGTTTCTGATTGGTGGCGGCCACTTTGTGGGCGTGGCTTGTCAATCATTTTGTGATGGTGGTCATTTTGTCGGCCATTTTTGTAACTATTATGGCGGGAAATTTGAAATAGTATTCTAATTAACATCGATTCCATCTCGTAAGACAACTATAAGTCGCAGTGTTTTATTTTACCATTATCATTACACAACCATAATAATAATTACAGGACACTGTAGATGCATTTAAGGTATAACAACTGTGTGTTGATCGCGTGAATGTTTACAACAGGTTTAGACCGAGAAGAGATGATAGTAGTGTTAAATCATAATAATAAAAAGCTGTACAAGTAATTAAATAAAGGAAATAAAATAAGGGCCAAGAGCTAAAACCCAAAACGATCACTTACCAGTGTAGTTGTTGATAATAGTATTGAAAGAACACCTTGCCAGGGGATACAGCTGATTTTTATTGCATACAGTCATGGCACATTCACTTTCTCCGTTTTAATTATAAATGAACAATATATATACTAAGTGACTTAGAAAAAAGAACACCCAGCAATAATCAATTTATTTGAACAATTTTTGGTATATAAGTGTATTCGAGTTAGACTAGTAGAGTTTGTGGGGAGTGGGATAAATTGAGTAATCTTCTTTCCATAATATCCCAGACGTGCTCGATGGGTGAAAGATCGAGAGATCTCGGTGACTAAGGTAACAAAGCAACTTGATTCAGCCAAAGAAGCCCTAGCAACATTAGGTCGTGCGTTACCTTGTTGGAATGTGCTGTTGGGGATGGTCTGAACATAAGGTACAATATGGGGTTCTACGATCTCCTGCATGTAGAGCGCAGTGGTCATGTTACCTCTAATGAAGACCAAAGGTGACCTACTTCCAATAGCAACAGCCCCCCATACCATAACTCCAACTGTGTTGTGCATATGCCTTTCCACAGAAAATTGGGGATTTTGTCTTTTACCACACCGGTTTTTCAGCCTTGCACGACCGTCATGCATGCCCAAACAAAATCTGGACTCATCACTGAAGACAATTGAATTCCATTCTTGGTCCCAAATTTCCAGCTCTCTACACCACGCTAGACGATCACGTCGGTGTCCAGGAGTCAGTGATAGCACAAAATGTGGACGGTATGAAAAGCGTCCAAAGGTTCTTATCCGGCGATGAACACTTCGCATCCCAATCGCACTTCCATGTTCTGCAAACCACTGGTCCGCAATCGCCCGTGTAGACGAGAAGCGGTTGCGTAGAGCCAATTCTCTAAGACGGCGATATTCGGCTTCTGTGGTTCTTCAAAGACGTTCTGTACTTATCGCTCTTCGTATACAGCTCTCTTGGTTCCATGCTCGAACACAGACGGTGTTTAAACTCCGTTGGGTTCTATCGGCTATATCTCTCATAGAAAGAGGAAAAGGAAAAGATCATGTATTTCATTCCCTAGCTAGAGTAATATGACTAAAAAATTGATCGTCTTTATCTTAACACAAACAAACCTATTCCAAAATTTTTTTTGCAAAATATTGATTATTACTAGTGTTCCTCTTTCTATGTCACTTAGTATAGTATTAACGATTTCCAGAGATTTAATATAAAGTAATTATTTTCTTGGTTTCCCAGTTATGTAACCACAATAACAACCTTTCACTATTAAAATACATCTAGGGGACTTTCGGAAAAACACACTAATTACCTAATTACGTGAGAGGTAAACAGACCTTGAAATTACATAATAGTACAGACAGACAAGCCGACTTTCATTTACAATTTTGACAATGCACTTCATACCAAATTGATTTAACTTACAGCTTGCAAAACCAACTCTTAATTCAAAAAAGTCACCTTTCATTTACAATTTTGATAATACGCTTCATATCAAATTGATTTTACTTACAGCTTGCAAACCCAACTCTCAATTCAAAAATACCGGTTTTAATTTAACTTACAGCTTGCAAAATCCCAACCTTCAAAAACACAAACACAAACATAAACTCAAGCGCAAACGCAAATGCAAATGCAAACGCAAAACGCAAACACAATCGCAAACGCAAATGAAAACCTACACAAAAACACGCGCAAGCACGCAAGAACTCTCACACGCGCACACACGAACGTGTGCGCGCGCGTGTGTGTGTGTGTTTTTGTATGTGTGCTTGTGTGTGTGTGTGCGTGTGTGTGTGCGTGTGTGTGTGCGTGTGTGTGTGTGTGTGTGTGTGTGTGTGTGTGTGTGTGTGTGTGTGTGTGTGTGTGTGTGTGTGTGTGTGTGTGTGTGTGTGTGAGTGCGTGCGTGCGTGGGTGCGTGCGCGCGCATGTGTGTGTTTGCGTTTGTGATTGTGTTTGAGTTTTGCGTTTGCGTTTGCGTTTGCGTGTGTGTGTGTGTGTGTGTGTGTGTGTGCGCACGCGCGTGTGTGGGTGTTTGTGGTTGTTTGTGTTTGTGTTTTTTGAAGGTTGGTTTTTGTAAGCTAAAAGCTAAATCAAAACCGTATTTTTGAATTGAAAGTTGGTTTAGCAAGGTGTAAGTTAAATCAATTTGGTATTTTTGAATTGAACGTTGGTTTTTGCAAGCTGTGAGTTAAATCAAACTACTATTTTCGAATTGAAAGTTGGTTTTTGCAAGCTGTAAGTTAAATCCGGTATTTTAGAATGAAGAGTTGGTTTTGCAAGATGTAAGTTATGATTTGATTGATCGATTTGATTCGTTAATTGATTAATAAGATTGAGGTTGGATTGATTTGCGGATAATCAACTGATGCAGTGGAAGAATCGTTAACTGAAGGTTGCGAAGAATTGTTATCTCAGCTTCTTGATTGATTTGATTGATATTGATTTGAACGAGATTGATTGATTTTCTTGAGCTTGATTTGATTGAGGTTGATCTGATTGATTGGTTTGATTAATTTATGTCTTTTCACAAGGGGGCAAATACTCGAGAACAACTTCCGGAGTCCTGCAGATGTCTTACGAGATAGCACGAGAGCCCCCTCATTAGAATACTATTTCAAATTTCCCGACAAAATGACCACCAAACCAAAACGGCCGTCAAAACAAATTAACCGGCAAGCCATGTCCACAAAATGGCCACCAGCAATCAGAAATCAGGAGGAGTACCTGGGCAAAGACCAGGGTGCGTGACCTAGCATCAAGCCCTCCAAGAAGAACACTGTATGCGCGCGCATTTGCCTAACCTACAGGAACTGGACTGCCAAAAAGGCTCTTAATGCTGTCAAAAGAACCGTAAATAAGTCATCAAGGGGTTGAAAATGACATCAAGGTGTTGAAAATAGAGTTAGGAAAGAAGCCGTCATAAAAGGGGGCGAGAAATGAGAGAGGCCACGTGGGTAAAGTGGGCGTGACTTCCTCACTCATACCCAGACTCCTACCCCCACTAGTTTTTGTCCTGTGCGGGGCATATTCTACTAATAATTTTAGAATGTAGAGTTTTTTGGAGATATACAACTTTTCTTTACATTATTTTTTACTGTATATACATTATTAAAAGACGTAAAGAATGTCGCTCTTTTTTATTACAAGATTATCATTTGTATGAATGATAATTAAATTTTTAATAAACGTGAGCTCTCTTTAACTAAAATGAACCTATACTGTATTGGAGCTGGAAGGACGGCTATTCATTAGCGATTAATTCATACTACCAACTTTAATTTAAATTACTTTTCAAAATTAATTTTATTCTTTTCTATTACAATTAGTAATAATTTTACTACTTTCATTTGAGTAATGTCTACTTACTAAATTTTGTTAAATAGATGTTATATTATACTATACAAAATGATTTGTTTAGAATGTAATTAAAATTCTTACATTAATCCTTACTTGAATTCACCATAATGATTCTAGCATTAGTTTAACTATGTTTTCAAATTTACAAATTATTTGTGTTTTACAATCTTTTACCTATATGTAACAAGTTTTTATTTGTTGTATTTTTTTAGTAAAAACATTTGAGAACTTCTGTTTACTGTTTATACATATGGATGGTTTGTATGAGCACGAGGCGTTAGCCATATATTTGTGTAGCTATTTCCAACAAATTATTTATGTTGCTGTTTCATACCTGAATATGATTCAAAAAGAGATAGAAGCAATCTAGAACGTTAGAACTACTTACATAAATTTATAACGTGCAACGAAATTTATATGAAAAACCGTATATATCCATAGACGGCTGTCAGTGGAGGTAGGTATGATTTATCCCAAATTTTTCGTATCTTTATCTCGATCGTGGAAGTGCAACTTTGGTGCCGTACCCACATTTAAACGTTCGTAATGAATAAGACGAAGATGGAAGACTCCCACTTTTTTACACATTGATAGGGGCGCTTAAGCCTTTCACAAACGTATATTATATAAGATACATTATATATAAAGCATGTGTGGTAAAAAATGGTAATATACATCAAGGTGTAGAAATAAAGCTACACTATTGGTTTTAATATGATACAATTTGGCGTATCTAAACCTGAACTATGCATAATATCTGATTAAATAGAGTTGAGAATTGTAATAACATAATAAAAATAGCTATTTATGTGCCAAGGACGCAAAATGCTTCTTTGATGGCGGAAAGGAAAATTAGCGGGTGAGGTCGCTTGCGGTCGAGGCTGACAATCTTGGGGCGTCAAAGACATTATGCGTCTGTGGCGTCCACAAAATTTTGTGTGTAACCGCTGAATAAATATGAATACCAATTAAATTGTAGTTAGCACAATAAGTAATAAAATTCTCAGTACGATACGATGTGGGGCAAAATAAAATTTCCTAGCAACTCGGATACGTCAAATAACAAACAACATTAATTATCAAATTGTAGTGTGCACTTAACTATAATTAGTTGAATTTTGTACAAAAGATTGAGGTTATGTACCTACATTTATTTGTATACAACGTTGCTGAAAAATCAGCACGAAGCGTCATCTATCACACTGCTAGAAGTAGTTGAGCGGACAGCAAAGTATTTTTCGTCCGTTGTCCATGGTAACTGACGCAAAATTGCATTTTGCAGATGATTGTACACATAATAAATTTTCGAATATTATAACTTTCATATGTTATAAAAATGGAAATTTTTAGATTCATAATGTAATAAGAAATTAATTAAGGATACCAAGAATACAATCATTTACTTATTTGTGTAAGGTATGTCAAATTTTTAAAATTAATTATAAAGGTTCAAGGCAGTTACGACTAGGGCGATACAGTATTTAGTATATTATATTACTAGAAGAGAACGCGCTCATTTTGTGTAGAATTCAGATTGCAGCCGAGCGGTTCGCCAGCCTGTGTAATCTGGATGAAACATAAAATAGCGTTCTACCTCGAGCGATATATGCTACTTATTCCTCAAGCGACGCCAGCAAATGTTAAACATTAGGACATACTATTTAATCAATTAAAATTTCTACTAAAAAAGTTTTTTAATGTAGGCACATTTTTGCTGTATTCCTCTACAGCATTAGCAGATTTTTATACTCCGTGTCTTTTTAAAGATATAATTTGTCTACCACTACCTATCTTGATATTTGTATCCTTTTTCATTATATACATATTAGAGCCATTTGACACTTTCACGGTTATTTCTACCCATATAACTTAAAATATGATGGTATCACCGAAGAATTAATAGTACCATCAGTTCCAAAAATTTGTGTGTATTCCACGCCCAGAAACTATTTTTGTGAGTATTCATGCCCCCCCTGACTAACGCCGGAAATGTTTGCTCATACAAGTATCATTTATTTTTCATGTATTCTTTGGAATTACCTATCGTGCTTACGATAATATATTGTAATAGTGAAAGGAGACAACTCATAATAACACTACATTTTCATTTTTGTTCAGTTTTCATTTCTCATATAAAATGTTTTATTTCGCTTTAACATTGAAATCAATTGAAGCAGTGATTTATTCTACGGTTAATTACACAAATATACTGTTACGCAATAATCTATAATAAAAAGTAATTTTTAACTACCAGCTTGACTGACATGAAGTGTTGTGATTTATGATATAATTTCAATTTTTTTTAAATGTGCACTAAATTACGCAATTGGCATATGACATGTAAAATTTACATGCCTCACTTGAACATGCAATAATTGTAAAAAATAACATATAATTTAATTTAGTAATAATAATGCATGATTTAGCGAAATTTATATCCTTTACATAACCGTATACATATTGTATTTTCCTTCGAAGCCAAGTAAATGCTACGTTGAATTGATTTGATTTTGATTGTTGGCGTTCGAGATTATTACCTGGACAAATATATGACAATTTACATACAATGTCGAAAAACTAAATCATTAGTGCCATAATGCTAGAGTTTAGAGATAATAAATTAAATGAATTAGTAATATTAATTAATAAGCTGTTCAATTACATTACAGGTATTTTGAGTTTGTTTGAACAGGTGTGCAAAATTCTTCTCATTATAACAAAAGTGAAAGATAATAACTTAATCCAAAATACCAAACTATTGTCGAAACTATAATACGTGGGAAGTTTCACTAACTCTTTATGTCTTATTACAAGCTCAGTGTTAACGGTTAATTTGTTAGCTTCTTAGGGGCTGCGAATATACCACCTTTCACAACAGGGGGTTTACTAAACACCGGTAATGAGGCAAGAAGACCATTCGGAATTGTAAGGATTCAGTACTACACACCAAACCCTAGTTAGAGAAGATTTACCGACTAATCCATATTGGCACACTGTCATATTCATTCTGTCGCTGAAGTCAGATATTCCAGATATTTTCAATACACATACGAGTATATTAAACTATGCTAAATCATTCAAATATGTATAGTAACAGTGTTTAATTTTGTTTGGTAAGAAAATACTACAACTGTGTATGTTTTCTCGTTTTGCTTTTCGTCAGTTACTTAGTTCAAGTAAAATTATGAGCTTGGAAGTAATCCGAGAGACTTGTTAAAATAATAGAGATGTAACCGAATTAAAGGACGGGCTCGTCGCCAAAAGGCATTGGTTTAACATAACACATCGGTGAGACAGGGCATGTTTGAGATAGGACAATCTAATTTGGGAACAAGTCTAATTTTGTTATTTTTGGATGAAGTTGAATTTAAATACAGTTTAGATATTTCAATATTTCAATATACAGCAATTATACTCAACATTCAGTTTTGTACAACAAAAGCTTGTATTTAATAACGACCACTATCCATGTCTCCATTCCATACAATTTGGTGAAATTGATACGATACCTTTTATTTTTCGCAAGCAATTATGCCACAAACAAAGCCATTTAGAAAATACATACGATCAATTTCATATAACTTGACATTTTAAATTTTCAGCACTCTATAGAAATCTGCTTTTATAAAACAGATCTTGTGAAATGTTCTATACTGCAATCAGAATGTGAACTATATTATAGGGGCCGTGTCGTGTAGAGAAGCAATGTGAGAGGTGTACATTACAATTTCTTTGTTATAGGATTGAACTAAATTTTGGTTTGAATTTAATTCGAGCTTCAAATAAATATAATAAGTAGTTAAGAATATTTACGAGCTCACTTTAAAGCCTATCAAATTACTTTTCCTTTTATTTTGACATAACATGCCTGAATGTAAAGGAAATGGATAATAATACTTAATTAGGCACAGCAAATAAAATAATTGCCATATTAAAAACCATTATTTTATAAAAAAATTATTCATTTAAGTAATATAATTTTGGTAAGTGACATACTAATAATGTATCTATGTTAATAATAATAATAATAATAATGAATAAGAAAATAATTTTGGTAAGTTTGCAGACTATTTACATCATCTAATTATATTATAATTATCTAATTTTATTATTTCCTACTTGCAAATTCAGAGAGTTCTCTAAATAATAAGGTATTCTCTCGAAAGCAATAATTAAAATGTACATGTACAGCTTCTGTTCTTTGGCAAAACCCATTAATATTACTGCCGTATAAAACTTTAAACTCATGCTACATACGATCTGTGCAATTTACTGCGTTATCGATTTCTATCACAGAATATGTTATACGTTCAGAACAATATATTAAGTCGTATCGTGAAGTGCCAGTAGGTACATTTAGTATTCATATTCATAGATGGTATCGAATGACTTGTGAACCGCCCTAATTATCATGTATCGATGCAATGCCTTTTGTGTACCGACCCAAGCCATGGAAACAAACGCGACACGTCCATTATGCAACATGGCTGCTTTTGTTACTATTGAAATGATACCAGTTTCAGATAATGGAATGGACCAGGATTTTTTAAGCACCCTGCAGCTCTTGAAGCTGTCATTCTTGTGTTTCCATTGGGATGCAGTTTTAACCTCGTTTATGTGTTTCAATTTTTTTAACGATAATAATGACATCACATTCAAATATAGTGCTAAGAATGGAAACTAATTTCTATGCTAAATACGTCGATTATAATGTTTATGTATTAGTGAGTATATATTTCGACTTACGGATGTAAACGAATATACATACAGTCTAGCTGAATACATTTAGATAAATAAAATAGCCAATAGAATATAACGTTCTTTGCGAAAACGTTATTTTAAAAGGTTACAAAGTGGTATACAGTTACACAGTATTTATAATTAGGTATTGTGAAATATTTTGTCGAAAATTATGGAGGATTTTTCTCACAAAAATGCCTCTGAGCGAGTCCTTTTCGAGGGGTTAACCTTTTCCAAATACATAGTAAGAAAAGATAAGGTTTTTATTTATTTTCTCAAAGTAATATTTGAAGGATGTCTTGATTTTCGAAGTTTGATTAAAAAAATTGAGCGGCTCGGTTGAAGAAACGAACCGTACCTCGAATCAAAGCTACACGTGTCCTTTTTCTTTAAATTATTTAATGTACGAGGGCATATTTATATGTAATCTACCTAGGCATGAAAATAACAAGTTGATTATTTAAACCAGGGGTGACTAACCTTTTTGGTAGGGGGGCAGTTTTTGAAAGAGGATGCACTATCCAGTCGACCAAGTCAAACAAATAAATTTATGACTTTTTTCAAAATAGAATCAAAGTCTACAAATGAAAGGTATTTAATAGAATTAAGAATTAGTAGATAATATTTAAAACATAAATCTTATAATTTAATGAAAAATTATGTTGGTGGGAACTAAGTGAATCAATGTTAGTTTCAATTAAGGTTCTTGCACACGCACAGTTTTCCAGATGCACATAAGTAACGCCTGTTCTCATCTGTGACTTGATGTGCCCCATCCCACTAAAAAGCTGTTCAGAGACATAACTATTTCCAAATAGAGATGACATCAACACGGCAAGTTTGTAAAACCCAGGATATTTTTTTTTGTCTAAATACGTTTTGTTATAAGGTGGTAGGCATGTGTACTACATGTCAGCCGGGGAGGTACCACCACCCTTACCATGGTCTCCTTAATATTAGGTCTTCGATTTTCTGAGCTCGGTAAGGGCTGCCGGTTACCTTTTCCATCATCCTTAATCTATTCTGATCCTTATTCTTCCTTCTCGCCTCACTGTCTTCCTATCGGATTAAAAGTCCCAAAATAAAAAATAAGATGGCTGTGGTTTCTAGGGTAATAAATTCCGGACGTAAAATCTTGCCCCATTTGGATGTCCGGGAGGGCAGGGCCCAAGCGACCTCGGTCATCGAAAGTATCAACTTTCTGATTCACTACTGCAACATCCGCGGTATCAGGTCTAATCTTAATGCTATTCACCAACATCTTGAACAATTACAACCTAATATTGTGTTTCTATCTGAAACACAAGTCTCCTCTGAAAGCTCCGAGTTACCCGACTTGCATTTTCTTCAATACCACCTTCACTCTAACTTTCGATATAAAGGAGGCGTATGTACCTACATCAAGGACAGAATTGCTTGCAAGAGGGTTTCTTCCTTAGAAAATAAAAAATTTGATGTGACTTGGTTTAACATTCTGGTCCTAATTTTGTGAAATTCTACTGTTGCATTTATAGGTCTCCTAATGACGGTAACTTTCAAGACTTCTTCGATTACCTTAGTATGAAAGTTGAGTACCTCCTGTCTCAGTTTCCTTCTTGTGATATCTCAATTGTAGGCGATTTCAATGTTCATAACTCTAATTGGCTTCAGTTTTCATCTATTACAAATCCTGCTGATCATAGTGCAGAAACATTTGCTATTTCATGTGATCTCACACAAATGATTTCTGAAGCCACAAGAATCCCTGATAACCCTAACCATATTCCACATCTTCTAGATCTCTTTCTTACATCAAACTCTCTTGTTTATAAAACTTCCGTTCTTTCGCCTTTAGGTCTTTCCGACCATTGTCTAATAGAAATTATTTCAACTGTACCTAATTCCACTGTTGTTCACAAAACCGATAGAACCTTGTGGTGTTTTAAGTCAGTTCGATGGGGTGATTTACGGGATTTGTTTGCAACCTTTCCATGGCGTGAATATCGTTTTAAGTCGTCCTCTTCTTCGGACATCGCTCTTTCAGTATTTTAAGTCATCCTCATGGGAATGGAGTTATACATTCCCAAAAAACAGCACCGTATAGGTCATTCACGTTCCCAACCCTGGTTCAATAAGGCTTGTGCTGATGCAATATCTTTAAAAAATAAATATTACATTAAATGGAAATCTATTATATATCGGCCGACAGTCATGTAGAATACGATGGCTTTTTTTTTTATGATTGTGGACCTGAACAGGCTAAATAAGGCCTATCGTGCTAAAGCACTCAGGAACACTTAGGAGGATGGATAGAGGGATAATGAATTGCCAATAGATGCCTATGAACAGCTACCTTAAATTTTCTCATATCATAAGTGAGAGGAAAACAGGAACTAGGGAGATCATTCCAGAGTTTAGAAGCCGTGTAGAAAAATGTGGATTGCGCCCGTTTGGTACGACAAGTGGAGATTTGTACTGCATACTGATGATGTGATTGAGCGAACCGAGTGTTTCTCGCAAAGATAGCCGGAGATGGTATCAAAGAATGTAATTCACCAGCACAATAGCCGTTGTAATAACGATAATACAAAGAAAGAACTGAAACCATCCTTCTATGCTCAAGGGACTGTATGTGAGAAGTTAAGGACGGGTCATTTATAAGCCTAAGGGGAGTACTAACCCAAAGGTGAGAATTATATTCCAGATGAGGCCGAATTTGGGCCTTATACAGCAGAAGGAGTTGTCGAGAGGTAAAGTACTGCTTAGATCTGTACAAAAAGCCTATTTTACGAGCAGCTGTTTTGGTAGCTGACAGAAGATGGTCAACCCATGAGAGATATAATCCGATAGGAAGACAGTGAGGGCGAGAAGGAAGAATAAGGATGAGAATAGATTGAGGATGATGGAAAAGGTAACCGGCAGCTCTTACCGAGCTCAGAAAATCGGAGACCCAATATTAAGGAGCCCATGGTAAGGGTGGTGGTACCTCCCCGGCTGGCATGGAGTATACATGCCTACCACCTAGAAATATCTGCAAAAGTGAAATCACTAAAACTAAAAAGTTGTTCGAACAACGAAAATGCAATGAACTAGCTACATCTCCTTTAGGCAGTCGTAAATTTTGGTCTTTTGCTAAAGCGACTAGTAAAAACTTTGGAAAATCTTCATTCCCCCCCCCCCCTGACGTCTATTGACGGATCGGTAGTTGCTGATTCTGTAGACAAAGCCAATGCTTTTGTGGATTTGTTTGCATCAAACTCGTGTCTCAATGATTCTGGAAAAGATGTGCCCCTTGTCAACTCTTCTTCGTATGCTATGAAACCAATTCATTTTCGGTACAAGCTCTTGGAATCGATTATCAGTAGGTTTGATCTCAATAAGGCGACTGGCCCAGACGGTATCCCAAACTATTGTCTTAAGGAAATGTTCCCCGAACTAGTACCAGTCCTTTCTAAGCTCTATACGATCTCTATGTCTTCTGGGGAATTCCCTTCATCATGGAAGTTAGCAAATGTTCAACCTATTCCCAAAAAAGGCGATAAGACCGATCTCTGAAACTACCGACCAATTGCCACCACTTCCATTTTGTTTAAAATCATGGAAAAAGCCATCAATCAGCAAATGCTTACGTTCCTTGCAACTAACAAACTCCTTAGTGACCACCAATATGGGTTTAGGCAAAGTCGTTCAACAGGCGATCTTCTTTCATATGTGACCCAAGTTTGGAACAATACAGTAGAGCTGTCCGGTGAAACAGTTGTAGTCGCTTTAGATACCTCAAAGACATTTAACCAAGTTTGGCATAAGTGTTTACTTGCCAAACTCACCTCGTTTGGGTTAAATGATACGCTCATCAACTGGGTTTCTAGTTTCCTTGATAAAAGACGAATACGTGTCGTAGTTGATGGCTTTTTTTCAAAAGAAGTTAGCATTAACGCGGGCGTACCACAGTGATCCGTTTCAGCGCCTACACTTTTTCTGCTGTACATAAATGACCTTATTTCTTCAACAACTAACCCCATCCATTGCCTTGCTGACGATAGCACTCTTCACTGTAGTTCAACTCAGTCTACTCGTAGTAATAATCCACCTTCTATGTCAAATCAAGAAATTAAAGCTGAAATGGCAAATTCAATCAACAAAAACATTCAACGTATTCTCGAATGGGGAAGCAATAATCTAGTTAAATTTAATGCTACCAAACTCAGTGTTGCCTTATGTCTGTCAAAAAAGATCGATCATTTCCTGTTGTAAGTATGAATGGCTCAGTTCTTAAGTTTTCAGACTCTATTACTCTGTTGGGTATGACTGTATCTTCAAATCTCTCATGGGTTGACCATCTTCTGTCAGCTACCAAAGCAGCTGCTCGTAAAACAGGATTTTTGTAGAGATCTAAGCAGTACTTTACCTCTCGACAACTCCTTCTGCTTTATAAGGCCCAAATTCGGGCTCATCTAGAATATAGTTCTCACCTCTGGGTTAGTGCGCCCCAATACGCTCTTGATATCGTTGATCGTATTCAAAAGAGAGCGATTAGGCTTATAAATGACCCGTCCTGAACTTCTCACATACAGTCCCTTGAGCACAGAAGGATGCTTTCAGATCTTTCTTTGTATTATCGTTATTACAACGGCTATTGTGCTGCTGAATTATATTCTTTGATACCATCTCGGGCTATCTTTGCGAGAAACACTCGGTTCGCTCATTCACATCACCAGTATGCGGTACAAATCTCCACTTGTCGTACCAAACGGGCGCAATCCACATTTTTCTACACGGCTTCCAAACTCTGGAATGATCTCCCTAGTTTCTGTTTTCCTCTCACTTATGATATGAGAAAATTTAAGGTAGCTGTTCATAGGCATCTATTGGCAATTCATTATCCCTCTATCCATCCTACTAAGTGTTCTTGAGTGCTTAGCACGATAGGCCAAATTTAGCCTGTTCAGGTCCACAATCATAAAAAAAAGAACTCTTCGAAATAACCCTGATTGAATTTCTCCTTTAACAATGCATCACATTGCATTTCTCAACTTTAACACGTACATGTCCCGGCAGTGTTTGCGGTGAATGGTGCCACAGAAAAAAGCAGATGATATTTTTTGACATCTTGAAACCGGTTTTCGACGTCGAGGTTCATGTCTGATAACAAAGAAGGGTGTTTAGTCGACGCTGCCTGTGTGACGTCAAGTCACTGTGTAAGAGAGTGAGTAAAGTTTTGTGTTCCTACCTGTTGTTCCCAAAGCCCAAGCTTCATTTGGGATGCTTGACATTAATTGAACTTTACCTTGTAGACGAAAGTTAACGTCTAGTCTAGTGTCTAGTAATAGTTTGGCGAGACAGGCTTATTTTTGTCAAATCCTTTTGTCTTCTCTGGACAAAGAATTTCAACGACGCTCTCCAAACATTCGTTAACCATTTCACCGTCAAAGTATGGCTTCGAGGGGGTGAGAGGGAGAGAGAGATAGAGAGAGACAGAGAGAGAGTGAGGTGAGGTGGGAGGGAGGGTGAGAGAGAGGGGGAGAGGAAGAGAGAGAGGAAGAGAGAGAGGAAAAGAGAGACAAAGGCAAGGACACGGACACGGACCCGTACGCGGATACTGACACGGATTCGGACGGAGACGCAGCGCAGACGCAGGCGCAGGCGCAGACGCAGACGCAGACGCAGACGCAGACGCAGACGCAGACGCAGACGCAGACGCAGACGCAGACGCAGACGCAGACGCAGACGCAGAGGCAGAGGCAGACGCAGACGCTGACGCTGACGCAGACGCAGACGCAGACGCAGACGCAGACGCAGACGCAGACGCAGACGCAGACGCAGACGCAGACGCAGACGCAGACGCAGACGCAGACGCAGACACAGACACAGACACATACACATACACATACACATACACATACACAGACGCAGACACACACACACAGACACAGACACAGACACAGACACAGACACAGACACAGACACAGACACAGACACAGACGTAGACTCAGACGCAGACTCAGATACAGACATAGTCACACAGACACAGACACAGACACACACACAGACACCGACACAGACACAGACACAGACACAGACACAGACACAAACACAGACACAGACACAGACACAGACACAGACACAGACACAGATACAGACACAGATACAGACACATACACATACACAGACACAGACACAGTCACAGACACAGACACAGACACAGACACAGACACAGACACAGACACAGACACAGACACAGACACAGACACAGACACAGACACAGACACAGACACAGACACAGACACAGACACAGACACAGACACCGACACCGTCACGGACAAGGACACGGACACGGACACGGACACGGAAATGGACACGGACATGGACACGGACACGGACACGGACACGGACACGGACACGGACACGGACACGGACACCGGACACCGGACACGGACACGGACACGGACACGGGCACGGACACGGACACGGAGACGGACACAGGCGCAACCGCGGGCGTAGGCACATGCACAGTCAGAGGTACAGGCAAAGACACAGACACATGCACACACACACACACACACACACACACACACACACACACACACATTCAGCGCGCGCGCACGTACACACACACACATTCATTGTGCGCGCTCGTGCGCACACATGCACATGCGCATACTCGCACGCACCACGAAAACATGCACACTGACACACACACACACACACACACACACACACACACACACACACACACACACACACACACACACACACAGACATGTTTTTTTTATTTGGGGAGCCTCAAGTCGGACAAATACACATAAATATAAATATATCATGCGTAAGCAAGCAAACACACATTCACGTACATACGCACACCCTCCCAAATATTTTTGAAATTTTTCAAAAACTGAATTTTTGAACTCTGGCGCATCAAAGGATATTTCCGGTCTCAGTTTTTTTGACCAAATATAATAGCTTGTAACACCATTCTTACTTCTTATAAAACTCGACGGGTAATATTTTGATCTATTGGTGATTATTATTTTACGTACTCGTTCGTCTAGTGCCGTACTACTGCACACCCCTTATTAAAAAATACATATTATTGTGTAAATAAATTGTAATTATGATTCGTAAAAATGTTACGTAATATCTTCACTTAACATTTAAAATGAAATTGTACAAGTAATACCGTTATACTTCGCGGCTTTAAGATCAGCTATACAGCCTTCTTACTGGTTCATAGTTCAATCCTTATTTTGAATCCTTAAGGTTGGAGTTTCATGGTAAATTCCATAATCAGAGCTGAAGCGGTTCCGACTGTTCAATGATCGATTAATCAGTGAGTGCCCAGTTTTTTATATTAAAGTGCAGGAAGGAGTACTTAAACTCTATTTTACGGAATAAATAAAAGAAAATAATTTTCAAGGTGTAAAAAACGGGATTAATGAAAAATTGTGTATAATCTAAAAAACGTTTCAACTGTTGAATATTATATCAGGAAAACGGTTAAGATTTATTTGCATTTTCAACTCGGTTCTATTGGTGGGTGAGTTTGATAAACCTTTAAATTTATATATTCCCACTAGAAGCTGTTGGGGAACTAGCAGCAATACTTCCGTGGGTTAATGTAACAGCTGAGGTTGAAGTCAGCCCAATCGTACATCCCACTTGGTTGAACAAAAGAGTAGATGTTCAAGGGCCAATCGTTACTAGAGTAGCTTCCACGTGTTATTATTTGACCCATTGTTTTATAGGAGACGAAATTGTTGACGGAACATACTTTGTAAGCATATCTAAATTTCACCACGTTATGCGTCGGTCTTACACTACATCGCTAATGAACTTATAACGGTGTACAACGTTTTTCTGTTTCTTTTCGAAATAGAAAACAACATAATTAAAATACTTATCTTTTGAGTATTAAATCGTGTATTATTTATTTATCTTTTATAGAAATTTATACGTTTCGATAACAATTACAGTTATCGTCCTGAGTAAACGTCAATAGCTTTAAGAATTTATTGAGAAGTCAAAATAATGTGTTTTTAAGTTATTACCATTTACCATTTATCGAAACGTTTAAATTTAAATAAAAGATAAAAAATATACATAAACCAAAATAAATGTTTCAAATATGTGTAATAATCGTGAAAGTTTACATTTTTATATAGAGAACGACACTTTCACCTTAGGGCGTAGTGCGTATCAGCAACTTTGGTCGTGGGGACGTTCCGTTACTTGGTAAATAATAAATTGTTGATTAACGGGATTTCTGAGGGGAGCTTTGATAAAATAATATTTTTCAGAGAATTTTTTATTAATGGGACTTATTAAGCAACTCCAAATCATGCCTTAATAGGGTCTGTTAATAAACGATTTAAATGAGGTTGATAGGACGCGCTGCTTTGATTTGTATGAAACATCTAACAAAGAATGTATTGCGTCAAGGAATGAAAACTGTTAGACGTTCTGTACTTTCATTACGAGATGGCAGCCTAGTCGACAAAATTTTCACTTTGAAAAAACAGGAAAGTTAAAGAAAGCGATTCTCTGAAAAATATTGTAACCGACTTGTGTATTAATGTGCGATTAACGATCTCGACTTTACTAACGCGTGAGCGTAGTGCATCATCGTTAACTGTAACTAAACTTGCATTTGGAGAAATTTGTTTAGGTGTTCTACTAGCTGGATGATATTGCAATGGCAGTCATGGCCTTTACACAGTCATACATCATAACACTTTCTTCATTCGAGTTTATTTTAGCTTTAAATAGTTCGGGGGCCACTTTGAATTGTTATTTTATTTTCGGGTTGCGATAGTTCATCAGGATTGTGCTTGCGTCATGTTGCGATTACTCGATAGTAGACGTCGTGGGCTACTGGTCTACGGTTAATGCACTTCTATTTATAAACTATTTAATCAATTTCTTGCTTTACTGTTTTCCATTACTAACTTCAAGAGCTACTGAGAAACACACGCAAAGGCAATCAAATGTCTTACTTGAGTTATTACTGTATGATCCGCCAAAAAGACTAAAAGTGCTGACCGAAAGCGAGCAAGAGCAGATGAAAAACTAAAGTAAAGTAAATTCTGACGTAGAGAGGGATGTTATTGTGCAACGTTCCCAAAGGTATCGGATTTTGGGTTAAAATTTAGTTGCAAAATTTAAGGGCTCAGAATAAGAATCTTATAAGTATATTTTAATACTTTCTAGAAAAACGTAAATCACAAACTTGCACTTATGCGGCTGTGGTGTTAAACTCTTAGATTATTAACGAACAAATTAAAGAAACAGTTTCAGAAACGGTGTTAGTGAATGTCTAATTACAATAAAATCATATCTGCTACGACACACTCTCTTTATAAAACTGTGCTCATTGTATTTGTAATGGCGGGGTTCAGGCATTTTAGGATGTATAAACGTGATAGTGACATGCAAATTTACTTACCGAAGAAGTATCATAATTTAGATTTTTGAAAGGATACGAATCGTGACTATTCATAAACAGAGATACCTTAAAGCGTACTGAAAATTGAGTTTAAGATAAAAATTCATTAAAAAAGTATATTATTAGTTCGGTGATATGGTGGACAGTAGAACGGCATTTTAGATTCCCACCCTTGACCGTTTATTACAAACAACAGACAGATATCATATTGTTCTTTTGGCAAGGTAATAACGCTTAGGTAACATTTCTGGATTATTACACATCAAAATTACAGAACAATTGTATTATGCGAAAAAATAGCTGTTCAACATTTTCATTGTAGTTAAAATTGCTAAAACTTAAATGTGATAAGACATCGAATTTTATAATAGAAATTAGAATTAAACAAGGTAAGAAATAATTACTATTACCTGGTAATTGGTGCGGAATAATGAAGAATCTGACATAATAGCGCCCTAATAGCAATTATGTTGCTATCTCCGTGATGTGGAATAATATATTCTCAACCAAAGCCGCGGTCTTTGATCCCAGTTGATGTTAACAGGCTATTTTCCAAATAAACTTGATTAGCATTAGCCCAGGTCCTATTACACACCCTCCGGCTTTCATTTCAATACCTAATCAAGTTAATTCACTGTATGAGTTTTGGTAGTAGTTCCTGCTAGCTGTATTTTCCAAAGACGCGGTAGGCAACGAGTTATATCGAGTTAAGAGCAACCAAAAGATCCCTAAATTGCGTTATTCCTCATTCTGGCTACACCCTGCGATGTTTTATGAATTTATAAGTAACTATATTATAACAAGTCAACTTAAAATTTCTATTAATGTATTGTAGTTAGGGTTTAATTTAAGAAAGTATTCTCTTTTTAAATGTATTGTATAACTATATTTTAATGATTTAAATAGGTGTAATAAGTGTACATAAGAATTCATAATTAAATTTCTCAAAATAATGCAATAGAAATAATTAATTTTCGTTTGTTTCAGAATGCAGCAACAACAATTAGCAGCACAATTGGCAAGTCACGGAGGATCACGTCCACCACAACTAAGTTCACCGACGCACTCATCGGATAGTGATTCGGATATATCGTTAGGAACACATTCGCCTCCTCTTAGTTCACCTAATCCCTTAAGATACTCATCCCCAACACCGTTAAGTACTTTTCGTTTTGGTCCACATTCACCAGGTCCAATGCCAGCACAATTTCGCTTTGGTAATCATTCACCACCGTCCTTTCGATTGGACGGACAATCGTCGCCGAATTCAAATTTAAGAAAATTATGTTCATCGAATTCACCAGTAAACATAGATAACCATTCTACTAGTTATAGACTAGATAGAAATATTTCGAATAATCTTAGATTGGCTGTGAGCGAATCCTCTATTAACGTAGATTCAACAACAGATTATAGAACAAGTAAAACTAGTCCAATTCGTGTAGACTTGGATGCTTCACCACCACAAACGTCACTACAACACTCTCCTCCAATAAATTTACGAGTCAATGCGGCTGATTCATTAAGTTTACGTATGCATCCGGAAACACCACTTCCTTTACGTTTAGGTCCTACGACACCTTTAAGAATTCAAGTTTCCCTACCCAGTAAAATACCGATGTCCCAAAACCCACAAACGAATCTGCATATTGGAGATGCACCTCACGGAATTGGGGGAATAGTTAGAATTGCAGCTCCAAGTCCTGCAAATCCACCACCTCTGCATCGGCCGTTTTCCCCTCCTAGATTAACGTGATACAGACTGCCAGAAACTGAAATCGTGTGATTATATGCGAACTTCTAATGTAAAAAACGAGGTAACGATGCAATACTAAAAATATTTATTTGTTAATTAGTATTTCTTAGAAAGTTAATTTTATATTGTGAGCACAGAATTCAAACATTTGTGTGTAAAATATGAGAGTTTTATAAGATTATTATAAAAATTGTAAATTTCACTTTATGTGGCAAGTGTAGATATTATGTAAAATACGTATAAATATTTAATTATGGTAATGAACCTTATAGATGCTGTGCATTTAGTCATATTTTGCTGCAAGACGTATTCATATTCAAACTAAATTATGCTATAGATTTTTCAAAACGTTTCTTTCTTTTTGTTTATCTTGACATTGAATTCTCTCTTGGTTGTTTGTAGTATACATGATTGTCTACCCTATAGATGTTCTCTTTTTCCTAGTTAGTCTACGTTGACTCCATTGCTTATACAAATTTACATGGATTGTCAAATACATACAAATATATAAATACTTACATCAGCATAACTAACTGTGTTTTATTTAGAAACAAATACTTTAAGGAGTTATTATTAAAGTCAAGAAAATTAAATAAAATGAATTTAGAAACATTCGATATTGTGCACGAATGTGCTTATGTATATGTATACGTATGCCCATATCGATCTGAGCGCATTACCTGTCAGCTTTTCCCTCAAACTAACCTTAGCGTAACATTAACAAACTAACCACAATCTGGTTGATATACATCGTATTCATGACATTATAACTAATTAATGTAGCTTAATAATAGCGTACATCTCTTTAATTAGTGGAAGTAAACGCTATACATATTAATGTTAGTAAGTATCTAAAGCAATCGACCGATTGAAATACAGTCATTAAATGGTATTTAGGTCAAGTACGCCCTATATATGCATTTCACAATTTTTTTTTCTTGAGTGATGTTACGCTTACATCTAAAAGTAGGTAATGGATGGTATTAATTTTTAAACACTGTCAGTAGTCATTCAAATCAAAGAACAACTTTTATTGTTAAATTGAATAGTTCTACGCATAACTCCTCTCTTCCTTTTTATGTTCAACCTACATAAGTATTTGTAGAAATGGCAGGTTAATAATCGAGTATTTACCTCATTCAACAACGTTTTACAAACTTTCAGTGCGATTAGTGCATGTGACTGTGAATGCGTGCGTGTGTAAAGTGTGCGTGTGGTGTGTCTGACACATTACACACGTATGTGGTATGTGCTTATTCTCGTGTGAGCGTATGCGTATGTATGTGAGTGTACGCGTGCGTTTGTGTGTGCGTGCAAGATGTGTCTGTGCGTACACGAGTGTGCGTATCTGCGTGTGGACGTCTGTAGACTAGTGTGTGCGCAGCTGAGTTCTGAGCGTGAGCGCGAGCTGTGTACGTGGGCCTTGTGTGGTGTATGTGAGATCGATTTATTACCTCCTTTTCAACGTTTGACCAGGTTTCGACGCGATTAGTGATGATGATGATGGCGTATGTGTCCGTGTCCGTGTCCGTGTCCGTGTCCGTGTCCGTGCCCGTGTCCGTGTCCGTGTCCGTGTCCGTGTCCGTGTCCGTGTCCGTGTGCGTGTGTGCGTGTGTGCGTGTGTCCGTGTCCGTGTCCGTGTCCGTGTCCGTGTCCGTGTCCGCGTGCGCGTGTGCGCGTGTGCGCGTGTGTGCGTGTGTGCGTGTGTGCGTGTGTGCGTGTGCGTGTGTGCGTGTGCGTGTGCGTGTGTGCGTGTGTGCTGTGTGCGTGTGGCGTGTGCGCTGTGTGCGTGTGTGCGTGTGTGGTGTGTGTGTGTGTGTGTGTGTGTGTGTGTGTGTGTGTGTGTGTGTGTGTGTGTGTGTGTGTTGCGTGTGTGCGGTGCGTGTGTGCGTGTGTGCAGTGTGTGAGTGTGCGTGTGTGCTGTGTGTGTGGGTGGGTGGGTGGGTGGGTGGGTGGTTGGTTGGTTGGTTGCTTGGTTGGTTGGGTGGGTTTGTTAGGTTGAATGCATGCGTGGGTGTGTGTATGTGTGAGAGTGTGCGAGTGTGCGGGCGTGCGCGTGTGCTAGTGTGCGCGTGGACCCGTGCGTTGGTGCGTGTGTGCGTGTCTATATGTGTGTGTGTGTGTGTGTGTGTATGTGTGTGTATGTGTGTGTGTGTGTGTGTGTGTGTGTGTGTGTGTGTGTGTGAGTGTATGCATGTGTGCGTTTGTGTGGTGTTTATGCGTGTGTGCGTGTATACACGTGTGCGTGTGGTTGAGTGAGTGCATGCGTTGGCTTGTGCGCGGAAAGTGTGCGTGTGCTGTATGTGGTGTGTACGGTAGGTGGTATGTGTGACTAAACCGATCTATTACATCGTTTTCGACGTTTGACAAAGTATGCGTGTGTGAGTGTGTGCAGGTGGTGTGTGTACTGTATAGTGTGTTTGGTCTGTGTAGTATGCGAAGTATGTGTGTGTGTGTGTGTGTGTGTGTGTGTGTGTGTGTGTGTGTGTGTGTGTGTGTGTGGTGCTGGGTGAGGTGTGTGGTGTATGTGTGTGCGTCTGTGCATCTGTGTGCGTGTGCTTATATGTATGAATGTGAGTGTGTATAGGTGTGTACTGCGCGTACGCGCCTGTACGTGATTGCGAATGTGCGTGTATGTGAGTGTGCGCATGAGCGTACTGTGTGTGCATATGTGCTGTGTGTGTTAAAGTGTGATTGTGTCGTCTGTGTGGCATGTGTGTGGTGTGCGTGCATATGTTTGTATGCGTACGGCGTTCGAGACGCAAGCGTCCATGCCTGCATGTGAGTGCTAGGTGTGTGTGTGTGTGTGTGTGTGTGTGTGTGTGTGTGTGTGTGTGTGTGTGTGTGTGTTGTGTGTTTGTGTGCATTTGTGTGCGTGTGCGTGAATGTACTGTGTGTGCGTATGTGCTGTGTGTGGTATGTGCAGTGTGCATGTGCGTGTGCGTGTGCGTGTGCGTGTGCGTGTGCGTGTGTGTAAGTGTTGTGTGTGTGTGTGTGTGTGTGTGTGTGTGTGTATGTGCGTGTGTATATGTGGGTGTATGTTAGTATCCACAATAACTCCTGAGCGATAAAGTATACGTACTTGGGATGTCATATTTAAACTTGTTTTTATTTCATTTGATTTGTGGAGGAATCCAGCTTTGTTAGGGGTGCTGCATATTACAAACAGATAGAAATACCAGCATATAGATTTTAAGATGTAAATTAATTATGTTCTATGCTACGCGTAATTTGTCAATTCAAGTTTCGTTAAAATTTTTCTATATCTGAATAATGACCAACTTCATAAGTAATTTTTCATAATCTTTCTTTATAAGATTTCTTTGTAATACATTTCTGAGGCTTAATTGGTATTAAGTCTTAGAAAATTTAAAACCCGTAATTTGTATTACTGTATTTTTGACTCGTGGTCGACTTTAGCATTCTGTTTACATTTAATTGTGTAGTTATGCCTATTTGACATTAAGGTTTCCATCATACAAAGAACAGTTTGCAATATTTTTGGCGATGTCGCAGATTTATAAGAAACTAAATGAAGCATGCTCTTAAGGCCCCAATTACCATGGTAGTAGCACTTACTGTGCCCCAAAAACATACATCTAAATTACATAACCCTTTAATATCGAACTAGATCAAGAGCTCACAACGTAATCACCTGACTTTCCGTAAATTTTGGAAACAGATGAAAGTCCATGTAGTTATGAACGACATTATAACACCGTGTTAAGTGAGGACTAAGACCTATTGCATACGTATAAAGAACAAAAACCCAAGGCGGAATTGGACACTCCAGAAACCTTACTAGCGTCTGTTTAGACGGTGGTTTGATTATTAACAAGTAGTATACTCAATAAAAAGTCTAAATTCAAATAAGTCCTATGTTGTATTACTGTTTTCGATTGATACGCTATGAACTTTTTTTTTAAATCAGCTCACAGTTCGGCACAGGCCAAGTAAAAACATATCGATGCTGGCTATGTGTTTGGACACCCTTGTTTCCAGAAATATTGACCAAACCTACGTTGTTTAACTTTTTGAGTATCATATATATTTGAAAGTAATCTCCACATTAGAAAGACACACAATTGAGAATACTATTAAATCATGAATTAGCTCCTTTACTTGACGGTGGAGTTATCATTCGCGAACAATTTGTTGTTACACCACAATCCATACAAACATATTTATGAAAAAGCTACATCAAACACACTGTGGTATTTTTGACAATAAATCTAATAATACAATCAAAATGTTACCAGAAATGTACTGACCACCACGCCGTCTTTAGTGCGTTCCGTTCATTCATGTAACATCGATCTAACGAATCCCACAACGATCTAAAGAATCCTAAGAACGTTTCAACGAATACCTGAGGAACCAGTACAATGTTTCACGCAATAGAATAAACCTGTTTAGAGACTGAATTTCATTCATTCGTTGAAATGCATGTCAGATAAAAATTTAAAAGCCGACTTAAAAAAATTCCAAGGCCGACGGCGTGTTAAAAATATCGTTAATACACTTTACGGGTTAATCATCTTAATCAAGAAGTTGAAAATATTTGAATGAATGCTTAAATTCCCCTATAGGTTTTTGGCCTCTAAATGAAGCGTCGAGCGTCGAATTCAAAAATTGCAAAGAAAATAATTAATTTGTCATTTTTAAATCTACATGTTAATATTTTTATATCTTTGAAATATGTAGCTTGAGAAAAACAAAAAATGCCCACTCTCCACTATATGATTTCGCTCAAAATTCAAAATTAGGTCGAGCGCATGCTTAAATACGAAATTTCAAGTACGTACCTCTTGTCGTTTTGCAGTCATGTGGATACTAATACATTCAGACACTGATATGCAGACATCGTGACCGATCTCGATGAAACTTTGTCAATCGTCGTAAATTAGGTAATTAGGTGATTTAGCTAAAGTAAAACAGAGACATGAGATATTTCACGAAAGGTTTGAAGACAAGGAATTTTTTTGTTCTTCGTTTAGTTTCCGTTTTTAACTCGACGTATTTTGGATTTTTTGTTTGAGTTTCTTGTCGAGTTTATTAACGATATAGGATGCGATTTATTCATATAATGAACAAACATGTTGGTTACAAAACACTTTCTATAATCAAAATTAATTCTTCTTTAGATTAAGTTAATGTTGTGCGACATTTGTGCGAGAAAAGAGGTTTGTTGGTTAGTTTGATGCATATGTATATGCAGTCCGATTTGATTGACTAATGTGATACTCCCGTGTTGCAGATGTTTTGTGTTTTGAATCGGTTATCGTGTAATTATTGTCCACTGCTTTCAATGTTTAATACGATTTCGATGTCATTATATTTCTCTTTGGTGTGTTAATTTTGCAAGAGAGCGTTGTGGTTTATTTACTTTCTTTTATTGTCAATGTAGTATAGTTTTTGCAAACTTACAATTGAAAATTCTATTCTTGACTAAATTTGGTTAAGACGGTGGTATAAATTTGCATTGTAGGCTGTCATTTTTCCCCATTATCAAGTATCAAATATAATTCATGATATTGGTCTGGATTGGAAACAGATTTGATTTCAATATTTTCACGCTTTAGGGTCGCTAAATCTAAAAAAAACATTTTTGGATGTTCTGCCGTTCTCTGGTATACACGATAACGCGATATGGAGTTTACCTCTCGTGCTGATTTTCGGGCAATGTTTACAATTTGGTCAGTGAAAAATTATTGTTTTCTTATGAAGATTGAAATTAACATTAATTAATAACTTACGAAACAGCTATCACACCGTACTGAAATTTTTACAACATGTACAGCTAGGCCAATTGAAGAACTATTGTTTTTGGTAGAAAACCAATCACCTTCATGAGTAATTCGCATACAAACCAGTTCTCATTTTTTTTAATTAAGTAGAAATCTCCGCATGGTTAAACGTTTTTGGTCATGGAACAGTTTACCAATTTTGCAGGTGTCCCAGTTACTCCTTAAGTGCGATCACATATTACCCTCATTTATTTGAATTAATTTTTAAGGTGGACTGAGTTGGGATTAGAACAAAAACATCTAACGACTCCTTGGTGTACCCCTACTACCCTGTAAGACCACCAACACATAGATTAGGTCCCATTTCATAGTTATAACGGGTGGTTTATGAATTTCATTGTAAAGTTGATTTTATTGTATCTGAACCCTGACCAAAACTCTTCTTTTGCCAATAAGATTAAGCAAATTTATTTGTATGGTCAAATTTTTTGCATGTATTACTTTTTTCAAATTTGAAACAGGTTTATATTAGGAGTATTTGTAATCTCTTTGATAGTTATTAAAGAAAAGGTATTCCCGCCATGCCATAGGTAATATCAATTGTTTTTGTTATCATACATGGTATTACATTACAAATAGATATCTATTGTAAGCTGGAATTACATTTACGGTATCTTTGCCCATTAAACTATACCAATTTTTGATTAAAATTTAGCAGATGAAAACAATGCTCCGTTAAAAAAAGTACCGGGAATTTTCAATTTGAAAAGTCTATGCTAATGATTATTTTTGTAGGTTCTGTCCTTAATTACTATACCTAAAGTGAGTGTGATCTGTGAACATTTTGTTTACAGCCGTTGGTTCAATGGGTACACATCTGTAGTGCGTTACGATGTTTATAATGTACAAAATGATTAAGTCTCGGGATTACCTCAACGTTTAATACATTTAATTAAAAATGCTTATGGTGAATCAGTTTGATCAAAAATACGGGTTTGCGTGTATTACGATGCGTTCAAAGAGGGGCTAGAAATCAATCTTCGTTCCAGCTTAAAAGAGATATCACATGGTATGACGGTATCTCACGAATCCGTACGTACTACTTTGGTGGATAATTTAGGCGTAAGGACTGTTGGCGCTCGATTTGTGCCAAAAGAGCTGAATTTTTTATAAAAACATCAGATATGCCAAATCACGTCAATTCTGATCCAAGCCATATTCATGTGACTTTAGGTTATTAGACATAGGTCTACGAGTTTGATATGCAAATGATTCAGTAGTTAGGGTCTATTTTGAATGGGATAAGATAAATGTTGATGATTGAACGAAAATTTAATAACTATCGGTACTTTTTTGACAAAAGGTATATTTTTTCTATATTTTTCGAATTCTTTGGTCTAGCTGCAAATTAACCGTTGTGCTAATTGCCTTATACATTAAGTTTGAAATCCCTATTGTTTTTTTGTTCTATTTCGGTATTACTATAGTAGTATTCTACAACTGTGTTTATCTAATGCAATCCTTCAATAAAGGAAGTTGGACCGCCGAAAATGGCTATTGAGTAATATTTTTTTGTCTCCTTTATTAGCAATCAGAATATTACAATGCATGCATGTATGCAGATATTATATTCTTTAAGCTAATGTGATTGCTATATACATGACAGGGGAAGAATAACACCCGGTGGTGTTATCTTACATATAATACACATGATTATAATGTTAACAGCATTATACATATGACCAAAATAATGGTCTAGGCTGCTATATCTGTTGGCCATAACCTTTGGAGTCGTCTCTGTTAAGTATTTTCCACTAACGGTTGAACAGTCGTATTTGGGTGAGTTTTGAGTTTACGCATGTGGTTATTAGCAGATTTGGTGATGACTTCTCTGATGTACAGTACTTTCAAATCGTGACGTGGTGTTTGATTTGTCACATACCACAGAGCGTCGACTATGGCCCGCAAAATTTTAGACTGAAATCTCTGCATTATATCAACGTTTTACGAGCTGGAGCAACCGCACAGCTCGACTCCGTAGGTCCCAATAGGTCTAATAACGGTTTTATAAATTAACAATTTATTTTCAATAGAAAGACTGGATTTTCGACGTAAGAGCCATAAAGTTTTTTAAATTCAATGTCCATTTCTTGCCTCTTCTTGGATATGTGCGCTTTCCAAGTAAGTCGTTGGTCTTGGTGCATTCATAGTTATTTTACTTGTCTGAATTGTGGCATTTCAATATCGTTTATTAGTACCGGTGGGCATAGTTGTCGCCTAAGCGTAAATGTAACTTGGACGGACTTATTTTCGTTTGCACGGATGCGCCATTTTCCATCCACTTACTAATAAGGTCAATGTGTTCTTGTACCTTCCGGCTTGCCATTTCTGGGTTATTGTGGGAAGAGAGGACGGCGGTGTCGTCGGCAAAGGTTACTGTTGTTGTTGTTCGCATTGTGGGTAGATCAGCGGTGTATTTCAGATAAAGGAGTGGTGCAAGGACACTACCTTGTGGGATACCAGAATTTATAGATTTACTTTCCGAAAGTTCACTACCACTTCTTACTTGAAAATGACGATCTGCCAGATAGGATTTAAGGATGAGAAAATATTGATGTGAAAATGAAGCTTTAATTTTAAACAGTAGTCCTTGATGCCAGGCCCTGTCAAAAGCCTGGCTGGCATCAAGGAAAACCCCACAGCAATATTCTGTGTCTTCAAATGATTTATTTATGACATCGACTAGACGGTGACATTGTTGAGTGGTGGAGTGCTCCTTTCTAAAACCAGACTAATGTTGAGGAATAACATCTTCAAGGAAAGTATCTGCACTAATACTTTTAACTATTAATTTTTCCAAGAGTTTTGATAATACTGAAAGTAGGCTTATCAGTGTTATACTTTCCTAGGGAGTTCTTTTAGTACCCTCGCTGTTATAAGTTCATATTCGGGTGATGTCTGGTTATTTAGATATTTTATCTGAGTTCTTATTTCCACGGGCGAGAAAGCTCGGATTGGTGAAGATAATTGCAAGGGCGCAGTTAAGTATTCCTCCACTTCTTCATCATGTTCATTTGTGTGAGGGTTGAAAGATTCGCTAGATGTTGAGCAAATACATTCGGTTTTTCTAAATCTGACCTAACCCATTGCCTTGTTTGACTTCGTATAGGAGGATTTGGGATCTGAGGTCCTTTAAAGCTTTTACTAGCTTTCCAGAGCGAATGGTCATATCTTGACAGAGTGCCTAGGTACGTTTGGAATTTTTCATTACGATCTTCCCGTAATTTCTTCCTCAGCTGGTTACTTAGGCGGTTGTAAATTGTCCTGTTTTGTATATTATGTGTACTTTGCCACGTAGCCCATGCTCTTCGTTTCTGGGCTATTAAATGTTTAATGTCGAGTGGAATATTTACCGACTGTCGCAGTCTGCAGTATGTTGATGGGGTAGAATACCAGCTTGCTTCCTGAATTGTTGTTATTATATGATTTGCTTCGCTTTCCAGTTCTTCCGGTTCTTGTAGTCTGATTTTAATTTCCAGATTGTTATTGATAAAGTCCCGAAATGATTCCCAATCTGTATCTTTATTATACATTTTTGGATAAGATTCTCTAAATATAACGGTTGTACCAACAGTAACTATAATAGGAGAATGGTCCGATGATAGATCATAATTTGACTCAATATTAAGGTATCTATTTGAAACTCCATTTGATTCGCTTGGCCAGTAAGTTGGTTCACCTGTGGAGAGGAATGAATAATTTCTGTTAGTGGTAACTTTATGTAATTCTCGTCCTCTAGTTGTTATTAGCCTAGAGCTCCAGTATGTGTGTTTTGCATTATAATCACCAGCTGCAAGAAATCGGTGTCTAAGCGTATCAAAGAGGGGTACAAGCTTTTATTTAGTGAATCTATGCCTTGGAGGGCAATAAATTTCGGACAGTACTAGTGGACCGGATAGATTTTGAACTTGGATTGTCGTAGCTTGTAAAAATTTCTCATATTTTTGTAGTTCATAATGCGAGATAATAATGGCTGTCCCTCCACGCGCTGTTCCATCTGGGTACTCTGTATGATAGATTACATAGTGAGGTATTGTGAAATAAGTTCTTGTCGTGAAATGCGCTTCTGAGATTAACAGTATGTCAATTTTATTTAAGTTTAAGAAAGCTATAATTTCTTCTTTATGTTGCTGCAGTCCATTGGCATTCCACTGGGCTATTCTTAAAAATGCAGCCATTATGACGCTATTTTGTTTATGATTGTGGTAAGCATCGACAGGATCATGCTGTTTTGATGAAGAAGTTGAAACTTAGTCCAGGACAGTTCAGGGCTTGTTGAATTGTTTTGTGGAACAGTTATTGGAAATTGAAAATTGGATTAACGGCATGTGCATAACTGGGATGTTGATATATTGGAGTATTGTTATTTTGTTTGCCAGTTGGTCTTATTTTCTTTTGCAGTTCTTGATAAACCATGCATCCTTTGTAATTCGGTGGATGGGTCCTCCGCATAATGCACATTTAGCGGGTGTTTCACGATTTTTTGGAACCTAATGGTCTGGTGGGAACCACCACATTTTACACAAGCATGAGGGCGACAACAGTATGCCATGGTATGATTGTATAACTGGTATCTAGTACACTGTACCAGTTCTGTTTTTTTACGTGGGGGTTCTACTTGAATGCTTATATTTTGTATGTATTTAAGTTTGTAAATATCTTTACTGTTTTCCGCTGGTTCTAGGTCAATGAAGAATAAGGGTAGGTGATCTTTAGTATCTCTGCTTTTTATGTTAAAGATGTTTCTGATTTGAAATCACTTTTGTATCAACTCTTGCTTTATTTCTTCCACTGGCACAGTTGGATGGAGGTGTCTTATAACTACTCGGTATGCTCTTTTCTGCTTAAATTGATAGGTGTGGTGCATTATGTTGTTATTGTCATTGGCTTAATTTGCGATAACCGTCGGGGGTTTCTACATTAATTTTAACTTTTTTATCAGCCATGGCTTTCGAGTCATAATCTGTTGAAGAAAGTATAGCTCTAAAGCTTTTTGTCATGTCCGGGAAATTTACTACTCCCTGGATAAATATTGGTGGAGGTTTGTGTACTTTTACTGGAGCAGATCTGTCTTGGTTTCTTTTTTCGCCTTTAGTCTGACGAGTTTGATCAGTAGGAACACTGAATCTGTTGGTTGTAGGAGTGTTTGTGGGTTTTGGGTCAATCTTATTTGGTTGTGTATTAACTCGCCCAGGCAATGTGTTTTCTTTTGTTGCGTTTGTGTCATTCGAATCAGTACTATATACATACATGGCTGTGTCACTTTGTTGTTGTCTATTTAATGGAAAAGGCTGGGGTAACTAGCGCTGAATGGCATTGGCGGATGAAGAGGGATTTAAAGAATTTGGGAATTGTTGCAGATTATTTAAAAATTGTGATTGTTGCGTTTGTTGTGGTTGAAGATAGTAAACTCCATTTGGATTATAATTTGACATTGAGTTGTAATTAAAGCCCGGAATTATGCCGCCTGGATAGCCGGGTCGGGACCCGAACCAGCAGGCTGCATAGTAGTTTTAACGTAACACTAGTATTTACAAAAGTTGTAAAACGTTTATAACTGTTCATAAATAGATAAATAAATATACATACAGTTTATCACCTTTGATAGGTCAGCCAGCCGATGACCTTACGGAGCACTTACAAATTCCACTCGATATTACTCAGCGTACGGAATCATAAAATGTATCATATTTATAATAACAGGCACACCGAAACTGGTAAAGTAACAAGCAGAACAGTAACCCTGTGAGCGGCATGAAATAAACACAATGACGTCACAAGCGCTAATGTCGGAACAGGCAACAGTTGGCTAGACTGTTCAAAAGAATAATTATTATTTAATATTTTAACAAACGAATATATTTAAATGATAAGGCCACTGTTATTTACTTGTACAGTAATAAAGTCAGTTGGTTTTGACCACACTTGCAATTGGTGAAAATTTGGATTTTTATATGAAGATATCTTGATGTTTTAGCGACAATTTATAATCCTGTGATAATCTACGGGTTGAAACAGTTTGTATTTACAAGTATAACTAAATAGAATGGGACCTGATCTAAACTGATTAAAGGTTTGAGCAATATTAATGACAGGTTAAGAGAAAATGAAATTGGTAAAAATAAATGCAATTCAATTTCCTGTACCAAAATACAAATTTTGAACCTGTATGGCGTGCTAGCGGACTGACGCAATGTGGCGGAAAGACCTGCAAAAGTACCCTAAAACATGAAAAAATGCAGTTAAAAATTTTTTCTCAAAGCTAATTCTTACCACGTCTCATATTTGGTGAATGAAAATGGTAAAATTCAGTAGGGTACGTGGTTGCAAGAATGTGCAATGTCCAATAGTGCGCAGTACTGTTTTTAATATATTACCCCACTATGATATAAGGTCACATGTGAATTACAAACATGATTCACTGTACAGTTACAATACCTTTCCGCGTAGAAAATTAGTGTGGGTCTTTTGGGAGTATTAAATATGGTTGCTGCTCAGTGGTTGAAAAAGTTTAATTATGATTTTAAAACCAAACACGATATTCTTTACAAATAATAATACCTACTGATTAGAGGTTATATCTCGTAGTGTACAAGACCATGCACCGGCAAACGTACAAGAGTCCTCAGAGCGTTCCACATCGCGGGAAAGATTCCAGAACACGTTTTCTCCAGAAATGAATTGCAAAAGCAAGTGAAGGACTTGGATGAACGATATAGAGTAACAAAAAAGAATCATTGCATTGAAATTTTCTGAAGCATACATAATGGCTTCAATAAAGAGAATTTGCTGGTTGGGGAATTTCGGATACCCGCATTTTTCAGATGCCATAATATCGTACTTACAGTAGCCGGAAAAGTAAACGCTAGGTACGGATAATGGATTTTAAGAAAATATAGATCGGCAAATTTTTTGAAGTTTTGAAAACGGTATTTGTGTAAAGGAACTACACCCCTGATATAAAGTTTTATATCATGGACGAAACGCGTATTAGCCTACAAATTGGTTTAACAGAAAAGGGGAAAAAAAGTTGTGGGAAAGGCAGCAAGCGGGGAACTCTGAAAATTACTGCCGTTTGTTACATGAGCGCTTGAGGCATTTATATCCCTTCCGCCCTAATTCTTCCCAGAAAACGAATGAAGGACGAATTATATGTAAACCCTCACAGGAAATTTTAAAATTTCTATCGGAGTTCGCAACCTTTAGATGTTGGTTTATTATTTTGTACTTAAAGCGCGTATATAGTAAAAAGTGCGATAACTGGATGGTTGCAAATCCAGAGAAAATGATAAGTCAAATTCAAGTTTTAGGGTTATTCAATGCAGTTTATGCTGCTTTTGCATATCACTCATTCTAAGCAAGTGAAATTTTTCTATATAACGATACTATGTTATACGGCACCGATTTCACACAACACTTGGAGAAGGACATCGCTGTATAACGTGATCACGTGGAAATCGAGATGCATTTTCATTATAACATTGAAATTATGGAAGATGATACCATTATTGGACTCCATGAAAAACTTCCATCAAGAGAAAATGAAACAAATCTGCTCCAATTAAGTTTCGCATGCTAAGATTATAATGCTCCCCTACTTTTGGGTGCTATACTTATATTGCGCCTTTCTGGTTTGGTAACCCAACGCGGTTTTACTTTGCCTCGGCTTTGCTCAATCGGGTTTATTTTATAAACGGGGTGTGGTTCGTAGTAAGTACTTGATGGGCTTAACACTGTAACCTTAAATAAAAACCGTAAAGCATTTTTAAAATGTATATTAAAGAAATATCAACAATAAATAAAATAAAAAGGTAATTAACAAAATGTATGGGGGAACTTCTTTGTCCGGGTCTGGCGGCTGGTCTCCTGGTTGGCGGCCCGTCACTGTGTGCGAAGTCGCTTCTGTGAACAAAGATAGTCTTTTTAATCTATTCCTTACCTAAGAGGTAAAATTTAGATTACGGTCCTGCGTGTACAGTAGCGAGAGCGTTACTCTTGATACCGTTGTTGGTCGGGGCGCCAGCGCAATGAACTCGAGTCGGTGTAGGGATTGAGAAAATCGATATCGTACTTAGACTTTAGTAACTCTGGAGCGCTGAAGCAAGGATGTCCTCCTCTCGGGAAATAATACACGCGAAATGCGCGTATGCAAAGGCGAGATCTCGGTGCTGTCTTTCTTTAATTATTACCGGTTTAATTTAGGCAATTAGATTATTTATCTAACTAAATTAATTACTGATCTCTATACTAAGTTTAATTATTTATAATTAATCAAGGGATCAAAACTACTTAATATTAAAACTATTCTAATCGGTTTACGTAAAGATAGAAAAATCTACGTACTCTCTAATTTATTTACAAACGTTCGTGCACCAGGTATTTACGATGGTTCGGTGGACGACAAATTTATCTACAAATTTATACTACAGGTTATGGAGGTACTCTTCTGCGATTCACAGACACTGTGTATGGTTATTGTTTTTGTCTGTAGGTAGTGTATGAGTTTCGAGCGGGATTTCAGTAATGCCCAGAAGACGTAGGCGACGGCCTGTCTTTACTGGATATACTAAGAGAAAGGTCGTAGGTCTTTACAGCCCTGTAACAACCCTTCACCCTCAAGTCTTTTGCGAGATACAGCGGGGGCTACCCCTGCGTGACTCTAGGTGTACTTTGTAGTGGCGAGTGACGACGGGATTTACCCTTCGTGACACTCCAGGTGTTAGTGTACTTGGTATTACGTCGGGGGTTACCCCTGCGTGCTACTCTAGGTGCTAGTGTACTTTGTATCGGCGAGTTACGTCGGGATCTACTCTGCGTGACTCTAGGTGTATTTGGTATAACTCCTGGAGGCTCAGCCCGGAATTATTTACGGTCTGTAGTGTTTGAGTGTAAATTGTTAGATTGTATAACTTTACAACTTACGTGTCTATCAATAGCAGTACAGAATTGAACTTTAGGTTACCCGGTGCGTCGTGGTGCGTGTTATCGCCAGATCGCGAAGGACTCTTCGTCGGTGAACAACAGGTCGGTGCTTACACTAAGCAAACGGAGCGGCTGCGGCTACTAGTTTCTGGAACGGCTTGACTTGAATCTACGGAGATTCATCCTTTCTTATGCGCGTCGTGAGTTTATAAAGGTGCATCTGTGGGCGGCTTCGCGGCTACCGTGCGGGGAAGGCCGTTATGTGATTGGTTAAAATCGTTCTGACGTGCAGAAACTTACGGTTTCTTAGAAATACACGTCAGCGGTGATGAATAAATTATTCGTTGTGCAATATCGCGTAAACTTATGAAATCTTACATACAGGATGGTCCGCACCTAATTTATTCTAAAACACATACGTACAGGACGCTGGTTCTTTACAAGATGGAATTGCTAATTTGGGACATACCGAAGACGGGACCTTACTTGACAATATGAGTGGTATATGGGGAAATATTACCAATTTCTTGAATCAAAATCATGTGGATCGTAAAAAAACAAAAAAGCAAACGCCTGAAATATCACGAAGTAGATCCTATAAACAAGAATTGGAAAATAGTCCATAATAATGCCCGGGCTCTATGCCCGGGCATTATTATGACTAGGTACAAAAGAAGTACAAAGGGGTCTGAACCTTCTTGTAGATGCCCAGTATATAGTTCGGAATGCGTGGATCATCTGATGATGATTGGGTTGTGTTGTCATTGTAATCAGTGGTGGCATGAATCATGCACAACATACGTTATCAGCGACATTTTGTGTATATCTCTTTAATATTTTTTAAGTTTAAAGGGATACACATTTTTTTAAATACATCAAAATTGTAAGAAAAGTGCAACATACACTGAGTCCAAGATAAGGATTCTCACTATGGGGATGTCGAAAATGGTAATAGATAAAATTCCGGTTAAATGGAAAAAAACTTATGTAATTAGGGGACCAATAGAATGACACAAAAAAATCGATGGTGTGATTTTTCGTTTTTGAGATATTTTAAAAAAATTGAATTTTTAAAATTTCTATTTTATTTTTTTCTGGCGTTATTATAAATGCTGGAGCAAAATCACAAACACTTCTTCATGGGAACTTGTTACGGGCTTTAACATGGCATAGTCAGTGCAATCGGACGTTTTCTATTTTTACAATCATCATAAACTTATTTTTTTTAAATACGGTCCTGGTATTTTGAAAACTGATTTTGAAAGGTATTTTTGTTATAAATTCAGCAGTATATCACATTTTATGGTCTGATGGCGTTTTGAATCTTTTATGGACCATAATAACGAAATGTTTGAATACAGACCTGCCTTTTCAAGAAGTTGATGCAGTAACTTCCCCGTATGGTTATTACACACACCATAATAAAGTTTGTTAATATTAGAACTTAATATCAACACTTTTCGTAACAGCTAATGAAACTTTATTTGCTTTTTGTCCATCGCAAGGTTTTCTACGGGAATATGCAGGCTTTTAGATGTCTACTCATAGTGATGATCCACCTTCTATGTCAAATCAAGAAATTAAAGCTGAAATGGCAAATTCAATCAACAAAGACATTCAACGTATTCTCGAATGGGGAAGCAATAATCTAGTTAAATTGCTAACAAAACTCAGTGTTGCCTTATGTCCGCCAAAAAAGATCGATCATTTCCTGTGGTAAGTATGAATGGCTCAGTTCTTAAGTTTTCAGACTGTATTACTCTGTTGGGTATGACTGTATCTTCAAATCTCTCATGGGTTGACCATCTTCTGTCAGCTACCAAAACAGCTGCTCGTAAAATAGGCTTTTTGTACAGATCTAAGCAGTACTTTACCTCTCGACAACTCCTTCTGCTGTATAAGACCCAAATTCGGCCTCATCTGGAATATAATTCTCACCTCTGGGTTAGTGCTCCCCAATACGCTCTCGATATCGTTGATCGTATTCAAAAGAGAGCGATTAGGCTTATAAATGAGCCGTCCTTAACTTCTCACATACAGTCCCTAGAGCATAGAAGGATGGTTTCAGTTCTTTCTTTGTATTATCGTTATTACAACGGCTATTGTGCTGGTGAATTACATTCTTTGATACCATCTCCGGCTATCTTTGCGAGAAACACTCAGTTCGCTCATTCACATCATCAGTATGCAGTACAAATCTCCACTTGTCGTACCAAACGGGCGCAATCCACATTTTTCTACACGGCTTCTAAACTCTGGAATGATCTCCCTAGTTCCTGTTTTCCTCTCACTTATGATATGAGAAAATTAGGGTAGCTGTTCATAGGCATCTATTGGCAATTCATTATCCCTCTATCCATCCTCCTAAGTGTTCCTGAGTGCTTTAGCACGATAGGCCTTATTTAGCCCGTTGAGGTCCACAATCATAAAAAAAAAAAAACCATGACTGACAAGTTCCTAGATGTGGTTTTATGAGGCTGCTCTCTCTCTGGATATTTGTTTAAATACATGCATTCCGTTTCTTTCGAATTTCGTTTACATAGTATGTAACACGATAGCCTATCATAAGTGTTTATATTTTTGCTCTAGCATTTGTAATAACGCCAGAAAAAAATTAAATAGAAATTTCAAAAATTCACTCTATCGATTTTTTCCTATTTAACCGGAGTTGTATCTATTGCCATTTCCGAGATCCCCATAGTGAGAAACCTTATTTTGGACAAAGTGTATACCTAGAAGTACATGTAGAAGAGTACACGAGTGCCGACCTTGACGAAAACCATACGTCTTTTAAATTTCTTTTGATTTTGGATTGAGCAGAGGATATTTCAGTTTAATTAAGCAAGGTACTTATATTATTCAGTTACCCATAGTAACAGTAAAGTTTAATTAAGTCACTGTTTATAAAAGTACCTGCGAGAATTATTTAACCGTTTCTAATATGCAGTTAATATAATTTTCTTATGAGTAGAAATTTGGTGCATTTATTTCAAATACGGAAATAAGGAATTTTGTTGTAATATTGCACCTACAGGTGAACTGACATATACGATGCAATACTATATACAGATACACTTACAAAGTTGCATTTTATCACCCATTGGACAGTTAAAAAGCCCTAGTGTATTTTAACCCTTCGACTCATTCGGACTCTGAGCTTAATTAACGCTTAATTTAATTGATAACGGCAGTAGCCTACCCACAGACTTTTGAGTATTCGCGTTACTTCCAAATTGTTACAGCAATCAGCTATGCATAAATATTTGTAAAGCGATCCAGAAGTGAAGTATCGATTTTTTTGCAAAGGTACAAATTTATGCAAATGAAACACATTAAAAACAAATTTATACGTACGGTGTTTCCTATTTTTGAAACTATCGAGTTTTAAAATGTATTTTAAAATAACGGTTGGCTGGCTCTATAGGGATGTAATGTGATGTTCGTAAACATAATCTAAAAGACAAGCAATCATAATGTATCTACAACATGAAGCAACGGAATGCAGGGCGTAACATGTAACTTTAAAAGCGCCAATGAAATTGATCCTTCGTAGACCCAATGAAACTGATACCTCCGTTGGCTTCGTAGATAGCGCAAGAGCGCGGGGTCAGTGGGATGCACCCTCAATTTAAAAGTATAATCATTATAATTTTTCATGCATCCATAAAAAGTAAAAAGGATACGAGACACTCCATGCAGTATCAAATAAGTAAATAATAACTGTAAAAATTGTACCTAGTTATTTAGTCAATTCATGTGAATTATCAATTCTAAATGTTCATGTATAATACTTAATTACCAAGGGCTAACGTGAATTGCGTGTATTAAGTATACTAATGTATTTTTTCTCATGTATAATTTTTTAAGGACGTTTGAATCAAAATAGGTGCGTTAAGTAACTTCAGAATAAGGTTAAACATTTTGAAAATCAAGATATACTCCAAGAATTCTACTTGTTCATCACGTTACATTAATTAAATGATTGGTTGCAACTCACCATCACTCACTCGTAATGTGAATGTGCGATATAGGTCTCTCAAGAATAAGTTGTTATACTTATGGAGTGAGACAAAGTCAATTTGGTCTGTTAGATAGATACTTATAGGTATAACGGCCACATTGAAACAACAAAAACAGCATACACGATCATATAAGCTTAAAACAATATCTGTTAAAAACAAGTTAAAACAATGCATACAACGTGCAATAGAAAGCATATCACAGCACATTTAACATTATAAATGACTTGAGGAATGGGAAACAAATAATAATTGACTGAAGTGATTTTTACTCGTTAATTTTTCACATTATAAATTGGATTGTACGTATATTTTTTTAATTAATGTTAATGAAGGTCGTAAAATCTATTACAGAATTAATCTATTTTTTTCCAAATGTAATTTTTCAACAAATTATTATATTATACTACAAAATAGATTTTCGAGAGTGAGTTGAAAAATTTGAAGATGAACTGTCAGGCAAATGTAATCTACTTATGTGATAATGGGAGAACAATCAAACGAAATGATTAAATATCTAAAGCCAGTAATCCACAGTATTGGTTGTAACCATGGAAATTCACATTAAGTTTCACCGATATTCACATTTTCCCTAATCGATTAATTACCTATTTAAAATGAATCAAACACGCAAAGTCTGACAAAAACTACAGGTAGAACGTTTTTGTAACTCTGCATGTGTTGAATGTCTTAAATCTAAAAATTTAGATGTTTGCGGGTACTTTACAAAAACTAATTACTATACCAGATTCCGATTTAGCACATGCACTCTAATGTAAAAATGATGAATGCTGCACCGAGATGATAACCAAGGAACTGGACTTTTTTACAAACCACCCGTGCGGTGTGTCCGTGTTTATTAACGAATAAACGTGACTCACAGGTGGATCTCACCTGTGTTTTTGTTGGGCAAGCGTGATCCACCGGTAGGCCATATACGGCGATATACGTTATTTTTCACCGGAGAGTAACACTCATCGCAATAAATACTTTATTGCATTGGAGGCTGGTATTAAAGGGCATGTAATTCAGTGCATTGTTTTATTATTTTTACGTTTTTTTTATAACGATGGTATCAAAGCTTCCTTCCACAAATCCGGATACAACGCTAACGCTCAAAACTATGTTCCGGGGAACGATTTGAAGTGTACCTATTTCGAATATAATTCAGGTGGCGGGTGGCAGGTTTTCAAATAATTTTTTTTTCAACGTTATTAAACTTTATTAAAAATTGAACTTCATGAATTTTTACAAAATTTGACTATTTACTCAATAAAACAAAATATACCATCTTAAAGTACAGATTTTAAGCTTCAAAAAATGCACCTGTAAAGTTTCAATATCACATTTTAAACTAGAGTTATTGTCTCTGAAACATGACAAAAACGTAAAATTTACGCGTAAACTGTGAAAGTTTGAGACATTTATCTTGAAAATGAAAAAGATGGCAGATTAATTTAGTAGAAAATTTTACTATAACGTAACTTCGTATAAGTAGTCCTTAAATAAACACTTTCGAAAATACGATATCCTGCTGGCTGCAAGATTAAACTTTCATTTAAATTTTAGTGAGCTCCAATTGACCAACTAAATCAAAAGTTATAACAAATACAGTGTAGCACACTCGCGGCATTGTTATCCGAGAGATATGCACTCGGGTGCCGCTAACACAGATTTTGGGCACTAGAAAAAAATTCTAGAGCTTACAGTTTTCATTTTAGGGAATAACTTTACAGGCTCTATTTATGTAAAATTTCCTGTTCTTTCGAATAGCACAGTTAATTATTCAAAAAAAAAATTAATTTGTTGAGACATTTCATAAAAATGGAGCTATGTAAATAATTTGTTTAATAAATAATTTAGCGTACACTCAACTTTTGGTAACTTTATATACGTTATTTCTGATATTTAAAAGTAGAACTGTGAACACAATATTTGAACACCAGGATTCTTTAATATAAAGTTTAGCCAAATTATTGAGGTGTGTGAGCGTGTAAGCATGTGAGCGTGTGCGCGGGTGAGCGTATGAGCGTGTTAGCGTATGAGTGCATGAGTGTGTCAGCGTGTGAGTGTGTGTGTATGAGTGTGTGAGTATGTGAGTGTGTGAATGTGTGAGTGTGAGTGTGAGTGTGTGAGTGTGTGAGTGTGTGAGTGTGTGAGTGAGTGAGTGTGTGAGTGTGTGCTGTGTGAGTGTGTGTGAGTGGTGTGATGTGTGTGTAGTGTGTGTGTGAGTGTGTGTGGGTGTGAGTGTGTGAGTGTGTGATGTGTGAGTGTGTGAGTGTGTGAGTGTGTGTGTGTGGAGTGTGGGTGAGTGTGAGTGAGTGTGTGAGTGTGTGATGTGTGAGGTGTGTGTGTGTGAGTGTGTGAGGTGTGGTGTGTGAGTGGTGAGTGTGTGAGTGTGTGAGTGTGTGTGTGTGTTGTGAGTGTGAGTGTGTAGGTGTGGGTGTGAGTGAGTGTGAGTGTGGAGTGTGAGAGTGTGTGAGTGTGTGAGTGTGTGTGTGGTGTGGTGTGTGTAGTGTGTGTGTGGTGTGTGTGTGAGTGTGTGAGTGTGTGAGTGTGTGAGGGTGTGAGGTGGAGGTGTGAGTGTGTGAGTGTGAGTGTGTGAGTGTGTGAGTGTGAGTGTGTGAGTGTGTGAGTGTGGTGAGTGTGAGGTGTGTGAGTGTGTGAGTGTGTGTGTGTGGAGTGTGAGTGTGGTGGTGGTGTGTGAGTGTGTGTGAGTGTAGTGGTGTGTGAGTGGTGTGGTGTGGGTGTGAGTGTGTGGTGAGTGTGGTGTGTGAGTGTGGTGTGAGTGTGTGAGTGTGTGAGGTGTGAGTGTGTGAGGTGTGAGTGGTGAGTGTGTGAGTGTGAGTGTGAGTGTGAGTGTGTGGAGTGTGTGAGTGTGTGTGGTGAGTGTGAGTGTGAGTGTGTGAGTGTGTGAGTGTGGTGTGTGAGTGTGTGGTGTGTGTAGTGTGTGAGTGTGAGTGTGAGTGTGTGAGTGTGTGAGGTGTGGAGTGAGTGTGAGTGTGTGAGTGTGTGGTGTGTAGTGTGAGTGTGTGAGTGTGTGAGGTGTGAGTGTGTGAGTGTGAGTGTGAGTGTGAGTGTGTGAGTGTGAGTGATGTGTGAGTGTGGAGTGTGGAGTGTGTGGTGTGTGAGTGTGTGAGTGTGAGTGGTGTGTGGTGGAGTGTGTGAGTGTGGAGGTGTGAGGTGTGAGTGTAGTGATGTGGTGTGGTGGTGAGTGTGTGAGTGTGGTGAGGTGTGAGGTGTGAGTGTGTGAGGTGTGTGAGTGTGTGAGTGTGTGGGTGTGGGTGTGAGGTGTGTGTGAGTGTGTGTGGTGGAGTGTGGTGTGTGAGTGTGGTGTGTGAGTGTGTGAGTGTGAGTGTGAGTGTGAGTGTGATGTGTGTGAGTGTGTGGAGTGTGAGTGTGTGTGGTAGTGTGTGAGTGTGTGAGTGTGTGAGTGTGAGTGTGTGAGGTGTGAGTGTGTGAGTGTGTGATGTGGAGTGTGAGTGTGTGAGTGTGTGAGGTGTGAGTGTGTGAGTGTGTGGTGTGTGGAGTGTGTGAGTGTGGTGAGTGTAGTGGTGTGTGAGTGTGTGAGTGTGAGTGTGTGGGTGTGGGTGTGGTGTGGGTGAGTGTGTGGTGTGTGAGGTGTGAGTGGAGTGGTGAGTGTGAGTGTGTGAGTGTGAGTGGTTGGGTGTGTGGGAGGTGTGAGTGTGTGTGGTGTGTGTGTGTGTGTGTGAGTGGTGTGGTGTGTGTGTGTGGTGTGAGTGTGTGTGTGTGGTGTGTGAGTGTGAGGTGGGTGTGGGTGTGTGTGTGTGAGTGTGTGGTGTGGAGTGTGGTGAGTGTGGAGTGTGGAGTGTGGTGGGAGTGTGTGAGTTGTGAGTGTGGGTGTGTGAGGTGTGGAGTGTGTGAGTGTGTGTGTGGTGTGTGTGTGTGTGGTGGGTGTGAGTGGTGTGTGAGTGTGTGAGTGTGTGGTGTGTGTGGAGTGTGGGTGATGTGTGAGGTGTGGGTGTGTGAGTGTGGTGTGTGTGTGTGAGTGTGGTGTGAGTGTGATGGTGTGGTGAGTGGAGTGTGGAGTGTGGAGTGTGAGTGTGTGGTGTGAGTGTGGGTGGGGTGTGGGGTGTGTGAGTGTGTGAGTGGGGTGTGGGGTGGGTGTGAGTGGGTGGGGGTGTGGTGGTGAGTGGGGGGGGTGTGAGTGTGGGTAGTGTGAGTGTGTGGGTGGTGAGTGGTGAGGTGGAGGGGAGTGGAGTGGAGTGTGTGGGTGTGTGTGGGGTGTGAGTGGTGAGTGTGGTGGTGTGTGAGGTGGAGTGTGGGTGAGTGTGGTGTGGGTGTGTGAGGTGTGTGAGTGTGTGTGGTGTGGGGTGTGGAGTGTGGTGTGGTGTGGTGTGTGGTGTGAGTGTGGGGGTGTGTGGTGTGGTGGGTGTGAGGTGTGGTGTGTGGTGGTGTGGTGTGAGGTGTGTGAGTGTGTGGTGGTGAGTGTGTGTGGGGTGGTGTGTGAGTGTGGGTGTGGGTGGTGGGTGTGGTGTGGTGGGGTGTGGGTGGTGGTGTGGTGTGTGGTTGTGAGTGTGGTGTTGGGTGGGGGTGGGTGTGGTGTGTGGTGTGGGTTGTGGTGTGGGTGGGTGAGTGTGGGGTGTGGGTGTGGTGTGGAGTGGTGTGTGGGGTGTGGTGTGTGGTTGGTGTGTGGGGGGTGTGGTGGTGGTGTGTGGTGTGAGGTGGAGGTGTGAGTGTGTGTGTGTGTGTGGTGTGTGGTGTGTGTGGGGGGTGTGTGGGGTGTGAGGGTGTGGTGGAGTGTGGGGTGGGGTGTGGGGGTGTGGGTGTGGTGGGTGTTGGGTGTGGGTGTGGGTGTGTGTGTAGTGTGTGGAGTGGGGGTGTGGTGTGTGGTTGTGGTGTGGTGTGTGAGGGGTGGTGTGGTGTGGGTGTGGGGTGAGTGTGTGAGTGTGTTGGTGTGGAGTGTGTGAGGTGGGTGTGGGTGGGGGGTGTGGGGTGGGGTGGGTGTGTGTGTGGTGTTGGTGTGTGGTGTGAGTGTGTGTGTGTGGGTGTGAGGTGTGGTGTGGGTTGAGGGTGGGGGTGGGGTGGAGGTGTGGTGTGATGTGTGAGGTGTGAGTTGTGTGGTGTGAGTGTGTGGTGTGTGGTGGGGTGGGTGTGGTGTGGATTGGTTATGGTGTGGGGGAGTGAGTGTGAGTGGGGGTGGGTGTGTGGGTGTTGGTTTATTGAGGTGGGGTGGGGGGTGGGTGGTGGGGGGGGGGGGGGGGGGGGGGGGTGGGGGGGGGGGGGGGGGGGGGGGGTGGGTGAGTGTGTGAGTGTGGTGTGGAGTGTGTGAGTGTGGAGGTGTGAGTGTGTGAGTGTGTGAGTGTGGTGTGTGAGTGTGAGTGTGTGAGGTGGGTGTGGTGTGTGAGTGTGTGAGTGTGTGAGTGTGTGGTGTGTGAGTGTGTGATGTGTGGTGTGTGGTGTGTGGTGTGTGTAGTGTGTGAGTTTGATGTGAGTGTGAGTGTGTGAGTGTGGTGTGAGTGTGGGTGTGGGTGTGAGTGTGTGGTGTGTGTGTGTGTGAGTGTGTGGTGTGTGAGTGTGTGAGTGTGTGGGAGTGTGTGAGTGTGTGAGTGTGAGGTGTAGTGGTGTGAGTGTGTGAGTGTGGGTGTGGAGTGTGTGAGTGTGTGAGTGTGAGTGTGGGTGTGTGAGTGTGAGTGTGAGTGTGTGAGTGTGTGAGTGGTGAGTGTGAGTGTGTGAGTGTGTGAGTGTGTGAGTGTGGAGTGTGGGTGAGTGTGAGGTGTGAGTGGAGTGTGAGTGTGTGTGTGAGTGTGTGAGTGTGAGTGTGTGAGTGTGTGAGAGTGTGAGTGTGTGAGTGTGTTAATGTGTGAGTGTGTGAGTGTGTGAGTGTGTGAGTGTGTGAGTGTGTGAGTGTGTGAGTGTAAGACTGTGTGAGTTTATGAATATGTGAGTGTTAGAGTGTGAGTGTGTGAGTATGTGAGTGTGTGAGTGTGTGAGTGTGTGAGTGTGTGAGTGTGTGAGTGTGTGTGTGAGTGTGTGAGTGTGTGAGTGTGAGTGTGTGAGTGTGTGAGTGTGTGAGTGTGTGAGTGTGTGAGTGTGTGAGATAATGATGGTTTTGAATGTTCATTCCAGTTTACATTCTAAAGCAAAATGTCTATTAACACTTACATTACCGTCTTTTTCCAATGCATTTTAGAATTACAGGTGCTAATGGTGCTAATACTGTTAACTCCTAGGTTCTCAGGAAATGTATTGTCCATAACTTAAATGCCATTTTTTTTAACCCCTCCTTGTTGAATTGTGGTTTTATAAGTTGCCTTCATATTTTTAAAATTACCTTCAGATTGTTCTCTATTTCGATGTACGTCATGGAAACAAATACCATTGTTTTTTTTGGATTACTAAAATGTGTAGTATTATTTTCGTACAGATTAATTAACAGTTTGTTTCAACTGAAAGCCCGTTTAAATAAATTTCCCTTATTTGGTATATGACTTTTGTTTGAATGTTTTTTGAGGAATTTTGAGCTTCGGCCTTAACGTGCTCTACTTGCTCGACCACTGGATATACGAATTAAATTGTAAAAATACAGTTTAGACATAAATATCATACTTACTTCCTGAATTTGGCATTCGTTGTTGCTAGCAAAACGCCATGTTCTCTAATACACTACAATTACTACACATTGATAGTGAATAAATCCACAAACGCTGCAATACGCTGAATTATTATTATTTTAGGTTATAATTACAATCCAGTCTGTCCTGCTATACTTTTTAGCCAGGTGTAAATTTTCTCAATTCGGGTAATCTCGCATCACGGTCTGACTTAATATTTAGATGCAATTTCTTGCGTTAGATTTAATTTTCGAACGAGTGATATTAATTTCATTTGATCGCAACTAATTTCCGTAAATAATTTATATGTCCACAAGTACAGAACTCAACTAACCACTGACCGCTTTATCGTTTCTATAGGTAGGCGAATATTGTCTCGAGCAAACAAATTAGTCACCCTTTTGATTTTAAGAAAATCTGCTCAAAATTGTGTAAAGGAATAATTATTCAGATGTATTACTTGTACATTGTTAAACCGTACGTATTAATACTTTTAGGGCTTTATTTTAGATTTAGTCCAGTTTCTCAGTTATGTTAGTTGTTTCTATGCAAAGACGTTATTTCAACTCTGGTTATTGAATATCCGTATTCAGTTAGATTATTAATGTGTGAAAATGTAATTCTCTAAATACAAGCAACTCATTTAGCTAAAATAATATTGCACGATCGTTAAAAGACCGAAGTTAAGCAAAGTGCTAATGTAAGTAAAATGAAGTTTAAAGTTAGAAGTAAAGCTTTTCGGGTTCGTTGAACAAATCCCTCAATTTGATGCGATCGTAAGCTCCAGGATACCGTTCTTACCTATCATAGAGATCTTTATATTTTTCTAGCTACGTTACCTCCATCTACCTCATTTTCACGTGTTTTGTCACCTGATGGGATTTATCTACACGAGCGCATTTTTGTAAAAAATAGGTACAATAAATAGGGCGTCATCTCAACACCTTGGTTTATTCAACAAACCACTTAAACTTTTTGAAGAGCAGGCATCCGTGCATATCACCTATTTTGACCATACACAAAAGGAATGTGTCTGTTAATAAATTTTTTCTTGTGATTAGTATTTGGTCTGTACTTTACTTTTAATAAAATTGAGGTAGTTTCTAAGATTATTTAATATTCAATCATCGTTAACATAATAAAAAAAATTAAAACTGAGGGTACTATGACTGGAAATTTTTTTTGCACCTGCATTTAAATAGAACGAAAGTCATAATATATTTAAAAAAATTAAACTTGTTAGCAGTGACCATATGGGTGCTTTAATAATAGTATTACAATTCCTTTTAAATGAAGTTATATCAATATTAACCATACCAAAGTAAAACCATCTTCCGTCATTAATGACTATAAGAATTTTCCATGCATGTAGTTAGTGAACGAGTAACCTTCAGAGAACCAAAATACGTTTCTTTAAAGCATGGTAATCATGTGTAAACTAAATCTGTGTTGTTCGTTGAAGACATACAGTGACAGCTTGAATCGAAAACAAAGTTTATAATGTGAATATGTACCTAGGTTATTTTGGTTTTTTAATGATGCATTTTTGTATTTATGTTTTACACATCTATACGTTTTGATAACACTTACAGTTATCGTCCTCAGTAGTAATAAAGCCGTTTAGAATTGTTTAGGACGTTGAAAATAAATTTATGAAATAAAATAAAGGATTTTATTACTACTGAGAACTGTAAGTGTTACCGAAACGTATAGAGTTGTGTAAAACATAAAATAAAAATACACCATTAATATCCCAAAAAGCTAAGTATTTTAATTATGTGTAATAATGATGATAGTTTACATTTTCGTATGTATAATGTGAATATCAATTATGAATTAAATTACTAAAAAAAGGATCCAAAAGTGAATCAGTAATGATTTGGCAAATAAGTAAATAATAGTAACTTAGTAAGCAATATTAGGTATTTTATGTAGGCATGTATGTAAAATAGTCCTCTTAGGATATTCTAAATGCAACACAGAACCGTTATGAAATGCAATTCATATGTACTATGAAGATAGAATGTACTACGATGCAGGTATCACTTTTTCCCCGGTTTACAAGACCTCTGTGATAGGAGAATTTTTAATTGTCAATACAATACATAATTCGCAATGTTACGTAAGATTTCCATAAGGTTCCCAAAGAGCCTGTAAGGTAATGTAAGATCGTTGTAAAACGGTTTAATTTGTGATATCGAACAAGTTCACAAACATTTTTGGTTCGAATCAGAACTAAATACATATTACCTTTCAAAAGGCCAAGGAAAATTAAAAATAAAACCGTCCATTTTTAATCTATACCTTGTAATTTCAAAAGCAACGGAAGAACGCGTTTCATTTACCTAACTAAGGTACAAATGCGTAAATAATAAAAAAATTTAGAATTGAAGTAGTATTTGTATTTGTATTGAAGAGCTAAAAGTTTATTGGAATTAAGACCTTATTATACTTAGATTATTAAATAAAGAATTATTGGCTACAATTTCCACTAGGGAATTGCCTAGTGTTGACGACGCATTGTGTATTTATAGTAGAATGGGGCCAGTTTGCTCTGTGACGTCATCAGTGATGGGGGAGGTCACGCCCACGTGGCTGGCCATTCCCACACCTATGGCTTCTTTTCGGGGTCCTGTTTCAACCCCTAGACGGAATTTTCAACCCTTGTTGGTATTTTTACCCTAATTAGTGACCTTTGAGGGTGAGGCCGGCTTCTTTTCGGGGTCGATTTTCAACCCCTTGATGGAATTGTCAACCCTTTGATGGTATTTTGGCCTTTTTGCCAGTCCACCCCCAGGGTTTAGGCGTGTGGGGATCGTCACGTGACATTTTAGCCCTTAATTAAACCTTTTTGGCAGCCCTTGAAAGGTAGGCAAATGCGCACGCATACACTGTTCTGATTGGAGGGCCTGAGGGTAGGTCGCGGTTACTGGTTTCTGATTGGTCGATAGACTCCGCTCCCTGGTTTTTGATTGGTTGCGGGGCGTGGCTTGTCAACCATTTTGTCGGCCATCTTGTCGGTTATGGCGGGAAATTTGAATTTGTATTCTAATAGGAGGGCCCTCGTGCTATTTCATAACGCAGGTATAGCACTTCGGAGCTTGTTTTCAAGCCTTAGCTCCCTGTATAGGACGCCGGAACTTGTTCATAATTAATTCCGACCGCCATTTTGTTTTTAATTATGAGTCGTAATTAAACTTTGTAGACTAACCTGTTTATGTCGGCTTTTTGTTTTGACTGGAAATTGAAATTGTATTCTAGTAAGTGGGGTCGTCATGCTATCTCATAAAACAGGTTTAAGGTTCTGGAATTTGTTCTAGGTCTTCGCCCCTTGCCTGGTCCTCGCCCCTTGTCGCGAGATTTGAAATAGTATTCTAATAAAGGGCCCTCATGCTATCTCATAAGACCCCGAAACTTATTTATAATTAATTCTGACCGCCATTTTGTTTATAATTATGAGTCATAATTAAACTTTATAGGCTAACCTGTTTTTGACAGCTTTTTGTTTTGGCGGGAAATTGAAATTGTATTCTAGTAAGTGGGGTCATCATGCTATCTCATAAGACAGGTTTAAGGTTCCGGAATTTGTTCTAGGTCTTCGCCCCTTGGCTGGTCCTCGTCCCCTTGGCGCGAAATTTGAAATAGTATTCTAATAAAGGGCCCTCATGCTATCTCATAAGACCCCGGAACTTATTTATAATTAATTCTGACCGCCATTTTGTTTATAATTATGAGTCATAATTAAACTTTATAGGCTAACCTGTTTTTGACAGCTTTTTGTTTTGGCGGAAAATTGAAATTGTATTCTAGTAAGTGGGGGTCATCATGCTATCTCATAAGACAGGTTTAAGGTTTCGGAATTTGTTCTAGGTCTTCGCCCCTTGGCCGGTATTCGTCCCCTTGGCGGGAAATCTGAAATAGTATTCTAATAAGGAGTCCTCATGCTATCTCATAAGACCACGGAACTTGTTCACGTGTCTTAGCACTCTGTTAAGGTCCTCTTCGTGGGAAATTTGAAATAGTATTGATTTTTGGCAGCCAATTTTTGCAATTGGAGGGAGATTTGAAAATGTATTCTAATAAGGGGGTCATACTATCTCATAACATAGGTATAGGTTCTCTGAACTTGTTCTATGATTTTCGCCCCTTGCCAGGGCCCTGATTGTTTGTGACGCCTGCTACCGGTGTTTTGTGTAATCGGGACTCAACCTAGCAGTATATTTTTAAAAGTTGATTTGACTGTTTGTGACGCCATATAGCGGTGTATTTTTAAAACGAACTAATGTTTTCTGTAATAGAGATTGACCGTGGCTCCACCTAGCAGTAAGTGCACGCAAAACCCTGTAATCGTTAAGCATAAGCAAATTCCGTGGGGTTTCTCCGCTAAACCGGTTTAAAACAGAAAAAACAAGTTGTTCAAACAATGGCAACACCGTAATTATATTTTCAACGCCATTTAACCATTCACATATTCGTCTAATTAACTGACTCTAAAATTCTTTAGATATTTTTCGGCTTAAAACAGGAAAAACAAGTAACAATGGCAACAGCGCAATTACATTTTCAAAGTCCTTGCAACTTTCACATATATGTCTAATTAACTGACCTTCCAAAATTCCTTAGGTGTTTTTTTATAGATAACACTGTATTATGAATTGTTTCAATCTGTAAATTAATTCAAGGGTCTTTGCCCCCAAAATTCCACAGTCAATTTGCATTTAATAATGAGTCATAACTAAATTTTGTAGGCTAACTTGTTTTGACGGCCATCTTGGGGGCCATTTTTTGTTTTGTCGGGAAAATTGAAATTGTATTCTAGTAAGAGGTGGCCCCATACTAACTCATAAGGCAGTTGCAGGACTCCTGAAATTGCTCTAGTGTCTTCGGCTCTTGGCAGGAAATTTGAAATTGTATTCTAATAAGAGGCCCTAATGCTAATCTGCAAGACAGGTATAGGACACAGAAACTAGTGCTCAGGCATTCGTCCCATTTTTCAAAAAGCAGATCAATTAATAGACCAATAAAATCAACCGAAGGATATCAAACAAATCACTCTCGATCAAATCAAACAACCAGATCAATCTCAATCAATCAAAGCAGTTAACCAAATCAGTCAAATCAATCTCAATCAAATCAAACAAAAAGCTGAGCTAACAAATCTTCATAACCTTCAGAGAACGATTCCCCCACTGTATATACCTATTTCCTATGAGCGACCGCTTACTTTGTAGATAAGGCTATCCAACACTTAGAGCTGGTACTCTCCCTAATCGTGAGGGTACCGGTGTGGGTAAACAGTCGATCATTCGCAAATCAATCTCTCATCAACCAGATCATAACTTACAGTTTGCCAAAAAACCCTTAGAATTCAAAAATACTGGTTTGGCCTAACTTACAACTTACCAACCACAATTTAAAAATACATGAGATAGGCTTCGGCATTACTGTCAATATACGAGTATCAAATTAGCTTGTAAAACTATTGACGTGCCAAACTCGAAATTAGGCCGCTATATTATTTTACATACAAGGAATGTCTTATCGTAAATACCTTTGGCAAAAAGGACCCTAGATTTATAAACAAGGTTGAACGCCCTATTTCGTTTTTGAAAATGGACAGTTGCTTTGGGGACAAATAAACAAGTTGACTTTCATTTGCAATTTTGATAATACACATGTGATTTGAAACTAACAACGATTTAATTACACAAGGCAAGTATAGTGTTTTATTTTACCCAACGATTATCATTATCATTAGACAGCCATAATAATAATAATATCACTCAAATTCGTAAATACCTTTGGCTTAAGGACCCTAGATTTATAAACAAGCTTGAATGCACTATTTCGTTTTTGAAAATGTACAAATGCCCGGGAACAAATAAACAAGCCGACTTTCACTTTTGATAATACACATGTGATTTGAAGCTAACACCAATTTCATCACCTACAGGACTCGGTGTTTTATTTTACCCAACACTCATCATTATCAATCGTAATAATCTTAGCATGTAGCAGTATTGCTGAGTTTTGAATACAGTGATAAAAATACGTTTTACAGTTAAATCTTCACTTGAAATCAGTACTCTAGCGATTAGATAAGGTAAATAAAATAAGGGGCAAATGTTAAAATAAAATACTAGCACTTACCAGGATTGTTGTCGATAATCGTATTGGGAGAACGCCATGACACGGTAAACAGCTGCTCACAGTCACAACGTATTCACTTTCGGAATCTTGTTTATAACTGAATAATATAAAGTAAGAGGCGTAATCATTAATATAAAGTAATAATTTTCTGGATTTCACCAGTTATGTAACCACAATAACAGCCTTTCACCACTCAAGTACATCTAATGTATTTGGAAAAACTCTAATTAGCTAATTACGTGAAAGTTGGACTGCCCTTGAAAACGGAGATATGATGTTCACGTTCTTTGCGCGCGACAAACATATTCCTCTAATTAGATTACACTTATTTTTAAAAGTAGACTTGTTTGTTGGTGACGTTATCTGGTGGTGTACTTTTAAACTACGGTATGTTTTCCACCTCTCTCGTTTCTCTCATCATTTTATCATTTCGCCCGTCTCTCACGTCTCTCTCTCCCTCTTTCCCTTTCTTGTCTCTCCCGTCTACCTCGTTTTGCTCGTTTCTCTCGTTCATCTCGTCTCTCCCGCTTCTCTCATCTCTCTTTCTCTCTCTTTCTCACTTCTCTCGACTCTCTCATTTCTCTCGTTTCTCTCGCACCACGTGGTTAGGTCAATACACGTATAATATTAGGTTAGATTAATAAGCGGACGGTTTTTAGGTTAGGTCAATACTCAAGTATTAGGTTAGGTTAATACACGCAAAATTTTAGGTTAGGTCCATACTCGCGAGGCGAGCATTAACCTAACCTAAAAACCATGCGTTTGTTAATCTAGCCTAATATTTCACATGTATTGATCTAACCTAAACGCAAGAAACAAGAGAAACGAGGGGGTGAGGTAGAGGTGAGAGTCGAGCGAGCCGTAGGAGACGAGAGGGAGACGCGGGATGTGAGAGAGGATGAGAGAGCCGCGAGAGGCCGCAGAAGCGAGAGAGGCAAAAGCCGGGAAATACGAGAGAGACGTGAAAAACGAGCGCTACGATAAAAACGAGGGAAGCGAGAAAGACAAGAGAAACGAGGGAGTGGAGAGAATCGATAAAGGCGAGGGAAACGAGAGGTACGAGGGAGACGAGAGAGACCAGAGAGAGGCGGAGGAGACGAGAGAGGCGAGCACTGTCAGCTTCTATTACAGAAAATATTCGCTAGTTTAAAAATACATCACTAGACGCAAGCAAATATGCTTTTAAAAATATACTACTAGATAAAGCCAAGATCTATTTCCACTACAGGAAACGTGCACTAGTTTAAAAATACACCACTAGATGACGTCACAAACACACAAGTCTACTTATAAAAATAAGTGTAATCTAATTGGAGGGACTTTTTGTCACGCGCAAAGGACGTGAACATCATATAATTCTAATCCATTTAACTTTCGTGAAGATTTCACTAATGTAGGACTGTTATTTTTTCGATTCTATAAATTTTCTGATTATTACTGTTTCGAAAAACAAAATTTATCTGTAGCCTGAATCATTAGGGTTGTTATTTACTTAAGTTTACTCGTTAATTTTATTCGTTTATTATGTCTCTACCTTAATGATTTAACTTTTCTGTATTTACTGCCTTTACCATTTATTATAATGGATTAAATGATTTTCTTTTACTGCTTTACTTTTCTACGTTATGAAGGAATTATTCCTTTTCCTATTTAACTTTGTAGTCCATGACAAACATTCTTAAAATAAACCTGCTAGTGCCATCTATACGTAGGTTCTGGTTGTTTTCAAATTCTTACATTTTATCTGTCACTTTGCTAAATCACCACTAAATGGTGATAACATTAAATAATTACATATTACTAATCAGGTTTTATTTGAAAACAAACATCTGTTTAACATTTTTACAAAATTTGATAAGGACAGTTCTATTGAATATCTAGTTTTTACTGAGGTGTGGTTCTTGTACCATGGTCACCTTGTGGTATAAAAATTATATTTTAGAGAATTTTGCTTTTTCGGTGTAAACCACCATTTATAGATGAGAGTTCTTCAAGGAACAAAATATTTCTTCATTCGTTGGAATTATATAAGTCGCATTTAGGAGGATGTAAAATATATATTACGTACACTCACATGGTGAGTTAACTTGATTTTCTTCAATCTTTTTATAATTAGAATTTTCCGTCTGGCTCGAAATATGTTATGTAAAATTAAAAGAAGATAATTTAACCAAGTCATGGTAACTTGTCACAAATAGTTCGCCTTCGATCTACAGAGGTAAAACTACGTTATGCGATTAACTTGTTATTATATTCCTTACCTTTTTAGCTCCTTCTGCTTCTTCGTTTCTCGACTTTCTCTCGCTTACTTGTTTGTCTTCTTCGTTTAATGGTTGCTGTTAAGATTAAGTATACGTTATATACCTCCTCATCTCGTTTTGGTTTTGCTCCGATGCGCTCTTAAATTGGAACAACTCGTAAATGACTCAATGTCTAAATTGTGAATGTCTCGCTGTCACTGGAGATCACGAGGATGGAAAAGGAACGGTACTAACTACTGAAGTACTCGTTAGAAAAGGTTAGACCTTTCCATTTTGTATTAATAAAATGGTAACGTGGAATTTACTTTTGAACCTGTCAGCGATTATATGCTACCGTCAGATAACGACAGAATCTACAGAATAGTGTTTTAAATTCACCCTACTAAAACAACTTAATAAATTGCTACCTTTGTTACGACTTCCTTGTCATATTGCTATTCGAAACCATTTAACGTTTACAACCATTTCACCAATTATAGACTGTTATAAATTGATCCAACCAGTAACATTGTTTGTGTATTTACTTTAATCAAAATCATCAGGGGTGATTACTGCATTTTTGCATAATCCAGTTAGGTGTTAATTCTAGCTTCCATCTTTATTACCATTTTAATGACTACTGTTTATACCATCGTTTGCACAGTAGCAGAAATTAACAGCATAAATTATATAGTTATAGAAGTAAAGAAAAACCAGTGTTATTAATAATAAACGAGCATACAAGGCAGTTTGAGGGTGTATTGAAAGCAAGAGAATATTATGTGGTTTTGTTGACTCTACCATCCCATTGCAGCCACCGGATGTAGCCTCTTAATCTAACATATTTTTGGACCCTTCTAGAGTCAGTGTGCTCGTGAATACAATTATTGCATAACAAGTCAGAAAGAAGAAGCTATCATAATCCACGATGTGGCATGTTTAAGTGACAAGGCATTCCAGAATATGGCTACTATTTAGAAAACTACAAAGCGTTTTGAAAAAAGCTACATCTTCCCATTCAACCTCCAACATTTTGAAAAATATGACTCTATAATAACTAACTACTGATGCCTAAATTGTTGTTTCGTCAAATAACCCAAGATCAAGCTTGTCGAAAGATGCATTATCATGTTCATTTAACGAAGACCAGGTTCGTGAAAAGGTTCGTTTCAGATCCAGAGTTAAAAAAAAAGAGAAGTCGATATCCTGACAAGCACCAAAAAATGAATTGCAAGAAAACCAAGATAACATATCACGAAATGCAGCATTCAAGAGAACATCTGGTTTTTAACGTAATAGTGTAATATCGCTTTCAACAGAGGGAAAGAACAGTGACAGGCTTGACGAAAGAAATACAACGACGAACAAAACTGTTGGGTGCGTGTGTGCTGGTGGGTGAGTGGATCGGTGGGTGTGCTTGCGTGCGTACGTGGGTGCATGCGTGCGTGTGCGTGCGTGCGCGCATGTGTGTATGTGTGCGCGTGTGTGCGTGTGTGTGCGTGCGTGCGTGTGTACGTGCGTGCGAACGTGCGTGCGGGTGTGTGTGCGATTATTGCTTTGTTGTCATGATGTTGTCCATTTTCGTTATGAAAGTATTAAACAACATGTTGCATAATTATCCTAAAAAATAATGATTAAAATTATTTCATTTATTTTAATTCCGACTTTGTAGGTTGAAAGGTCGTGTGTTGTTCCACAACAGACCTTTTACTGTCAATGTACTTAAGCCGTCAAACAAAAAGGATAATCCATTTTATCAATTACAATACTATCATAAGTGACAGCATTATAATAAAAGCAACAACATTCAATACTGTTGAAGTGGGCATTATACATTACAGCCATGTTCGAAATGTATTATCTATACCAACTGTTTCTGAATGTTGGTCACCCATGATATGGGTTTTTCATGTTTCCAACTGTCCAATTAAATTTTGAAAATTTTTCATGTCTGTGGCGACGTTTGAACTGTAGTGAATGGTAAACATTTTCTGTAGAAGAATAGAAAAAGTAACAAAATTACTCATGAAGGCGCTTTTGATCTATATGAGTACCAATTCAATAGCCTAATCTGTGGTTCGTATGAAAAAATGAACCTCCCATCCTCGATCTCTTTTTTTGAGAAAAACTCAATGGTGGATTTCAAATTTGGCTAAAGTCTTTTGTTTTCGAGTTATGGCCAAAAATTTTATGGCCTTATTTCTGAAAATAAAAAAAATAATTTTTGATAAGAGTGCAGTGGTGCAATCAATTTTTTTTTATATGGAACGCGTAGTTGGCTATGGCATCAAAAATTACAATTGTTTTTTATTCGAACGATATAATTATGTGGGGTCAAATTATTCCTTTTTACTGCTTTTTAGCAAAAAATATTTTTTTAGGACATAATGTTTTATTCAAATTAATAATTATAAAAAAAAACTCATACATTATGTGACTTGTTCACAAACCAAGAACAAATAACTATAATATTTAAGATGCTGTTAAACAAACTACAATTATACATAAAGCCACTAAAAACTAAATTTTCAAATTGATGCCCATTATTTGCAACACATAGTTCACCTTGTTTTGAAGCATTCCGACCTGCGTTGTAAAAATGAATACTACAGACGGAATTAACACACCACATAAAATCTTGTCCTAGTTCGTTTATATTATTGTCATTATTATTATTATTATTTTTTATACAAATTGTCTTTAATTTGTCCCCAAAAGAAAAAATATAGGGGCCTTAAAATCGACTGAACGTGGTGGTCACCTCACAGATTCATTTGTTCCTATCAATTTGTCTTTAAAATGAATGTTTAACAATTCATAGACGTCTACACTATTGTGAGGGGGTGCTCCATCTTGTTGAAAATGTAAGTTTTGTCTAACGTTCAGCGGTAGGTCATCTAAAAAATCCTCGACTGTGTTGGTTTAAAATTTCAGAATATCGTTGACCATTCAGTTTTCTTTCATAAATGTGATGGCTAAAATGCGATTTCCGATTAGACCACACCAAACACTAAAAGCGAAACGTCAACGGTACGGTTCGGATTAATGTCGCAGCATCAGTGCTCGTTGCGTCGAATAAAAATCCCGGCATGTATACTTCATCGGCCCAAACAATATTTGTTGAGAATAACGCATTTTACTCTATTTGATGAAGATACCAATTATAAAGTTCTGGCGTCGTCCAGGATTGGTTGGTTGAAGATGTTGTTTTTAGAACTGACAATGCTCGATTTTGTCGTGTACCAGGATTGTCCTCAATTTGACGGCTTGAAATCAAAGGATTTGCAGCTACCATTCCGATAACATTGACGGCAATTTCTTCAGCATTTTCAATAGTATAATTTTTTGTTCTTGGTTTGATAAAAGTCCCATGATGTATGACATTTTCTTTTAATCGTTTGAAAATAGTATTATTAGGCTTCTTTCCGAGTAACGATTAAAATATAATCCACTTCCAGCTTCACAATAATTATTATTACTTTGAATAAAACATTTTAACATATCAAACTTTTCATTATTTTCAAAACCCATATTTTGCACTTTTAAGGTGATAATAAACAATCAAACGTTATTAAATTGCCAGTTTTGTAACAACGCAATGACAGATAGATACCTACTTTGTTTTATCAGAAAGATTGTAAATGATACAAGCCTACTTGTAATAAAAACCATTTTTTCTCCAAACGTGAAATTTTTGTCCCAAAAAACCATTTTTTGGTAAAAAGCAGTAAAATGAATAACTTGGCCCCATATGATACATATCGTTGGAATCAGAAAAAAATTAGTACCTTTTTGATGTCATCACCAACTACGCGTTGCATATAAAAAAGTACAACTTTATGCTATAACTCGACTTTCAAGAATATTTTGAAAGAATTGACTACACCACTGCATTCTCACCAAAAAAGTGCCTGAAGAACGTAGAAATGATTTTTTTCCATTTTCAAAAATAAGCGAGATATGGCCATAAAATGAAAACTCCAAAACCTGAATTTTTGGCCATAACTCGAAAATAATAGACGTTAGCCAAATTTGAAATGCACCATTGAGTTTTTCTCAAAAAAAAAGAGATCAAGGGTGCGAGGTTCATTTTTTCATACGCACTATAGTTCACGAGATTCCCTATTAAACCATCGAAATTTGGATACCTTGTACTGTACGCTTTTTAAAGGTACATATTTCACACATGTTTCATTTGTAAAAGTTTTTAATACGAAACTAAATACACCATAAAAATTAAGATCCCCTTGATCGGGCTTCGTCCTCTTGGCGGAAAATTTAAAATAGTATTCTAGTAAGGGGGATCTCATTTTGTTTTTAATTATGAGTCATATTTAAGTTTTTCTGGCCAACTTGGTTTGTCGGCCAATTTGTTTTGTCTGCCATTTTGTTTTGGTGATAATTTTGTCGGCCATGACCCGAAATTTCAAATAGTATTCTAATAAAGGGGGCCCCTCACACTATCTCGGGACAAGTATAGGACTCTGTAACTTATTCTAGCGTCGTCGTCCCTCTGTTACGGACCCACCTTATTTTGATTTTAATTATACGAATCATAATTAAATCCTCGGCCATTTTGCCTCCATATATATAATATATATATATATATATATATATATATATATATATATATATATATATAATATATATATATATATATATATATATATATATATATATATATATATATATTTTCAATTGTAATATATAATGCAATTTATTTCTTGTGGTTATCGGTTTAATACCTATTATAACTAATTCTGCCCAGCGGATAACTACTCTAGTTTTTATAATACCTGTAATTTCTTGCAAAGAAACTTCGTTAATTTGATCCATTTGCAAGCACGCACGTACGCACGCACACACACACACACACACACACACACACACGCACACACACGCACACACACGCGCACACACACACACACGCACACACACGCACGCACACACATGCACTCACACGCACACACACACATACGCACACACACTCAAAAATTTTTAGGTTAGGTCAATACACGTACAATATTAGGTTATATTAATAAACGCACGGTTCAAGTTAGGCCAATACTCGCGCGCGAGTAAACGTAACAAGTGGTTCCAAAGCTGTTTACTTTTTAAGAGGTTACATTAAAAATACATTTTTAAAACCAGACAGAGATGACCTTAAAATAGAGGGTTTTATTTTTGTTCCCTGTAATGGTATGGATATAATTACCTTAAGAACACTGTTACACACACAGTGTTCTGAAGGTAATTATATCCTTACCATTATAGGGAACAAAAATAAAACTCTCTCTTTTAAGGCTCTCTGTTTGAAAATGTACCTTTAATGTAACCTCTTAAAAAGTAAACAGCTTTGTAACCATTTGTTACGTTTAAAACTAATGGAATTAGCACTTTAATGGTAATTCTTTTGCTAACATTGATGTTGTGGGGCATAAAGGTTTTAGAAAAGGTGAATTTCTCGCAACAAGATATGGATCAAATTAACGAAGTCTCTATTCAAGAAATTAAAGGTTTTATAAAGGCTAGAGGCTGTAAGAAATTAGAGCAGTTAACCGCTGGGACAGAATTAGTTATAATATGTATTTAACCGATAACCACAAGAAATAAATTGCATTATATATTACAATTTGAAAATATGGATAACTTATAATTTAAAGTAAATTGGAAGTACTAAAGCGTACGCCTATTAGACCCAAAGAAGGAACTGTATTTTGTGTGTAACAACGTTACCTATTTCTGTGTAAAATGAAAGTGTTACTTGTTTTATTTAAATTAAATTGGAGAAATGGGTACAAAATGACCGAGGAATTTAATTATGACTCAGAACTAGTCGAGTTAAAAGCAAAATACCGGAGGAAATTTAATTATGACTCCTATAATTAAAATCAAAATAAGGAGGATCCGTAACAGAGATGCGAAGACACCTTAGCATAGTTACAGCGTCTTATTTATTAGAATACTATTTCAGATTTTAGGCCATGATCGACAAAATGGCCACCAAAACAAAATTCAGACAAAACGAATTGGCCGACAAACCAAGCTGGCCAGCAAAATTTAAATATGACTCATAGTTAAAAACAAAATGAGAGCCCCCTTACTAGAATACTATTTCTAATTTCCCGTCAAGGGGACGAAGATCATAGAACAAGTTCCGTAATCCTAGACTTGTCTTATGAGTTAGTATGAGGGTCCTCAGGCTCAAATGTAAAAAGTCCTCGTATAGTTAAAATCAAAATAAGGAGGGTCTGCAACAGACGGGCGAAGGCCTTAGAGCAAGTTCCGGGGTCCTAAACCTGTCTTATAAGAATTAACTACAGTTATTTTATAAAATTCGATCTAATTACAAGGCTTAAAACATCGTATTTGTATTTTCAAACACCGCTCACCTTTACGTAATTAACTAATTAGATGTTTTTCCAAGTATGTTAGAGGTATTTGAACTTTTAATAGTGAAAGGATGCTATTGTGATTACATAGCTCGGGAAATCCAAGAAATAATCACTTTAGGAAAACTTGAGGAAAACCGATAAGTACTTTAGCTTGCATTTATCTCTATATTACTTTAGGACTTAAAATTGTATGTAATCAAAAATCTGTTCGCATGATCAGTCAGAGAATCCTCCATGGTTGGACTACCAAACAATCTCCTAATACTTCAAAAAGGCCCTAATTACCGGGTTAGGATCATAAATACATCATCAAGGGGTTGAAAATGGTGTCTGAAGAGAAGCCGGTAATTAAGATACATTAAATGTGTCTGCGGTTGCCTACTTGTGCTTCTTGTGTTAAAGGCTCAGTAGTAGGTAAACAAGTGGAGTTCTTTTAAATTTTTCTTTCATCACCCACACGCTACGCAATGAAGTGCTCAGTCTAAGCTATCAGCAATGCTTTTTTACAACTAAACCGTTTCGATTCCCGTTACCGCCGCTCTGTAGGGAGTTTTTCAGAGGTTTTTTCTTGTACGCATATAACCTAATGGTCACTGTTTATCCAATTTTTGAACAAAATCTGGTGAGTAATTTCACTGTTAGAATTCCAATTCTATTGACCCTTTCCTGCCCACACCCGCCTTCAATTCCACCGTGCATAACATACTTAACGTATGTACGTTGGGAACTACAACCATTGGCGGCTGGTACTAAAGGACACAAGGCCACGTGTCCACCCAACTACCAAGATAAATATAGAAAGAAATTCGCATGTAATTTAGTGTATTATATTATTATTTTTACGTTTTTTTATAACGACGGTGGTATCACAGTTTCCTTCCGCAGATTTGCATACAATGCCAACGCTGAAAACTATGATCCGGGGAACGATTTGAAGTGTACATATTTCGAATATAATTCTGGTGGCTACGATTATCTTTGCGATACGCGCTTATAAGGGCGATTTGGGGCACCGAGCGGCCGGTCTCCAGTAAATGTCTTGTCTCCACTGCACATTGATTTCGACGTCTACCGTGCGTGTATTTAAATTTATATTAATTAGTCGAGATTCTTGTATTATATTTTACGTTTTTCTTTTTAGATTACATATAAGCGTAAACTGTGAGCCAACATCAGCGGACATTAGAGATTTTACTGACTTGTTAATAAACTATTACAACATAACCGTTCAAGATGATGATGGAAGCGATGACGTGGATGAGCTGAATCTATCTCACATCCAAGGTGATGGTGATGATTCACAGAAGAGGAAGAAGAGCGATGAGGTAGAGGAGAAGGACGAATCTCAAAACCATGATGATGATAGCGACGAATCACGGTTCAAGAAGAAGAAGACCGATAAAGGATGTGATTAAATAAAAATTATGTATTGTTGTTTATAATAATAATAATATATTTATCAAACGCTAAGCTTTCCTTCAATTTTGTTAATAAACTTGTTCTTCCTAACGTTGTTTGAACCTGCACTAACAATGCTACAGATAATGCGAAAGTGTGGTTAGATGGGTAGCTACAATAAGTGTGAGATTGGCTTTCTCTTGCACTCTGTGTGTTCAATCATACTGCTATTTTTTGAATTGTGGACTGATTTTGTATGACTAAGTTAAATCAGTTTGATATTTAATTTAATTGATTTGATTAATTTTGTTTGAGTAATTGATTTGTATGTTTGAGAAAGAGACGAGAGGAGACCAACACGATCAACCCCTATTACAGAAAATATTCATTAGCATTTACACCACTATATTGCACCACAAACAACCCTAACTAGTCCTAGAAATATACCGCCAGGTGGTGCCGCCTCTATTACAGAAAACATTTGCTAGTTTCAAAATATACCACTCGATGATGCCACAAACAAAACCCTGATTAGTCCTCGAAATATAACGCTAGATGGTGCCACCTTTATTACAGAAGATATTCATTAGGCCATACACAACTAGATGACGATACAAATTCAAATATCCCAACAAGCGCCACGACAGGAGGGCACAAGTCCTAACACAGGTTCCTATGTTTTGTTTTATAAGCTAGCAATAGGTCCCTTATTAGAATACAAGTTCAAATTTCTAGCAATAAGTAATCAGAATATAAACACTTAAATACAAATCCAAATTCAAATATCCCGCCAAGGGGCCAGGGGCTAAAACCCGAAAGTAAGTAAGTTGCGAAGCCCTACAGCTGTCTTATAGGTTAGCATTAGGCTTTCTTATTATTATAATACAAGTTCGGATTTCCCCTCATAGATGGCGTCACAAACAAATTCAAATTTTTGGTTGAGGGGCGAAGGCCTGAAAGTAAGTTGCTATGCGCTACATCTGTCTTACAAGTTAGCATTATACCCCTTATTATAATACAGATTCATATTTCCAGCCATAACCTGCAGAGACTTAAATACAAATAAAAATTCAAAATTTCCGCCATAGGGGCCACGACAAGGGACAAAGCCCTGAAAGTAAGTTGCGCAGCCCTACACCTGTCTTACAAGTTAGCATTAGGCTTCTTATTATTATAATACAAATTCAAACTTTCCGGCAAGGGTACCAGGACAATACACGAAGGCCTACGAACAAGTTGCGATCACACCTACAAGGGGCAAAGCCCCGAGGAGTTGCGACACCCTACACCTGTCTCGGTTATGCTCGGGGAGAGTTGGAGCGGGATCGCCGAAACAGACAGCCGAAATCCTCGCGTCGCGAAATTTTACGTATGTGATACATGTTAACTTAAAAAAATCCAAGACCGTCTGCTTATATAAATCTAGACACATGTTAACTGGTTAAATTAATTAAATAAAATTTTTATTATAAAACACTTGTCATTATCCTTACATGTCTTTGTGCTTTATTAGAATACAATTTTTAGGACAGAGGATAATTATGCAACCTCTTTATAATAAATCCTATTACAAAACTCACATTGTAAAACTAGACAATGTTAATTGATTGCTTACTTAATTAGGTACTCGTTTATTTAAAGCAATTTGTATGTACATGCACAATATAAAAAACACAGTTTGAAGACTGTCATTTATTTATAACACCAAGGTGATATTTTGTTTCTATACAATATAAAAAACTGATGAAGTCTGACTTTTACACGATCAATGTGAAAATCATATTTTTTTAAAGCGTGTTATCGTCGTTTGTTTTATTTTGAATGTCAATTTATAAGTACAATATTAATGCTAAATACGATTTGCAGTAATCAGGTTTTGTGCATTACTTTGTAAATTAGATAACGAGGGGAAAGCAGTAGCCAGTTTATATCTAACCATTCATACGTAGAAAACGTGTTTAGTGAGGCTACATGTGGATACGTTGTATAAAAAAATATTTCAGTTCAACATGTGGTTATTATTAGAATAGTTTAAAAAAAGAAAACACTTTTGAAGGTATGCGTATTACTTTTAACATATGTTTTTACTTGATATTGCTAACATAAATGTCGATAAAAATTTCTAAATGTATTATTACTCTTATAGAATGACGTCATAAAATCAGATCTACAATAGCAGGTACGTATTCGTGGACTTTAAACTTGTAGTTATTGATTCGTATATAATAATAATAAACCATTAAAACCTTTTGTTTTTTATTTCCATTATATAAATTTGATTTTTTAAAACATATATATATATATATATATATATATATATATATATAAGTAATTATTACTTTCAAGTCCTTTTAACGAGGTTTTTATAATTGTTAATTAACGCGTTTCTATAAAATAATTTTGTGTGCATGTAATTGAACATGCAGATAAATCAGACATAATTTTCCGAATGTGTAGGTGGTGACTGTTTATAATCTGCCTATATAAAAAGCACCATTGTATTAGGGTAGAAATTATGTATTATTTCACGTAATATTTAATTTAGACTTTAATGTATTCTGTTTTGAACTATAAGCTAGTTCCGCAAACTGTAAGACATGGTTTATTGATTGAGATTGATCTGATTGATTTGATCGAGCATGATTTGTTTGAGATTGATTGATTAATTATTTAATTGATTTGTTTGTGTGTGAGAAAAAGCCGAGAGAGAGAGAGAGAGAGAGAGAGAGAGAGAGAGAGAGAGACGCATAAACGAGAGGGAGAGAGGTGTGTATGATCAACTTCTATTGCAGAAAATGTTCATTAGTATATACGACACTAGATGGCGCTAGAAATCAATTTTAACTCAAAGGGGTCCAGGATGCAGACCCTGATACAACTCCTGTCTTACAAGGCTAGGGCCACCTTATTAGAATACAAATTTTTTATGACGGGGGCGAAGGCCTACAACTGTAAGATTAGGTTAGAACCCACATACAATTGCACCAATGGGGCCGCGATAGGGGCCAAGGCCCAAGCGCTAGTTTTTGCACTTATATATAAGGTTAGGGCCTCATACCAACCAGGGGGCCGCGACAGGGGGCGAAGGCTCTAGAACAAGTTTTGAAGATCTGCACGTGTATTACAAGCTGGCATTAAGGCCCCCTTATTGCAAATTTTTCGCCAAGGGGCCACGACAGGAGCGCAGACCCTAACACAAGATCGAAGGCCTACATGATAGTTCCTACACTTGTCTTACACGTTAGCATTAGGGTCCTCTTATTATAATACTGTTTTCAGCCAAGGGGAAAGGGGCGCAGACCTAACACAACTTCTTATATCTGTGCTATGAGGTAGCATTAGGGCCTCTTATTAGAACATTGTATGCGCACGCATTTGCCTACCTTCCAGGGGCTGAACTGCCAAAGAGGCTCTTAATACAACTAAATTAGGGCGAAAATTCCATCAAGGGGTTAAAAATGATCGCCCAAAAGAAGCCATAAGTGTGAACCGACAAAAAAGTTTTTAACACAACCAAAAGGGCTCTAATTAGGGTGAAAATTCCATCAAGGGTTTGAAAAAGGCATCCAAAAAGAAAACATAAAATAAGGCCGGCAAAAGACCATAATTAGGGATGAAAATTCCATCAAGGGGTTGAAAAAGGCCTCAGAAAAGAAACCATAGGGGTGGAAAATATGGTCTCCCACGTGGGCGGTCTTGTGACGTCAAAATCCAAGATGGCGACGGAGGTATCCCACTTCTACTCTTATAGACACGCATTTCCAAAAAGAAACACTTTTTGACTTAACTGTGAAACTTTCAATTTATGAACGCAATGACATGTGTGACGTAGGTGGTATTTTGCCACTTTTAGTATTCATAGCAAAGGTTTTGACAGAAAAATACAAACTGTTGTATATTATTCGTACAACGCCCATGTCTCCACAGCAGAATGTGAACTTTGCATGGAAAAGTATGGATTAAGTGATTTTTAGAAAATATAAACCACATAAAGTTTTTGATCGGTTATAAATATCTCCTTATATCTTAAAAAAGATAAAATCGCTGCTAGTGTATAAACATAAATAGAAAATCATATACCTTTCTTTTTTGTCTAAGATAATATATTATCATTTGGACAAGCAATCCATTACTTAATGAATATTATCTATGGTTATGACGATCGTTATCGCACAATTTTAATTAGAATGAAACTTATTATTATCATTATTAACTATATATTAAAAAAAATCTTATACTGTATATCTCTCATACCTTGGCGTTAAAAAGTAACGTTATTTTGGGTGCAGTAGTTTTATTACATACTCTGTTGAAGACGGAGCATAGCATTTCGGAGTGCATGGATTCCATTCAAAATATTTTTCTTATATTCTTTGGCCGTCCAGTTAAATTATTCTGGTTATGAATATATCCCAATATATGTTAACCAGTGGGAATGAAATAATTCCTTTCATTTTACAAACATGTTATTGTAATTTAGACTGGATAAATTTATTTTCGGTTACAGTAAGTAAAAAACAATTAGAGCTAATTAAGATATATTAAGGAAATAAAATAATACAACAAACGTCAATGGATATTTAGCCTTAACGTGATACTATAAATAAGAACCGGTATAGAAGGTAAAAACGTATTGATATAGGTTAAATGCGGCCTGGTTTAAGATAAATAAAAAGATAGAACTTGATTACTTTATAAAAACATTGCAAGAAGCAACAAGCAGATGTACATTATACCAGGTTGCCAGGTGTAAATTCTATCCCACGATTGAGGGCTCTTGTTAAAACAGTAACCAAAGAAATTATGTGGTTACAATCGATAATGTTACTAATAATTTATTTAAAGCAGATTTGTAAAAGTAGTATATAGCCGTTCAATCGATTTCAAATTTTCCATCTCTAAAGAATGTTTAAACATTAATTTTTTGTTACGTATTTTAAAAAACAAAAAAAGAAAGTTGTTTGGAAAAATAAGAGAATGAAGATGCAGCTGAAAGAATTACCATAAGTAAATCTCTTCCGGTGTGTGCCATTGTTAAAGGTATTATCTACAAGCTTCATTCTGACGGTTTTGAGGTGCGAAACTGGGTCCTAATCGCAATGGTATTAGACCGGATTAGCTACAGAGCATTGCCTGACCACAATAACTGTTTACTTAAGCTCTGATATGTCGATATGCCAGAATAGTTGACAACTGCAACCCCCATTAACACAATATCGGGATTTTGTTGGTTGAAACCGAACTTTAACTTGCGATAGCTGCACAACTTCATAATGGTACGTTAGTTTATAATGCTATGTAACCTATACACACTATATCAGAATTGGCTAGTTTTTAACAAAGAGATTTGTTGAATGTTCTATGAAGTTATTTTTAATGCTTTTTGGTGATTCTAGTAGCAGATTATACTCTTATACCTGATGCCTATTTGTGTCAATAAATAAATCGGAAAAAGGGGCTGGGGTTAATAGGTATATTACAAAAATTCCTTCTACATTTTTGTTTTTTTGGACACTTAAGGATTATAAAGTAAGATAATACATAAAAAAGCCAATAAAATGATTACATAACATTCCTTTTTGTAATTTCCCTCCATTTTGATTCTTTAATAGACATATTAAGAAACGTGACGTCATCATCTCCGATGTCATTATAGCCATTAATTCAAGGAACGTTTTACGAAAATTTTTAGGTTGGCAGCGCTTGATGCGAAATTATGCCACGCAAGTCACTTTTACACAACGTATCTAAAACAGGATGCATCCATTGGAAAACTTTGATGTAAACAAATTTACTACCGAATGTTGGGCAATTTGACGTGTTTCAGGGGGCGTACATGCAAGATTATCTTGATTACCTTCCATTTTCGTGTTTTGTGACAGAATTTGAATAAAGCAAAAGGCGACTGGATCAAATATTCACTTTTAAAAGTAAAACACAAAAATCCCTAAATCCACTAAAGTAAACATTTTTGTTTAAAAACGGCATTAAAAAACTTGTTTTTTAATATAGGTACTACTTTAACTATTAAATCTGTAATATTAAAAAAATTATACTTGTTACCTACAAGTAAAACCTACATAACGGTAATAACTACTTTATCTTTTACGAATATGCAATGAATATTCCATATACTTTCATAATATTAATAACAAAAAAGATTTAATCATGGTTATACATTAGCTATAATTAAAATACTTTCTAAATTAGGTGTTTAATTCATACATATTTTCAACGTATCGTCAACAACGTTTAACGTATTAATAATTAACAAGTACTACAGCTGTCCTTCGAAATTTAAAGTATTTTTATAGTCTTATTTAGGTATTTACATAAAATAATGCAAAGTATTTAATTCGGGGAAATTTCTGTTTACAATTGCTTGCGAGTTGCGAGGTATAAAAATGGTACGTTAGTTAATTCTGTATTTTTCCTCTGGTTTTCCTCTTTTGTCAATTGTATCTGACTATTTCATATTTACGTCACGTTTACATTAATATGTCCCCACACATCTTCGTTTCGCTTCCCCCGGATAAGGGTGATGTGTAATGATCCTGTGAATCCTTTACAAATTTTCCTATCCTAGAAAATAATTCCTATCAAACCTCATCTCCTAGTTATTTCCACAACTGCATTATCGTTATTTATAAATCAGTTGCCATTCCTATTCCCACTTTCTAGATTTCCCCAATAAATACCAGATCACCTACCATCCAAACTTCGCTTATTTACCTATTCTCACTTATTACACTTATTCGCATACTTATACCTATACCTGTTTCATAAAGCATCCAGCATCCCGACCAGTACTACCAAAATACTAACCTCATATACAATCACGCTCATAACAAGCAGACATCCTTTTCACTTTACACTTTGTACAACATTATCTTCATACCAGACATATACACCATTAGCCATGA
>JARFJB010001424.1:1280000-1342500 GCA_036346205.1 Vesta saturnalis
TTTTATACCTTGATTATTCAGTTTAATTATTCTTTAACGCGACGTTTAAGTGTCTACATAGACAAAATGGTACGTACGGTAGCCGACAAAGTAGCAGCTATCTTAATAATTGGGGAATGTAGAAACAATTTCCATGCAGCGGAACGTCTTTTTAATGAGAGGTACTCCGATCGCCCTATATCGAGGACTTCTTTGAGGGAACTTCTTCAGAAGTTTGAAGCAACCGTAGTGTTCAAGATGTCAAACGATCTGGTCGACCAACAATTAGTGACGACAAAAAAATCGACATAATTGCAGAAATGGTAGTACATCCTACTTCTTCTACAGCCCAAGCTGCGTCTATCTGTGAAGTCAGTCAAAGGACAGTACATAGGGAGTTGGCTAAAAACAAATTTCATCCATACAAATTAAAAATGGTGCACCAACTTTCAGATGATGACTCCGACCGAAGATCAGAATTCTGTGAAAATATGTCCAATCAAATTATCCAACACCCAGACTACATAAAATCAATTTGTTTTAGTGACGAAAGTACTTTCTTCCTCAATGGAAACGTTAACACACAAAATGTGAGATATTGGAGTGACACAAATCCTCAAATCTTTCGTGAAAAACATACTCAATTTCCAGAAAAAGTAAATGTTTGGGCAGGTATTTTGGGAAACCACATAGTTGGACCTGTTTTTCTCAATGCTAACTTAACCGGTGAAGTGTATCTGGAGATGTTACAAAACGCAATTGAACCGTTAATTCTTGAAATTTTGGAAGATAATCTAGATGAATTCGGCAACTTGGAAATAACGTTCCAACAAGATGGTACTCCTGCACACTATTATGGTGCAGTAAGACGTTACTTGGATGAAGAATATCCTGGCAGATGGATTGGACGACGAGATCCGATAGAATGGCCAGCTCGGCCACCAGACCTGACACCATTAGATTTTTTTCTGTGGGGGTACTTAAAATCTAAGGTTTACGCTACAGCACCTGCCAGTATACACATTTTGAAACAAAGAATTGTTGAAGAATGTAGAGCAATTTCCGCAGAGACATTTGAACTAGTACAAGAGTTTAGCAATAGGATGCATTACTGTCAGGAATTCAGTGGAGCACAAGGAATTAAGTGGAGCACATTTCCAACATTTACTATAAGAATTGGTCCTTGAATCTTAATTAATTAAATGCCACACTATAATTTTAGTATTTATTTAATTTTTCTATCAAAATCAACCTAAACCCTAATAAAATTAGTATTACTGAATAGGTAATTTCAATACCTTTCAAACGAGATGTCACTTGCCATAAGGTACTACTTAAAATTATTGGTCACTGTGGCCCTGTGACGTCATATATGACTATTACGTCACTTGTCATGACTAGTTGAGAAGCTTATATCCGTTTATATTCACCCTCCAAATTTCATTAGTATAAGTAACACCGTTCAAAAGATACAAGGGGGGAGAGGACTTTTGACTAGCACTCTATAGATAGTCATAAACGGTATCTTACTGAGCCCGGTATAACAACAGGTCTCTATTGAGCCCGACCCCTCGCGCTAATATACAGAAAGTTGTGTGGCTCGATTTTATACTCATAATACATTAACCGATCGTTGTGAATCAGGCAGCGTTGTAGATATTTGCTAGCTATTTTACATAGATATATACTTATTATTCTCTCTTTTTCCTTATTTTCAATTATATTTCGGCAAATTACACTTTTTTATGTATTGACAAAGTCATATAATTTCTGGAGCTTTATTTGTAATTTTAATAGATCGTTATGATTAGATAAATATCAATCAATGAATAATTAATTTTGTAATTGAAGAAGTCATGAGCAATCGAAATTTCATCTTCATGGCGCAAATTATTATTAATTAGCATAGTTCGGATCAAGGTAAATTAAATGTAGGAGGGCTAAACCTCTTTTGCGTGGTATTCTCTGAGGTTAGTTAAGTCAGTTCCAGTGCTATTTTAACAACTTTTTCTCTAGTCTAACAATTTTCCACGACCTCTGACTGAGCTGCAAGGGTTTTGTACCCCTACCACAACGTAGAATCTAAGATCAAAAGACCATGAAATGATCTTAAAAGAAAAAACAAATATGTATGTAATTCCGATTACGCACAATTTTGACCCCAACGAAAAGTTTTGAGCATCACTCACGTCAAAAGTTTGATCAACGAAGAAATGTGAGCTACGACTTTTAGTGCTTGACTTTTTTCCAAGGAAATTGACCTATTCAAAAAATGTGCTAAAATAGTAGGTGACACGACAAGTTTGTCAGTATTCTGTTCCCAGTGGCGGAAGGTTAAGATAATTAATGTGCTATGGAACATAAGACTACTCGATATTTACAAATTTTAATGTTGTCGGTGATGTGTTACGCTAAAAGAGTTTCTTACACGAAAAATTTTAAGTAGAGTAACAAATCCAATACGCTGCAAAAAAAATTTCAAAGAGAAAATAACTGAATATGAAAATGTAAACTTTCACCATTATTATACATATTAAAATACTTCTTTTTTGGGTTTTTTAAATAGTGTATTTGTGTATCAAAGTTATACAATCTATCTAAAAGTTTCGATATTACATCATTAATGTAACAGATACCCATCCACATAAAAATCTTGTGCCCTCTATATCAAAGGCACATGTTTTTACTCATCCTGGTAACGAAAAGGATACCAACTCTGAAGAAGACCTCTCGCTATTAATGTTTATAACTAAACGAAAGAATGAAATTCGTGAAGAGCTAGTCTCACCTAAAGTGAAAGTTATTGACATCAGTTCTTTACCTACTTCCAAGGGAGAAAAGAAAAAGCTTTCAAATAGAAAATCGCTAAAGTCCACGATTCTCAAAGAATCGACTTACAGAAAAGAGTTGGAAACTTCACTAAATCGGTAAGAGAACTCTTAATATTGAAAACAAAAATCAGAATACTAAACAGAATTTCAAAATAGCCAGAGTAAAACAAAAATTGCCAAAAAAGCAACTGAGCAAAATTTACAATCAAGCAAAACTGAAAATATGGATGACACAATTTGCTCGGTTTGTGGAATAAGTTACTGTCACAATAAAGAGGACTGGTATAATTGTCAGAAATGTTTATTCTTGGCTAACAAATCCTGTGGAGTTCTAGATGACCTGTATTTCACTTGCGCCCATTGCGGAATTTAATGTCTCATCTTAGGAAACCTACTCACCCATCTTAACAAACCGGCCTCACAAGATGGTACATTTGCATTTTTTTTAAATTAAAAATAAAAAATATTTGTTTCTTTAGTTTTAAATTAAGTGATAAAAAGCTTGTTTATTTTAGAATAAACATTTCCGTTATTTTTACATTGTTTAAATTTATTTTATTTTTAAATTATTGTATCCCAAAAAAAATTGTCCCATCTTAGGTTACTTTCCTCTATATGGACTCCAAATTATACTGCTTTATAGTTTTCCAAGTATAACCGCAGATCAAGATCTACAATGGTTTAAGACACATATTAGATTTTTCAAATAATTATGTTTCGTTTTTTTTTTATGATTGTGGACCTGAACAGGCTAAATTTGGTCTATCGTGCTAAAGCACTCAGGAACACTTAGGAGGATGGATAGAGAAACAATGAATTGCCAATGGATGCCTATGAACAGCTACCTTAAACTTTCTCGTATCATAAGTGAGAGGAAAACAGGAACTAGAGAGATCATTCCAGAGTTTAGAAGCCGTGTAGAAAAATGTGGATTGCGCCCGTTTGGTACGACAAGTGGAGATTTGTACTGCATACTGATGATGTGAATGAGCGAACCGAGTGTTTTTCGCAAAGATAGCCCGAGATGGTATCAAAGAATACAATTCAGCAGCACAATAGCCGTTGTAATAACGATAATACAAAGAAAGAACTGAAACCATCCTTCTATGCTCAAGGGACTGTATGTGAGAAGTTAAGGACGAGTCATTTATAAGCCTAATCCCTCTCTTTTGAATACGATCAGCGATATCTAGAGCGTATTGGGGAGCACTAACCCAGAGGTGAGAATTATATTCCAGATGAGGCCGAATTTGGGCCTTATACAGCAGAAGGAGTTGTCGAGAGGTAAAGTACTGCTTAGATCTGTACAAAAAACCTATTTTACGAGCAGCTGTTTTACTAGCTGACAGAAGATGGTCAACCCATGAGAGATTTGAAGATACAGTAATACCCAACAGAGTAATAGAGTCTGAAAACTTAAGAACTGAGCCATTCACACTTACAACAGGAAATGATCGATCTTTTTTCGCGGACACAAGGCAACACTGAGGTTTGTTAGCATTAAATTTAACTAGATTATTGCCATTCGAGAATACGTTGAATCTCTTTATTGATTGAATTTGCCATTTCAGCTTTAATTTCTTGATTTGACATAGAAGCGGATTATCACCATGATTAGACTGAGATGAACTACAATGAAGAGTGCTATCGTCAGCAAAGCAATGGATGGGGTTAGTTGTTGAAGAAATAAGGTCATTTATGTACAGCAGAAAAAGTGTAGGCGCTATAACGGATCCCTGTCGTACGCCCGCGTTAATGCTAACTTCTTTTAAAAAAAAGCCATCAACTACGACACGTATTCGTTTTTTATCAAGGAAACTAGAAACCCAGTTGATGAGCGTATCATTTAACCCAAACAAGGTGAGTTTGGTAAGTAAACAATTATGCCAAACTTGGTCAAATGTCTTTGAGATATCTAAAGCGACTACAACTGTTTCACCGGACTGCTATTACTGTATTATTCCAAACTTGGGTCACATATGAAAGAAGATCACCTGTTCAACGACTTTGCCTAAACCTATATTGGTGGTCACTAAGGAGTTTGTTAGTTTCAAGGAACGTGAGCAGTTGCTGATTGATGGCTTTTTCCATGATTTTAGACAAAATGGAAGTGATCGCAATTGGTTGGTAGTTTGAGGGATCGGTTTTATTGCCTTTTTTGGGAATAGGTTGAACATTTGCTAACTTCCATGGTGAAGGGAATTCCCCAGAAGACATAGAGATCGTATAGAGCTTAGATAGGACTGGTACTAGTTCGGGGGAATATTTCTTTAAGACAATAGCTGGGATATCGTCTGGGCCAGTCGCCTTATTGAGATCAAGCCTACTGATGATCGATTCCAAGAGTTTGTACCGAAAATGAATTGGTTTCATAGCGTATGAAGAAAAGTTGACTAGGGGCACATCTTTTCCAGAGTCATTGAGACACGAGTTCGATGCAAACAAATCCACAAAGATATTGGCTTTGTCTACAGAGTCAGCAACTACCGATCCGTCAATAGATGTCAGGGGGGGGGGGAGGAATGAAGATGTTCCAAAGTTTTTACTAATGGCTTTAACTAAAGACCAAAATTTCACTTTTGCAGATATTTCTAGCACCAACGTATTCTACATGACTGTCGGCCGATTTATTAGAATTCCATTTAATGTAACATTTATTTTTTAAAGATATTGCATCAGCACAAGCTATATTGAACCAGGGTTGGGAACGTGAATGACCTATACGGTACTGTTTTTTGGGAATGTATAACTCCATTCCCATGAGGATGACTTCAGATACTGAAAGAGGCATGTCCGAAGAAGAGGACGACTTAAAACAATATTCACGCCATGGAATGGTTGCAAACGAATCCCCACTCCATCGAGCTGACTTAAAACACCACAAGGTTCTATCGGTTTTGCGAACAATAGTGGAATAAGGTACAGTAGAAATAATTTCTATTAGACAATGGTCGGAAAGACCTAAAGGCGAAAGAACGGAAGTTGTATAAACAAGAGGGTTTGATGTAAGAAAGAGATCTAGAAGATGTGGAGTATGGTTAGGGTTATCAGGGATTCTTGTGGGTTCAGAAATCATTTGCGTGAGATCACATGAAATAGCAAATGTTTCTGCACTATGACCAGCAGGATTTGTAGTAGATGAAAACTGAAGCCAGTTAGAGTTATGAACATTGAAATCGCCTACAATTGAGATATCGCAAGATGGAAACTGAGACAGGATTCATACTAAGGTAATCGAAGAAGTCTTGAAAGTTACCGTCATTAGGAGACCTATAAATGCAGTAGAATTTCACAAAATTAGGACCAGAATGTTTAAACCAAATCACGTCAAAATTTTTATTTTCTAAGGAAGAAACCCTTTTGCAAGCAATTCTGTCCTTGATGTAGGCACATACGCCTCCTTTATATCGAAAGTTAGAGTGAAGGTGGTATTGAAGAAATTGCAAGTCAGGTGACTCGGAGCTTTCAGAGGAGACTTGTGTTTCAGATAGAAACAAAATATCAGGTTGTAATTGTTCAAGATTGTTCAAGATTAGACCTGATACCGCGGATGTTGCAGTAGTGAATCAGAAAGTTGATACTTTCGATGACCGTGGTCGCTTGAGCCCTGCCCTCCCAGACATCCGTATGGGACAGGATTTTACGTCCGGCATTTATTACCCTAGAAACCACAGCCATCTTATTTTTTAATTTGCGACTTTTAATCCGATAGGAAGACAGTGAGGAATAGAAGGAAGAATAAGGATGAGAATAGAATAAGGATGAAGGAAAAGGTAACCGGCAGCACTTACCGAGCTCAAAAAATCGGAGACCCAATATTAAAGAGCCCATGGTAAGGGTGGTGGTACCTCCCCGGCTGGCATGGAGTATACATGCCTACCACCTTTAATTTTCGTGTATTAAGCCCTTTAGTTTAAGTTGGCTTCCAGATTTTCTGTGATGCAGATATAACGTCGTGAAATGAAAATGCGAATCGAAAATTTGCCGAATTAAAGGGTTTATTCACATAATTAATGATTTTACAAAATAAAATAACTATAACATTAACGCGGCCATTTGTGGAAGGGATTCCTTCGACCTCATTATTCTAAGTACTTAAGTGATAAACAAATCATGACAAAACACAATTTAACATCCGCCATCAAGTTGGCTCTTGTTTTTTATTCTTTATAGTTTTATGACTGACTAGTTAAAGTTAGTTTTGATTATCTTAATTCTACTGACTTTCATAAAAATCGCAATACATGAAAATTGTTGATCAACTTAATAACGTTTTCAAAACATGCTTATTTTATGAAACAAAGTAAATGATTAAAATTTAAATACAATCTATACATCCCTTTTTTGTCATTTCTTTGTTTATTAAGCAAACTATTCTTACTATTGTTGTGTAATAACTGTTAATTTTGCGATTAGTTTGTCCACTATTGCTTTGTGAAAATTTAAAAATACCAAGAGTTAACCAATGTGCAAATTAACGGTAACTAAATGATTTTCAACGTGGTCGTATTATTAGTATGAGACAGGCCAGACTCTCACATAGATTCCCTGGCCGGGTGAGTACAGATCGTGAAGAATGTTGTTGACTTTTGGTCACAAGAGACAGGTTTTCAATAACTTCATCAATTGAAATAGACTTGATAGGAGGTGCAGGGTGCAGGATGTCAATGTCATATATTTGTCGACAAGTAAAAACTGTCTTTGTACCGTACAATTTTGTGTTTTCTTCCTTCTCCACATCACCGTATCCGCAGATGTAGCAACGAAAGATAAAATTGGTCTCCAAAGTGGCAGGAAATTGTGTTTAGTGATATCTTCATTCTGTGATGGTGGTTGGAGACTCAGACGTATGTGTGGAGAACGCAAACGTCCAACATTATTTGTAGAACACTACACAGCCCTCACACAAGGAGTGCTAGAGCCTGTTGCACTGCACTATCTTCGGGGCTTGGAAAATCTCATTCTCCCACAAGATAACACACGCTCTCATACAGCACGATGTTTGCAAAGAGCGAACAACGTTGTTTCCACATTACCTGCTTGGTCGCCAGATTTGTCACCAATTAAGCGTTTTAGGATGTGATCGGAAGGAAGCTGACTGATGTATCGTACCGACCACATCACTTGTACCATCTTTAGCTGCGGATTCAGGAAGTTTGGAATGATCACTTGATTGATAGTACCCAGCCATTTAAATGAGTGCATAGCAAATCGTGGTGAAGTAAATATTGAAAAAACTGTGCTTTTTTATGAAAGTCAGTATATTGTAGTAATTAAGGTGTCAAGGGTGTTACGGGTATAATAATTCCCCGAGGTCAACAGTGTACGTACACCGAGGGAATTATTCCTGTAACACCCTTAGTGCCTTCTATATTGAATGTCCTTTCAGTATGTTATTCAATTAATAAAAGATATTGAATTTTATTTTTGACATTTATTGTCATGCGTATTTTTAGTAATAGACAAAGTGGGTTGGACTTTTATTTTAGCAAAAAATATAATCGAGTTTGTTCAGTCACCTTGGTTTCGTAATTATGTAATATTATAATGCTCTAGGGAACTATATCGCTTCTAACGTGTTCACAAATAGTTGCACTATTGGAAAAAAAAACACTCTAAGGACATTCAATGAAATAATACTATTACTACTAGCGTACTATACGTTAAGAATTTATTTTCAGTGTTTTAAAAATGTCTTGAGTGCATCGATGCAGTATGCTGTAACCCATCCACCAAGAAAACATTATTACACTGAAGTATTCTCAATATTAAATAGGCGGTTGAGGGAAATTGACAATGTTCATCCTGTTCGGGCTTCTGTACGAGTGTGAAGATCCCGAAATGAGCAAAACACTGTAAACGTCTTGGGTTGTGGTCACTATAATCTCATTTTATTCACCAGAAAAACTATAACTAATTTTGGCATTTCAAAAACTTTTGGGGTATACTTCGGGATAATAACATACACCCTACCATTAGGGGATTAAATGATAGGACTTATGATAGTAGACTGAATCATAGTCATTAGTTAATAAACATGACTTGGGAAGATCCAAATTTACTATCAAAATAGGATGAGGTGTCCTTTACAAATATTGGAGGAGTAACAACATCCGAACTGAGTAATTGGCGGAGGAAATTTGTTTTTTTGGCCAGCGCGTTCGCCAAATCTTGTAACAACCTTTTTTTGTGGTTGTATTAAAAAATACATTAATTTAAGATCGTTCATTTATTTGGCGTAATATTAGCAAAGTTTTTAATTATTAAAATGTAGAATTGAGAATGGCAACTTAATTTGCATTTCCTAGAACATATCTTTTGGGTGTAATATTACATAAATAGTTATAGTTCCCTTTCTTAAAAAATTGGATTTATATTATTGTATCCGCGTAACGCGTGAAGACTTTTAGGGGGAATACTCATTTGAGTTATTCTGAAAGCCTTTTTTTAATTCACTTAATGCTGAATGTTACAGCAGTAAGCATGATTTTTACTTAATTTTTTTATATTTGGTGCCGTCAGATTGTGATGGTAAGTTATTTTCTAATTCATTATATTTTAAAACTAAAACCTTTGCTTTTCTTAGGCACTTCTATTTTACTTATTTTGCATTTAGTTTGCAATTATTTTACTCATATTTTTTTAATGCATACTTTTATATGGCATTTTTATAATAATTATTTTTAATGGCACGTATAAGTCAGTAATTTACTATTCTATTATTTTTTCTGGTTTAAATGGCAATTTTTACTTGAATTACATTTTACAACGCAAGTTCTACATACTTTTATAAATAAATTTGGCGAATTAAACTTCAAAGAAATTCAATAAATTTATGGACACAATATATTAAGGATAAATAAGCAAGACATTGACCTCACCAAGTTCACCATTCTGCTTCATAGTTACCAGTTATAGTTTATGGACAGAACCGTTCAAAGGTAATGTTTTTATATAATTTTAGAATAGTATAACACTTCTGATTTTTTTTAACCTTTTCAATCAGATATTGAATAAACTTAAGTATAGCATGTTATTTTATTTTCATTTTGATAAATTGTATATTATTATTCATTAACTAGGTTTTGTTGTTCATATATATATATATATATATATATATATATAATATATATATATATATATATATATATATATATATATATATAAGACAACATAGCGCTCGAGATTTTATCATTTTCATAATTTTTAGATAACATTTTTTTGAATTAAGTGAAAATAATTAAGCAGAAAAGAAGCAAGTAGCATTTCAGGTAGGTTAACTACTCAGTATATTAGAACTCTCCCTTATCTTCATCTTCCGATTGAGCAGACGGCAGTAGCGATTATTATTTGGTAATTTGTTAAATTAATTAAAATCATTCGATCAATTACGAATTGTATATCACATCATCGCTTTTTTGTTAATGTTATAAGTTGGCCCAGTTTTAGTGTTTATACTTAGGCAGCAGCTTTTAATGTTACAATTTGGCGCCCGAGCAGGGACTTGAAATTTGTTGCTTGAGATTTATTACCTTGAAATTTATTATTTTATTTACATTTGTGTTAATATTACTGTGGGGCCAGAAAAAGGGATTTGCTGTTGTTTCAATGCTGGTTATTCTCACTTGTGTTTGTTTATTTTGATTATGGAGTTGACCGAGATTTAAGGAGTTTTACCATTTATTGTTACGCTTGGTATTTTCATGTGTTTATACATAATGAAATTTATTGATTGTGTTATATCATATTTTTTTACGATGTCAAATTTTAATTATTTAGTGGATGTTTTATATAGTGATGCGTTATTAGTAGAATTAAAATTTTTTCAAATGTAAATGAAGCAGAAGGGTTGACAATAGGTGAGAGACGTAAATTAAATTGAGAAATTTATTTGTTTACATATGTAACTGGAATTATTAAAAACGCACCCAGTACATTACAACGATTTGTGGATTCCATTTTAGGACAATGATTTATCTCAATCAGTTTTTGTTTATTTAGACGATATTATTTTTTCAGGTACTTTTAAGCAACATGTTGCTATTTTAAAAGAAGTTTTTAAAAGGCTTAGTGATGCCAAGTTAAATATTAATTTTGTAAATCTCGATTATCATATTTAGGTTTTGTTATTGATAAACTTCATAACATTCAATTGTTAATACATTTATTTAAATTTTGAAACGCTTGAATTACATTACTTTTGATAATGAATTTTTATATTTACACGATCAGTTATTAAATTTATGTAACGATTCATTAGAATTTATTGAATCCATTTAACGAAAACTTTGAAATGAATAATGAATTACAAATTTAGATTATTTTATTTTTATGTCACATAATGACAATATTAATACTTCAGTTAGTATTCCTGCTTAAGATTTTTTCCAAATTAATTGAAAATTTACAAATTTTTAAGAGTTCCGTTCATGTTTATAAATTTAAAATTTAATGGTAGTACTTTAGATGCGAACGTTTGACATATGTTTGTGTTATTTCTGTGTAAATTCCATTTTTTATTTTCTTAGATTGTACTTCTTCTCTGTTGAAATTCACAAAATTGCGCATGTTATTCGTAACGCTGTTCATGAGTCTACGAAATTTTCACCTTCCTTTTTGGCGTTTGGTCGGACAGTTCCTATTTCTGGAGATTTTTATGGTCGACTAAAGGATTTCAAAGAGGATGATTTATTTATTGCTAACCGTGAACAATTAGTTCAAGATTTAAATGAACTTTCACCCATTTTTAAACATGTTAAACAAAATTTACGTGCAGCTTACGAAAGAAATTCAAAATCTTACAATTTGCGACGTCGTCCGTTGAAATTAAATGTTGGCGATTTGGTTTGGAAAAAGAATTTTACTTTATCTGATGCGACTAAAAGTTATAGTAAAAAGTTAGCTCCAAAATTTATTGAAGCGAAAGTTATTGAGGTGGTAGGTCCAACTACGTACCGATTGGCCACCCCTATTGATAATAAACCCTTAGGTGTTTTTCATGTTAAGGATTTAAAACCCCATTAGTTCTTATTTTTTCGTATTCTTTTTAAGTATTTTTCTATTTTAGTATTTTTACATTCTGGTTTTCTTATTTATATTTTTAATTATTTTGATAATTTTTCAAAATAATTTTATTTTGTGCTTATTTCGCACATTATTTTATTTAATATTTTTGTGGCTTTGCAAACCACTTATTTTATTTTTTGCTACATTTGTTAGCATGATTTTTGCTACATTTGTTAGCACGATGGTTGATATTTAGGTCCCATCGTGCGATTGATTTGTTTAGCATGATGTTTGATATTTAGATCACATCGTGCAATTGTTTTGCCGATTTTTTGGGACATTAGTTCTCAGGCAGATTATCTTCCTTTATTGGATTTACAATTTGCTATTGTTACAATAGTAAAATTGAAGATAACTATTTTGAGTTTACCTCTGATCGTTAACTTGACGTGTAAACTCTTAACCATTGATAAGAAAACTAGTAATGCTTCTATACATTTTTATTTTTTGATTGATTTAATTATTTTATTTTTCCTGATTTGTGTAGTGTTACTATTCTTGGACGGTGCTTGAGGACTTCGGTTCGCCTCGTGTCAACCTCGATTAGTTCACTTCCTGATTATGACGTTTTGGTGGTTTTAGGAGGGGGTTGTTGTGTTCGTAAGAGTGCATCATCTTTCTCTTGGCTACTCACCTAGATTTCGATTTATTTATAAAACGTGCGTGTTAGTTAGGGAATGTTTGGTCTTGGACCACGACTGTGGAACAACATGAAACCTGAATCTCGTGAAGGGTAGAGTGGCCTCTCTTGTTCTCCACGACGAAGCATCCTGAGCTAATTTGCCAAGGAAATAGTCGTATCTTGGAATTACCGATTTTGACTCACTTATCGAACGTGACAGTGGTAGTTGTGTTATGTACCTAGGAGGCTTGGTTTGAGACCACCGGGGTAGGGTAATTGAACCGCTCTCTCTCGACCTCAAGTCTCGCGATTATTTATTGTTAGTTCGGAAGGATTTTTTATTTTTATACTCTCGAGTGGAGTGGCGTTTAGCCTTGATTTTTTATAAAGTTGCGCGATAACCGTTTCCGGGTTCTCTGCCCACTGTCCCTTCGGGTCGTGGTAGGTTTCGGTTTCCGTTTGTTTTTTACCTTAGATTCAAATTTTTTTTACTGGATACTCATTTTGCTCTTCTGATGGTGGTTTGCTTCACTAACCCCACCAGTTAAAGTTTTTTACTTTATTTAAGGTTTCGGGTCCTTGATTCTCGACTAGTGGCGTGTGCGGGTGGTAGCGCGTCATTAGCTTTTTTGGTGTTGCGAGGGGTCTTTCCTGACCGACATCACCACATTTTCCGTACTTTTTCGTACATTTCCTTTTTATTTTTTAAATATTGCTTATATTTTAATTTTAATTATTTAATTTTGTATGTTTTAAATTTTAATAATTTCATTTATTAGCTTAGTGTTTGGAATCTCCGCTTTGGTGATCTCCGAGTCCAAATTTTAGGAGGGAGTGTGTAACAACCTTTTTTTGTGGTTGTATTAAAAAATACATTAATTTAAGATCGTTAATTTATTTGGCGTAATATTAGAAAAGTTTTTAATTTTTAAAATGTAGAATTGAGAATGGCAACTTAATTTGCATTTCCTAAAACATATAATTCACTTAATGCTGAATGTTACAGCAGTAAGCATGATTTTTACTTAATTTTTTTATATTTGGTGCCATCAGATTGTGATGGTAAGTTATTTTCTAATTCATTATATTTTAAAACTAAAACCTTTGCTTTTTTTAGGCACTTCTATTTTACTTATTTTGCATTTAGTTTGCAATTATTTTACTCATATTTTTTTAATGCATACTTTTATATGGCATTTTTATAATAATTATGTATAATGGCACGTATAAGTCAGTAATTTACTATTCTATTATTTTTTCTGGTTTAAATGGCAATTTTTACTTGAATTACATTTTACAACGCAAGTTCTACATACTTTTATAAATAAATTTGGCGAATTAAACTTCAAAGAAATTCAATAAATTTATGGACACAATGTATTAAGGATAAATAAGCAAGACATTGACCTCACCAAGTTCACCATTCACCAGTTATAGTTTATGGACAGAACCGTTCAAAGGTAATGTTTTTGTATAATTTTAGAATAGTACAAGACTTCTGATTTTTTTAACCTTTTCAATCAGATATTGAATAAACTTAAGTATATCATGTTATTTTATTTTCATTTTGATAAATTATATATATATATATATATATATATATATATATATATATATATAGACAACATGGCGCTCGAGATTTTATCATTTTTTCATAATTTTTTAGATAACATTTTTTTTTGAATTAAGTGAAAATAATTAAGCAGAAAAGAAGCAAGTAGCATTTCAGGTAGGTTAACTACTCAGTATATTAGAACTCTCCCTTATCTTCATCTTCCGATTGAGCCGACGGCAGTAGCGATTATTATTTGGTAATTTGTTAAATTAATTAAAATCATTCGATCAATTACGAATTGTATATTACATCATCGCTTTTGTGTTAATGTTATAAGTTGGCCAAGTTTTAGTGTTTATACTTAGGCAGCCGCTTTTAATGTTACAATCTTACCTGCGTAGATTTTTATGTTTGGAGTAGATTAAAGAATATGGTTTTGTCAAGAAAAACTAACAACCAGAGAGAATATCACGGAAAGAAACAAGACTGAAGTTAGAAACTTGTCCACAGCTCAGATTTAGACGGTGTTTTGTCCGAGGAAGGTGAAAATGATGCAAAACATTTTAAACATTTATAATTCTATTACAAGTGTCTATTGCTTGTTGTTTACGCAATTCCTCTCTTCGTCGTAGTTTATTACGTTCCTTTGGGCCGTTGACCCTTGAACACGCTCCAAATTTAGACCAGTCTTAAATCTCCATAAAGCGTGAAGGTAGACAACTCAAAAATTTGCCAAAAATTGAATTAAGTTTAATCACTACAGGAAGTAATACAGCTTTCTTAATCATTCGTTTTTATAGTCAACCATGAAATAATCAGAAACAATTCCTATTCTAATATTTGTAATATACGAGGGTAAATCAAGATGTAATTACTGGAAAAATTTAATATAACTCTTACACTCATGTGACATGTGACACGTGGTAAGTGATACGTGTTTTCACGGTTCGATTTCATTTTGGAAAGCCCTTCTTCCCTGGAGAAACCATGAATTAGGTATTGGTTGCGTTCAGGGTCACTTAGTAACTTTACCTAAAAGGTTGACGTAGCCCTCTCAACAGTATACTAATCTACTGTGAATTTCATTTAATTCGAGGAAAAAATAAAACGAAAATCGCAAAAACCTTCCGTACTCATGAAATTAAAAAAAATCGTAAAACGCTTCCCCGCCACTGTATTAATAAAGATACAAAAAAAAAAATTAGAAGAAGTTGTAGCCAATATATACCTACATACTTTTTTAGGTTAATGATACATTTTTTACATTGTCAATATTGTAATTACACCCTCTAGACGAAATTTTTGAAGCTCAGAAACGTTTTTTTGCAATTACTACAAATTCTCTTCCTAAGTCTCTGGGGATGTACAGTTATCCTCATCAGTATGCTTATCGGGCCACCTGAGTGTGCGCATATGCATGTGTGTGAACGTGTGCGCGTGCGCGTGCATACGTGTGTGGATGCGTGCGTGCGTGAGTGGGTGCGTCTCTCTCTCTCTCTATATATATATATATATATATATATATATATATATATATATATATATATATATATATGCATATATAAAGAATTGTAATTTTTCAATGAAGCTTTCACGTAACGAAGCATTTTTGAGACATAATTTATAAGCAAATTTGCGCTTATTTTAGTGGCAGAATACGCTCCTGAAGTTATGTACCGTACTTAGGAAACACCTTCTATATACATTAAATAATCGCCTTTATATACAATATTTATAATGTTGAAATAAGTCAATTCATCATAAAGGCAAGCACCGGTACTTTCTAGTATCAGCGCACTCTACGAAACCCCAAATAAATAACTAAAAGCAAGAATATTAAGCTAAATTGCTGCCCTTAATATCAGAGTTGTTTAGTCTTCTTGGGTTTGAACGTTCCAATTTTCAAACCCTTGAAATTAATTTTTATACTATATTTGAAACTTCTGTGGAACAAACCTAAAATCAGTTTTTTTGACATCCACTAAATCTACCATTTTGCTATAAATTATTTTATTTATTAAATACTTCAACTAATGCATAAAGTTTCATACATTTTTATTGTTTTGCTAGAAATGTATGATGGAAAGGGTTGGATAAAACTTTAAACTGTACGTGAGTTATTATATAGCTACTGCGCGTGAAAAAGGAGATAAGTCAGTTTTTGGTGAAAATGGAGTTAACTAAAAGTTCGCATCTAAATGTGATGGTATTTCGTTGTGTAAAATGAGGAATGTTTCAGAGAAGCTTGTAATAATGCTTTTGGATATGTTGGATATGTAGGTAAGATTGGAGACTTTTGGAATGCACCACATTTCCAAGGTTACCACAATCTCAAGGTCTCACTTGCCCAAGGTTACGCAATAAGTAGGTCATGTTTACATAGAACTTTCCCAAAGTTCCACATTTCTAAGAATACCACACTGTAAGGTGTAAAAAATACGAAGGTCACTAACACTCAACACATTCACAAGGCTATTTGCGCACCCTACCTACTCAGATAGACATCTCACTTTTTCAAGGCTCGCTCATGTAATTTTTTACACTTCCTTGATACCACACTTAGAAGGAAATTAAAAAAAGATAATGATATGCTAATATATTTATTTGTTGTATGTAAAAATATAATCAGTGTATTATTCAGATATATGATTTTCTCTAGGAATAAAACATTTTGATTTAGTACAAGTGCAAAAGGCCCTTTACACTTCTGTATCATTACACCTGCGAGGGCGTGGTGCAAGTAATTGAGCGTACGTGCAGTGTGGTGCCCATTGGAGATGTTCCTGTAGCGGAGTGTCAGATGACCGCCATTGGTTTATTCGAATTCCACACATGAAGCATTCAACCGTATCGTCTGAAGACGCTCCTCTAGAGGACTAGCAGTTGTTCATCAGCGGTACATGATGGTATACCAGCACAGAATGATTGATATATTTGAGCATATACACCGTGTGGTATGTATCTGTCTTTCCGTCCGACTCTGTATGTATGTCTGTATGTATGTCTACCTGTCTGTTTGTCTGTCTGTATAGTAGTCTCCGCGCTAAGTCAGTTAGTGTCGGTCTGTATGGTCTGGGGTCGCACTAAAGGGGTTGACGTTTTTCTGGAAATATAACATAAGTAGAAGGAGAGCTCTATCATTTATACTTACTATGCCTGTCTCGATCACTTGTAAAGACCACTGTCGAAGAGCTGCATTACCAACCAATCTCTTCGACAGTTTCCAGTATCGTCTCCAGATGTACAATGGAGTGATCATACCCACTTAGTATAGCTAGGCTTATAACACTATGCCAGTCAAGGTATAATGTTACAAGCCTAGTGTGGGGCCGGTCAAGCTGTTCTTCTAGAGAGCTCTAATCACGACATCATAGATCCGGACGAATGGCACTATGGTTGTCAGTTGTAATGAAAGAGAGAATTATAAATATAAATAAAGTACTATTTAGACAATACATACCGTGAACGTGAGACGGTCTCATGTGATGTGCGTAGAATAGCGAGTACCACCCGGCAATAATTACAAACACAGAATTGACTTGAGTGATACTGTCTCCCGACGCCATCGTACACATAACGTTGTGTAGAGGTGGAAGCATACTGCGACCAATGGTCATGGGGATATGTGTAACCCAAAACCAGTCATCGTTAAGTTCTTCGTCGTCATTGTCTTGCACGTTGTCAGCGTTTTCGTTGTTTCCGTGACCCTGGACCTGCGAAGCACTGCCGTTGCCATTGTTCTCGTCCTGTATGTTGTTATGTGACTGTTCCTGTACATTTAGTTGTTGTACTACGCCTGACAGTTTGTGAGCGCTACGTTCCAGTTGTCGCATGTTGTTATTCAGAGTGTTCATAAAGTTCTCCTCATCGCTACTACCTTCAACGATGATTTCGTTACAACAGTCAGTACGTGTTACGCATTGTAATCTTGTAAAGTCCAGGATTACGGTCGTCAGTTCATAAATTTCTTCCTCACTGGATTGGGCGTCCACGATAATAGGAGAGGATGCAGAGGACAGGGTATACAGAACCTCAGGGGAAGAGGGGGAGAAATACAGAGGCGTGGGCGCTGAAGGGAGGTCAACGTCAATTGGATAGGAAACCTGAGGAGTAGGAGTTGGCGGGACATCGGGGAGAGGAGTTGAGGACGCTAGCAGGATAAGGTTGAAGTGATACAGGAGTTCCCCAGGCGATGGAGAACGGGGGGTAACAGAAACCTGTAAGAAAAAGAAATAAAACGTTAGAAATGTACCAACCATAAAAAAAATTAAAAACATAAAATTTCATGGTTTTTACCTGGGAAGATGATGGGGAACTTGCTCTTGAAGTCATTGTATGTTCGACTATAGAATCAACTATAGAATCAGTTGAACGAATAATTTGTATTGTTTTCGTCTCGCTAAATATAGGGGTTTCCCACACTAAAAACAAAATTGTTCATGCATTTTTAGAGGACATTTTTCAATGTCAAGGTAATCACTTTTGGATTCTGTAAACCCAAGTGTAGCCGTCGCCGTAGTGGAGGGTACTACGTCAACCGTAAACAGAGGTAAGAAAGAGTTTTCATGTATTACTGCCACAGATGAGTAATTTAAATTTTTTTGCTTTTAGGTAGGTCACGAGCATGCGTGGCCTCTGATCGCCCCGTAGAGGTGAGTGGACAAGTTAACATCGTAAGCCACATTGTGATACTACCGCGGGATGACACTCCCATCCTGAGGAGGTTGCTGGGAGAACGGCCTCATACGAATCACGCACAGGATGTGATGGAGTTGCTCCAGGAAGGTGGTGCTGTCGGTGACCGGGTGGAGAGCGAGCAGTATTTCGACCATGATGACTGTCAAGTAGCGTTGCGGTTTTTGAATGCACCACCTGCAGAGTACGATTTGGATGTGGTATTATCACGCACGTACGAGCAGGCAGTCGTGGACGAAATACTATCCACCCTACAACCTGTACGTGAGCCGTATAAGAGGATGCAGTCACTCGTGAGTGAAGATCAGGTAGTATTGGATCATGTCTTGACTTCATTTCACAGTTTGCGGATGAATGGTCTCCACTTGCGGAAGAGAGTTCATCGTCAAGCTCTGTGGCGCAGCCGGTACTGGGGAAAGATGAATCTCCGATTACTCTGACACCTCCATGCGTTGCAGATGAGCCATCGTCCACATTTGCAACATATGCAGACGGCAGAATAGTAGAGAATCCATTTGAACGTTTGCTGAGCCCTGCTTCGACCGTAGAATTTATAGAGGAGTGGTTGTACAGTAGTTCTGCGGTAGGAGGAGAGGTCAGGGGAGTCATTTCTGATAGTATACTGAGCCATACTTGTATTGCTGAGTTCGCTGCAGAGTGGAGTCCCATGAACTCTTCGATACAAGTGAAGGAATGGATGATTCATCAGAAAGTATCCACAGTCCTGTGTGTGCTGCTGATTTTATAGATAATGAATGGTCGCTAAATGATTTATCAGCATGTAGGAGTCCTACAACACCCATACAATACTTACCTGCGCAATCACCTGTGAGGTATATAGTGGAAAATGCAGTATATTCTCCCCAGAGTGTATTGAGCCCAACATGTGTTGCTGTGTTTCTGAAAAACAGGTGGGGGTAATACCTTGTTTCCATCCCAAAGTACATGGCATGGTGAGATACAATGCTGGGCAGAATATGTGTGTGCAGTAACACTATCCAGTATATCATTGTTATTGTTGCCTTACCCGTACACTACTCAACCCCTCAACCTGACATATCCATCATACATATTATCCTATTCCTGGCGATATGTTACGTTGCGTCCTCGTTCGCATCGCTGGATATAACTTCTTTTCTTAACAGTTGTAATACATGATAGTAATGCTGCAAACTAATAAACAGCAATAAACAGTTAAAAACAAGAATTATAACAAAACACGTAACTCTACCCGTTCACTTATACATTGTTTATACATTCTCTCTGTTACAGATCGCAATAAAATGTTTCAATGTGAATGTCTGAAGAAATTTTCAAGCAAAGTCTCTCTACTGCGACATCATCGTGTTGGATAAGTATTCCAACTACCCCACCTTCACAAATGCCGCAGGCTGTACCGCAAAATCGTACCGCACTTAGGAATGTGGTGCAACCAAATACTTCCGATGCGAACAGAACGGAATGTAGCCATATTGCTGAACGTCTCGTACAACCTGGACCATCAGGGTTAAACAACTTAAAGAATAATGTGCACATAGACATGCTGATGATTCCTTTGCACAACCAGGACCATCGGGTTTGCCAACTCACGGAAGCGTAAGACCAAAGCAGCGAACCAGTACAAAAGAAAAGTAGCAAAAGTGTTGAAACTGTGCACTGCATTGATTGTTCGATTGATGTTCTTCGATATGCTTATCAAGGACACCTTAGAAACAATAGACACTAATCAAATGTGTGTCTACTTGTTGATACTGGGGTTGAAGTTATTCGCAATACTTTTAAACAACGCATTGTTTCGTAAGACTATCACTATGCAATATCCATACGGATGTGCAGACGTTTTTGGATGACGTTAAAGTGAATGTTTTGAAACTAATAAAAATTCAGTTGCAGAAACACTTCTCGTTGAAATCTAATGTTGAGTTATTTGGGTTGTACTTTCTGAACAGTAAAGAAAGTACCGAATTAAAGTCCTTTCAAACGAAATATGATATATTGAGTGTCGGGATGGTGTTGGAAGAGTATTTTCAAAGAGTAGTAGAAATCTTGGATGCTAAGCAATCAGAATTTCAGCATAAAGATTCTGGTAAGTGCGAGTTATGAGTAGTAGGGTAGTACATTATTAATATATGTTGTTTCGTAGGGTGGTCGCTGGTGAATTTCGTATATTTAGAGGTAAACATGTTGAAATTTTTTCCCACTACGGGTTCATCCTATATGAATGTCCCGTTTGAAATTTCGCATAAACATGCCATTGTGAATGTGAAGAATATTGATAATTGCTGCTTTGCGTAGGCTATTGTATCAGCATTAGTGACACCTACGGGGTTACCACAACGGACGACTTCTTACCCTGATTTCAGGACTTTATTCAACTGGAATGGTGTAGAATTTCCTCTTAAGCTGACTAACATCTCAACGTTTAAGTCCAACAATAATATCACCATCAATGTTTACGGACTGGAGGATACGTATCCTGATGGTCATCATATCCCTAAGGTAGTGGGTCCTCTCTACTATACAAGAGCTAAACAACCTATTCATGTTAATTTATTGCTGTTAGTCAGTAACCAAACCGATAATGAGCATTATGTATGGATAAAAAATGTTTCTCGTTTACTTAGCAATCAAATAAGTCGGCGTAATGAGGCAAAATATATTTGTTATTCATTACCTTAGAACGCAGGAGCAATTAACTTGAAACGTGTCTTATGACTGTAATTTCGTATACACTAAATTACCTGGCGTGATGCAAAGAAAAGACAGAACCGGGAGTTCTATGCGGAAAATATACTTGCGTTTGGAAACTATCAAAAACAGATGTTTCTACCGTTAGTAACATGCGCAGGTTTTGAAGCGCGATTAGTACCGGTAAATACCGCTGAACCCGATCCCGAACAACCGTTCACGATAAAAACGTGTAAACATGAACCATACTCATCCAGTTATTACATTAAGTGCGGTGTAAACGATGCTTGGTCTAAATTAGAACTTTATAGGGGGGTTAATGCCGCGGAGGTATTTATTCCAATGTTAGTTATTCCAATGTTACCACTAACTGATGAACAACTGATGATACATGAGCAAAGTCGTAATTGCTATATATGCGACAAGATTTTTACGGACGATCTTACAAATTCCAAAGTAAGAGATCACTCCCATGTTACTGGTAAATTTCGTGGTGCGGCACATTCAAATTGCAATTTAAACTATCACCTACATTTATCCCAGTTTTTTCCATAATCTCAGTGGTTATGATGTTTACCTGTTTATCAAATGGTTATCGAGTGAAACTGAAGAAATTACCGTGCTCCCTGTTAATAGTGAGAAATATATAACGTCCGGTAAGCATGTTTATGTAGACGAGTTCATTAATGGTCGCGGCTATAGGAAAGAAGTACATAAATTTGCGATTCGCCTATAGTTATAGGTTCAAGGCGGCATCCTTAGATACTCTATCTCATAATTTAGCAGATGATCAATGTAGAGAGGTAAGGAAATATTTTGTTGATGATAATGACTTTAACCTAGAAAGAAAGGTAATTTCCCCTACGCGTACGTGGACAATTTTAATAAATTAGACGATGCCACAGTACCTTCCTATGACAAATTCTACGATAAAATGAGTGATGAAAATATATCCGATGAAGAATACTGTCGCGTCCTACTGGTGTGATACCACTTTAAGTGTAATAGACTCGGGGATTATGCTGACATATATTTAAAAACAGACCTGTTGCTGTTGGCTGACGTGTTCGAAAACTTTAGGCGGCTATGTATAGACATGTATGGATTAGAACCAGCGCAGTATGTTACAATACCTGGATTGGCGTGGGATGCTATGTTGAGATGTACTAAAGTAGAGTTAGAATTATTGACTGATATGGATACATACCACTTTTTTAGGAAAGGTATTCGTGGTGGAGTGAGTACTTGTGTTAAGCAAAGAAGTATTGCTAACAACGAGTTTGTCCCAAATTATGATCCTAATCGTCCAAAAGTCTTTTTACAGTATTTAGATGCCACGAATTTATACGGATGGCTTATGCGGAAATACCTACCTCATAATGGATTTATGTGGTTAACTGAAAAGGAAATTCAAAACTTTGATGTAGTGAAGATTAATGATGGTATCCGCACCACCTGCATGATGAACACAATGATTATCCTTTTTGTCCCGAAATGATTTGCGCACCACATTCCAAGGGCGAAAAACTAATTCCTAATTTATTTGATAAGACCGACTATGTTATACATTACTGATATTTAAAACAATGTATACAGCATGGGTTAATAGTTAGTCATATTCATAGAGTTTTACGGTTTCGTCAAAGTCCTTGGCTAGTACCATACATAGACTTTAATACCACTCTTCGAAATCAAGCCAAGAACAAATTCGAAAAGGATTTCTTTAAATGCATGAACAATGGTGTATTTGGTAAAACAATTAACACATTGGGAAAATAACGGGCGTCGCTTGGGTCTAGCACGGTACGTCACAAAACCGCAATTTTATTCAATTTACTGATAAATTATTTGCAGTGGAATTGTCCAAATAGGTCGTTACTTATGACAAACCCGAATATGTGGGATTTAGTATTTTAGATCTTTCCGAAATTATAATGTATCGATTTTTTTACGATATCTTGCGCAGTCATTACGGTAATAATGAAACGTTTCTCTATACAGACACAGATTCTTTAATTGTCGAGATAACAACTGATGATGTGTATGCCCATATGCGGAATAATGTTGATGAATATGACACATCCAACTATCAAAACGGTCTGCATGGTACTACAACGAATACATCCGTCGTCGGAAGAATGAAATATGAGTATGCAGGGAAAGCTATTCAATATATTTATGGAGCAGGATCAAAATCTTATTGTCTAAAGCTTGCTGATGATCAAGTGATTAAGAAAGCGAAAGGTGTTAAGAAAATCGTATTCAAAAAGTATGACGGAGGTAGACTACAAATCTGTTGCGGAGGCATTTGATAAAACAGTAATGTATAAAATGTTCGTGTTTAGATCAACTTTGCATGATATATACACTGAGATGTTAAACAAAATCGCCTTTCGGTCCCAAGATGACAAACGGTATCAATTGCGTGGCACGTGTACAACATTGACGTGGGGGCATTGGCGAATTCCGGAATTTGAGAACGTCGATTCTTTGAGTGGTCTACTAGAGGTTGCTAGGCAAATGAATTTGTATAATCAAGTTAGTAGCTAATAGTTTGGGTACTGCTGCTTGTTAGTTCTAGCTGTGTATATTATCTCCATAATGAAGCTATGAACACGTCGATATACCATTCCAGGCCGGCTACTTAATGTAGTAACTTTTTAGTGGACTACATACTATTATTATGCCATATTTCATTATCGAGGAATATATATATATATATATATATATATATATATATATATATATATATATATATATACACACTAATGTACTCATATTGTGTGATATATAAAAGAAATAAACAAAAAATATATATTTACATTTTTTATTTAAAAAAAGTGTACAAGCCTTAATGCATTACATAAGTATCGTACATATGGTATACATTAGACAGAGTGCAGTGACATAATGATTTACAATGATAATAACAAACTGGCTGCAAATCAGGAGGAGTAGGATGTTTCTCAAGTTCTATAACGGGTTGTGTAACAAATTTTCTGATGTAATTCGCTTTCTCTCTACCCTTGACGTAGACAGCATCTGTAGGTTGAATCAAGCGACTGAAAATTCTGCGAAATTGGCGTCGTAATGTATTCCCCTCTTCCCATTTTATACAGTGTTGATTATGAATCAACCAAGCAGCTTGACGGCGATTCCCCGCATATAACGTATGCCATGCATACTGTGATTTAAACATGTAGTGGGCCACTTGTGTTCCATTAAAAATTGCGAGTTCTTTCGGTATAATAACTTTTGAAAGTTTGAAGTCTTGTACGTCGACTATGGCGGGCATCGTATTACAGCTGTCTTACTGCTTTGGTTAACGCGTTATATGTAACTGAGCGATCGTGGAGAATAACACAGTAGGTTGTCGTATTCGCGGGTATGTTGACTGCTGTTTCGAATTCTATATGAAGTACTACTGCTTTAGAGTGTAATGTCTCTTTTTGATTTGATCAGTCTACGACTATCAATGGTGCGACTGTCGTAAATTGATTAGGTGTGAGTAATGGTTGACCATCTCTTTGATAATAGACATTTGGAATTTAGCAAACATTTCATACAATGTTGTAAAGCAATTATTATCGTAATTCACGTTTAAATTGTCATACGGATAACGATTAGTGTTAAGGAATACCCCAATATTCTTTAATGCACATTTATCGAATCTGCTCATATGTTGAGAAACATGATTTTCTCGCCCGTTTGAAATCCGATAATAATGTATCTAGGTGTTTCTATACTAGTCGATGTTTTGATGTTTATCTGTTGTGGGAACTGCTGGATATATGTATAACAACAAATTGATCGGCGCCAACTTATAACATTAAAAGCGTCCGAATACTAACAATAATACTGTGATGATGTAATAAACCAAACGCAAATGTAATAAACTATTAGCAATTGATCAAATAAATTTAATCAGAAAATATTATCCAATAACAATCGCCACTGCCGTTGGCTCAATCGGTAGATTAAGAAAAGAGCGGGTTCTAATATACTGATTTGTTAACATACCTGAAATGCTGCATGCTTCCCATCTGCTTGATTATTTTCACTTCACTTAATTAATAAAAAATGCAATATAAAAAGTTATGAAAATATGATGAAATCTCGAGCGCCATGTTGTCTATTGTTATAGGAACAACAAAACCTAGTTAATGAATAATAATAAACAATTTATCAAAATGAAAATAAAATAACAAGATATACTTAAGTTTATCAATATCCAATTGAAATGATTAAAAAATCAGAAGTCTTATTACTATTCTTAAAGTATATAAAAAAATCATTACCTTTGAACGGTTCGGTACATAAACTGTATTACTGCTGGTAACACATGAAACAGAATGGTGAACTTGGTGAGGTCATTGTCTTGCTAATTTATCCTTAATATATTGTGTCCATAAATTTATTGCATTTCTTTGAAGTTTAAGTATGTAGAACTTGCGTTGTAAAGTAAAAATTTCCATTAAAATTAGAAAAATAATAGAATAGTAAAATAGTGAAATATAAGTGCCATTAAAAATAAGTATTATAAAAATGCCATATCAAAGTATGCATTATAAAAGTGTAAAAGTTGCCATCTCAAAAAAGCAAATGCTTTAGTTTTAAATACAATGAATTAGAAAATAACTTACCATCAAAATCTGATGGCACTAAATTTAAAAAATTAGGTAAAAACCATGCTTTCTGCTGTAACATTCAGCAGCAAGTGAAAAATATAGCGGCTTTCAGAATAGCTCCTATAAATGTTTCACCCCAAGAAGTTGCCACGCGTTGCGCGGATACAATGATCAGAATCTAATTTTTTTAAGAAAGGGAACTATAACTCTTTATGAAATATTGCACCTAAAAAGATATGTTCTAGGAAATGCAAATTAAATTGCCCTTCTCAATTCTACATTTTAATAATTAAAAACTTTTCTAATATTACGCCAAATAAATGAACGATCTTAAATTCGTCCGCTAATGCTGGAATGATGTGCGGAACTTTCCAATATATTTTATCTATGTTAACTTTTAGTGCTTTATCTGCAACAGTTAAAATTACCGCATCGGTATCAATGTTACTGCGAATTAAAACCAATTCTTGTTTGATGTTCAAAATCACTTTATTGCAGTCTTCCGCAAAGCAGCGTTCGCAAAGGGACACAAACATTAAAATACCCTAACGGATTTGTTAGTATGCTATTCGAGGTAGGAAACCTACCTACGTTTTCATGACGAGCGAGGTCGTTGGGTGTCAATGATACCAATCCTTTCATTGTAGACGTTAATCCAACCTTCGTCACGGAATCTACCACTATTCCATTCCTTTCGTATCTAATTTCACTGAATAAAAATGCAATGCCATTATTAACAAACGGCACCATCCTCCCTCAGCAATCTTTCCTCTACGTAGACATAACTTTTTGATGGTAAAGTGCACATGTTTTCCTGAATGGGTATGCTGATTTCATCATTGTTTCCAAATCTCGTAGTATATGGTTGATGGGTGTGGTGTTCGGAATTTACTATGGCATTACCAACAACAACTTTTTCGCTTACTGATTCTCGCATTTCCACACTTCGATCTTCTATAGTTGACGTTGTTGTGGTTACACGCACATGTGTTATACCACGTTATCATCTTTTCTTCAAATGTAATCCTATCGTTATGACTCTACCTTTGAAATTGACGATATCTCTGTCTTGGTCTACTATTTTAAGTGTTATGGTTGAAATGGTGGATGTATTTATAGGTAAATAGATGACATGTAGAGGGGATTCAATTATTTGGTATCCCACTGGTACACTGGGAAAAAATTGATGAACAATATGTGACACCTCCCCATTTTTAAAACTTCCACTTCTTATATTGCATTCGATAATTAACGAATTAATCTTAATAATGTTAATAGGATCTTCGGAGGTATGTAATTCTTGACTTTTGTAAACTTTTTGTTAAATCCTAGCATAGGTCCTATAGAATTTTCTACAAGTTAATATCTTGTGTTGCTTTCATAATTGCTTTCATAGTGTTATTGTTCGCCCGTCAATTATTCGAACCCTTCACTGTATCATTTATATGTTTATTCACATCCGCAATTTCGTATGATCCTGGCGGTATTGTAATTTTAGTTCTTTCAAATATCAGTTTGTTATTCTTGGAAGTAACGTTTTGTACAGTATTGAAAGATTCAAAACTAGTTAACCCCATTACATGTTATGGCTCATTATCAAGATAAATCAGTGGGTTAAAGTTGGCTTGCAAAATACTGCTTACATCGGTAAATCGGTAAATGTGTACGACATTTCGATCAAGCAGCGACTGCTGAGAATCAAAACGAACCGTCATATAAAAATGTAAGACTAAATGACCGCAATTGTATGTATTGAAGTTTTGAATCTTGGTATAGTTATAGTCAATCGTGTTTCTGATACTATCACTTTTAAAATAGTGAATTAATTCTAATGGTGGTCTAATATGTCCTATGCTATCAAAATATGTAATATGTCCATTACGCTTGATGTAAGCCGTCCAGTGTGTTCCCCTGTTATTTTGATCATCCAGATTCCACGATACCACATTCATTCGTATGGATTCGTGTAGGTAATTGATCTGGCATGTATATCCCTCTACAATAGGGGATTTTTATTTTCTTAACAAATTTTGATAGCTCAACGTTGCTTAAAGTGTGACGTGGTAGCTTCAGTGGGAGTTTTTTAAATACGGTTGTAGAGATAGGCCTAAACCTCGCTTATATGGTTTTATATATAAGCCTTTTCCTAAGGTAGCTGTTTACATTGCTTGATTGTGTCCTTTGATTTCTTCTAACGTTTTTGACGCAGTTTTTTCGTCAGTGGCCGCTTTTGCAACTGCAGCTGCACCTCCACCCAAAGAACCTAAAGCTCCTAATGCTGTAAATAGGGGAATAATACCTTTTGGTATTGGTAATATTCTTCTCTTAGGTGTCAAGATTTTTTTATGTTTTAAAACGTTTAAGGCTTGTACTGTAGATTTTAACGATGACCGGAGTTTACCACCAACACGACGTCGCGCTAGAAGCACTGCTTTGTTGAATGAAATTGGTCTGTTTCTGTGAGAACGCTTCCTACGTCGCGATTTGCTTCCCATTCCCATTGTTCTTTTTCCTTTCATTATACCGGATATGGTTAATGCAGCTGCTATTTCTGCAAAGGTAGCGTTTGAGGAACAAAATCTATTCCAAGCTTTTTGTTGCAAAGCCTTATCAGCTATGTGGCGATGCCTTAGATCGTTTGACTGTCAGTATTCAATATGGTGTTATTTACACGCTTCGTCCAGTTCGTTAATACCTCTGTCACCGCGAGCTAATCGTTCTCGTAAACGGGTACCCGGACCGCAATATCTATATCCAGGTATATGCAACTCCACGGGTAATTTATTCATTAAGGTGTTAATTAATCCAGAACCTTTTATATAGCTGTTACACGGAGAACTATGCTTCATACCACACTGACTGACAATTCACTACTAAACTATTTAATGCGTATGACACACACACACACACACACACACACACACACACACACACACACACACACATATATATATATATATATATATATATATATATATATATATATATATATATATATATATATATATATATATATATATATATATATATATATAATCACATATATATATATAGTAATACTACCGCACTTCTGATCCACTTTTGTCACTAGATTTGTCACCAGATCTAGAAAAAGTCACCAGAAAAGTCACTAGATTTCTAGGTTGGTAACATTGCCTATTTCAAGGGGTCCTAAGTCAAGGCCACGTTGTTGGTAACGGTCATGTTGAAGGGCAACCCTGCTAAGACCACGTATTAGGTTGGTAACCCTGCTAAGTCAAGGTCAAAGGTAAAAATAGAAGTTGCAAGGTAATCAAAAATAGTATTCAAGGTCGAAGACTTACGGTGGTGTCATATTTCTTAGAAATATAAAAAGGTGAAAAGCTAAAAAATAGAAATTGCAATGTAATCATAAATGTAAGAATATAATTTTCAAGGTCAAACTTTTTAGCGGGAAATATAAATTTTTGGAGCTGATTATCATATTATATTTCTAGTCAAGGTCAAAAGCAGGTATTTAACAAGTTTAAGCATGTTGTAATATGTAGGACGCATATTTCTTATATAAATTGCAGCGAGCTGTATGTTGAGATCAGTCTGCAGCACGTAATTGTTAAATATGGAATTAACAGGGTTAAATCAAAGCACCTATTGCAAACCCTTTAAAAATGCGTGCGAGCTCGATATATCGAGAAAGTATAAAGTAACGAATATGGATATAATTAATACTAAGTATGGTGAACGTATAGTGATAGAAACGGGTGATTTTAAATGTGTATTACCGGAACGCTTTTATGTGTATTTCAAAAAAGAAGAAACACGAATTGAAGAATTTAAAACACTCCTAAACACGAAGGATGTGTTTATAAGTAGTTTGGGTGTAGCTGGCAAAACAACAAACATAACATTTTCTTTTTAATAGTAGCACCCACTACCATATGTAAAATTGAAATACTAGAATTATTTTCTTAAACAGTGTTTAGTCATAGTGAAATTGTGAGCAAGTAAAGTCATGCAAGTAGCAATAAAATCATTTCTGGAACGATCGAAACTCAGAAGTTCACCGTTATATATGGATACCCACATCATTGCAGTAACAATCTGAATAATAATTTAACATTTTGTTGTTGGTGCTGTCAAAATAGTGATGGTAGTAGTAGTAAAATGAAGAGAAACATGATGAAGGTTATTCTTCTGCTAAGACTGACTGGACATCATCATTTCAATATAAGGATGAAGTGTATAAACAAGCAGCTAAGGAATACTTAATCGATTGTACTTATTATAAACTATCGAACGATACTCATCATGCAAAACATCTGGAAATTGGACACAGTACACACCTCAACCTTGCACCAGTGGTGCGTATTGTGTGGTAATTGTGATCAAAGCAATAATGTGGTGTTGGATATGAAGGAATGGAATGAGCTTCTAAGATGGCATTCGTATGTAGAATTACAATTTTCCGATCCCAAGAAATTGAAAATGAAATTGATTGGTCAAATGTAAACGAAGAAGAAGATATAATCTATGATCAACATTATGAATCTCTATCTAGTAATCTTGGTATTTATTACAATTGGGAATTAATTAAAGGATATGACAGAATTTTGAAAACTGTTATGATAGAAAACTACAAGTGCTGTTCTTGCACATTCAACTCACATAGTATAGAAGAACTATTCAATTTAAAGGATATAGTAAGCTATAGATTGGAATTTCTTGAATCTTACAATCTGGTGTGTTTTTATGAAAAGTTCATACAGCAAGTTGTTGACTACCGTCGTTTTCGTGAGAAAGAATTCGGTGGTGGTGATGATGATGACATTTATAAAGATATTGATGATGTTATAAATGCTAAGTATAATATTAATTCACATAACACTGTATGTTTAATGGAAATTTTGTATTATCGTCCTGCTTATCTAATGTATAACATTTACTGAATAAAGAAATAACTATGATTTGTTTTTCTCAATTTAGGTATACCCTTTCTATCCATCCATGTAAACAATGCTAGTTAAGAAGCGAAAGAGTGTAGGTGGTGGTGGTTTGGTGAATGGTCTAATCAATAAACTTCCGTTTGAATTGCATTTACCTGGTTACCAGTATTGCGGTCCTGGTACAAAGTTGAAAACGACTCGCACGCGGTGACCTCGGTATTAATCAATTAGATGCTCAGTGCAAACTTTATGATATCAGTTACAGAGATTACCAAGATTTAGAAAGTAGACATATATATATATATATATATATATATATATATATATATATATATATATATATATATATATATATATATATATATATATATATATTCTTATATATATACCAAAACGGATTTAATAAACAGGTACCCGTTTACCATGAACAGGTAGCTGTTGCGACAAACAGGTACCGGTTCACCTTGAACAGGTAGCTGTTTACACTAAACAGATCAGTTAAGATGGATACATTGAAAAACCGAACAACCGCTTTTTAAACAATAATAATATTCATGGATCGATGATGATAATGTAGTTTATAAGCATATTTAAATCATTAGACGCAACGCTAGGTGAACGAACTGCAGCTTTAGCAGTCAGTACCATCATGAAAGCAAAGAGAAAATTGGGAATGGGGTGTAAACGTCGATCTAATATGAAGAAGAAGAATGAAAAGTTTAAGTAATATCTGGTTGAGAATGACGCATTACCAGCGCCGGAAATGTAGGAAAGATGACTAATTTAACATTTCTGTAAAAAAAAAAAAATAATAACATATATATCTATGTATAATTGTTTGGAAATAAATTATATATTTTTTGTTGCAAAAAAAAAAGGAAAAAAGTCTTCTATTTTTTGATTAAATGAAGGGTATATCATAATGAAGAGAGCTGCTATTGATGAGACTAAAAAATGTAGCGTATAATAATATGGTGTCTGCAGCTATATTGGCTAAGCTCTTCAAGCTTAAGATTTATTGGTATCATATTACAATTCATACCAACCAATCTTCAAGGTTAAATTTTATTGACAAGGTATTGAGAAGGTATCATATTACAGTTCTTATGTTAGACTCTTCAAGGTTCTTAGGAATAGCAAAATAAGCATTCTTAACCAATCACACATGTAACTGACTTTGTGCATGCTCGGTATTGCTCGGGTATTCTCGTGTAGTCTACCCTTCTATATAAGTTTAAATTTTATAATCACATATCATTCGCATCATGTTTTTCTAAAAAGTATATATGTTAAAGCACTGTTTTTGCACATTAAAATCGCTTACGTATTTACTATTGTAATAGTGTGTGTTAACCAGAAAATCAGTTCTATTTGTTTAAATGTAGCATGTAGAAATACTGCACGATTGCATTAGCGCATATACAACACGCTAACGAAGACAACCAGACAAATATAGAAAAGTAATGATTGTTATAATTGATGTGCAAGGATTCAAAACAGCAAGAAATATATTTACACCTAAGGAATTAGCGATATATAATGGAGAGCAAATTGCTCATTACGTATTCAAGCCTCCATTTCCATGGCACACCTTGGATAGTGAATTTCAAAAGCAAGCTAATTGGTTAATTCACAACCACCACTTTATCAAGTGGGAATATGGATATACTTCTCCACGTCTATTCCCTAGTATACTTAGTGAATGCATATCAACAACAGATGAGGTGTACGTTAAAGGACGAGAGAAAGCTGATTTTATTCAAAAATTTTTAAAACAAAGCATTACGGAAGAACAACATACTTCCATGCTGTTTTTTTCATACACAAAACACTTGTCACTGTGCGTTGACTCATGTATATCATTTATATGAAAAAATTGTAGTGAAATTCTAATAAAGATTTATTAACTGACATATCTTATTCGCATGTATTACCTCAACGCTTTTATGAGTATTTCAAAGAAGAAGAAGAAGAAGAAGAAGAAGAACTAGATAATTTAAAATGTTATCTAAGAATAAACATTTGGATAATGAGAACCTAAACTGCTTTCGGTCTACCGGAAACAGATACCGCTTCTGAGAAACAGCTACCTGTTTTGAGAAACAGCTACCTGTTTTTGAGAAACAGGGTACCGGTTTTAGGTCTGTTTTGAGCTGTTTTCGGAAACCGGAAAGCTGTTTTGAGCTGTTTCTGCCTGTTGCTAGAAAAATAGGTATCTGTTTTGAGCTGACTGCATCAAAGTTTATGCTATTAAACAGGACAGAATTTGTCAAAAATAAATGGATCTATCTGCATTGAACGGTAGCACTTTCTGTAAATCCTTCACGAACGTAAAAGACTTGGAGGTGTGTGCAAAATATAAAGTGATTATATGAATACCATCGACATAAAGTATGGTAAACATATTATCATTGAAACCCAGAACTTTAAGTCCATACTTCCCTTACAATTTTATGAACACTTCAAAAGAAGATCGCATTGAAAAGTTTAAACAATATCTGTCTGAGAATGACATGTAGATTACCAGCTCAGGAAAGGCAACTAATTTAACATTTCTGTAAAAAAATTATAATAACATATGTCTATGTATAATTGTTTGGAAATAAACTATGTATTTTTTATTACAAAAAATAAAATGTCTTCTATTTTTTGATTAAATGAAGAGTAGGTACATCGTAATGAAGAGAGTTGCTTGGGTAAAGGACTACCGAGTTATGATTTATTAATGGAAGCAATTGACAACGTTTACGTTACATATAATTGTGCCATTGGCAAGATACAATTTTTCATGCACAACTTTTGTATTTTCAAGAGACACCATTGTTCCTCGAGACTAGCGTGATTAGAGAAATTACACCTCAAGTGGAAGAAGAAGAAGAAGAACATGTAGCGACTACGACCGACCCTTATTTTGAAAAAGGACGCATGTTTATAATAAAAAGGCTTCTCCGGGATTGCATGATTCAGTAAACTTGTATTGCTAGAAATGCTGAAAGCAATAAGAATGATAAGAAGAGAAAAAGTAGAGTCCTAGAAAAATGCGCTCTTAAAAATTTAAATTTTTCGTCTAATTCTGAGCAAAAAAAAAAATTTTTTTTCAGCGCAGTTGTGTTTTAGAAGTGACAATCTATAATTTCATATAATAATTTTTCAAAATATGAAAAAATTACACTTAAATTAGCCAATTCCATTTTGAAACAACAAAAAGCACTTAAAACACACCTTTTTGTACTTACGTAAGCTCAGAAGAAACATATGCATGCAATTTATCTATTTAATGTATCTAAATGCTCTTTAAGTTACCCCAATTTTTGAAACAACACTTAAAACATGACTTGTAATTTTCGGTGCAGCGTTAATAATAATTATAGGATAATGAACGCAGTTATTTTGCTGTGAAAGCATTTAGCGAACATTCTATTTTTATGTCATCAATTTACATTACAACTTTGAAACGGAGTTTGTAAATGTTTGAATACATCATTTGTAGATTTTAAAATTCTGAATTTATTTAAATGGCATCCTTTGCGCTGTTATTTATTTTCTCTACACGCAAAAATTGAGGATTTTTAACCAAACCATTAAGCTGTTATGATAAAAAGAGTATATTTATTAACATATAATTATGATAAAAAGAGTATATTTATTAACATATAATTTATTGTTTACTACTACATTTCATAATGTTGTTCACCTATAAAGTATTCACACCTAAAACGTAAAATTGACAGTTGAATCTGTTTAGTGATATCAGCAGTTGTTGAATTTACAAGAAAATAATTTGATATGGTTTTATTTGATACTATTAAACATACTTTTATGTGATAAGGTTATAATGTTATTTCTTGGTACATAATTAGAAATCTATCCTCAATGCTTTTACTTTCTTGATTAACACCTTCAGTCTTTTCTTTCTCTCATCAATACTTAATAATTGTTTCTTTCTTTCTCTTCTTATCATATTTATGATGCTCTTGTCATGTTGTCATTTTTTTTTTTCAAACTCAAAGCTGTCTCATTCTTCTATCTTTTTCACACTATTTTGCTTAAGCATTCTCGTATAACACTTAGTAATAATGTTATTCACCTGCGATTATAATATAAATTGATAATTGTCAACCATATACGTTCATTCCTGCTTGACGCTTGTTCATTTAACGCATAAAAAGTTTAAAAAAAAAAATTAAAGTAATGACTGGTGAGTCAATTTCATGCAAATTTTTTATTGAAAGTTAACGTTTTCATTATAGCTCTACTAGAAAACTTAAACTTTGTTAGAATGGAGGAGGGTATGTAGGATTTATATGTAATTTATGTTTTAACTTTTGATTTTCAGATAAAATGGTTATACATAAATTAAGCGAAATATTTCTAATGTGAGTAATGTTTGTTGTTGTTTCAGTTTTAAGTATTTCTGTTTTAGCATTATATAGTCCTCATACATGGGGATGGAACAGCACCAGCAGGACCCATTTTGTGGGTTACATCAAATGTGATGTACATAAATATTTATTGTTCGGGGATGAAGACATACCTGAAACAATGTGGTTGATGAGTATGTATTTCTATACATTATTATATTTTTAATTTAAACGATTTTTTTCAGATCACACCTTAAAAAATTTTGTTTTCTTTTTTTTTTAGTTACAATTTTAATTTTAATATTTCATATTTTTTTTATATTGTATACAAATTACTTACACTATTGTTTTATTATATCATATTTCATATTGGTGCTCAATTTATTTGGGGAAAAATGCACGTTTAATATTCTAATAGTAAAAGAGGACCTTCAAGTTTTTTCCAAATTTTTTTAGTTCTATCATTGGCGCTCTAATTTATTGGGTCTGTATACGAAATTTCGGAATTTTTGGGTAAAGGACATTGGAGTTTTGATTTATTAAGCAATTAACAATGTTCAGTTACGTACTACTTTAATTAGTAAAACACATTTTTTTTTGTTTTTGCAAATTTTGGAAACTACTATCTTTGGCGCTCTTACTTATCGGGTATATATAAGAAATTTCGGAATTTTTGGGTAAAGGACATTGGAGTTGTGATTTTATAAGCGATTAAAACCATATATTTACATATATCATTGGTAACATACATTTTTTATCACATTTTTTTTTTTTGACAAATTTTCGAAACTGCTATAATTGGCGCTCTAATTTATTGGACCTATATACGAAAATTCAGAATTTTTGGGTAAAGGACTTTCGAGTTGTGATTTATTAAGCAATTAACAACGTTCGCTTACATATCAAAACTACAAACTTTGTCATTAATAATTGAAATTTTTTTTTCACATTCTTTTAGTTTTGAGAATTTTGGAGTGCTATCTTTTCGCTCTTACTTGTTTAGTCTACATGCCGAAAATTGGAATTTTTGGGTAAAGGACTAGTGATTTATAAATAAATATAAATATATAAGCTTTATGTGTCATTTCTTCCTACATAATTTGTATAATTTAATAAATCATGATAAGAAACTCGTTTAATATATATATATATATATATATATATATATATATATATATATATATATATATATATATATATATATTAATATTAAACCATACGGAAACATTTTAAATTTCACTTTTTCTTTCTTCTATGCCAACACACACTTTATTTTTTTCAAATAAAGTGCCTTTTCCTTATGCAATATAACATACACTACTGTAATTACTTATTTACTAAAGCACCTTTATTTCATACTTTTCATGGCACATTCACTCGAAGTTGCATCATTTCCTTTTTAGCTCATACAGCTCTAAATCTACCCTCAATTTTTTCATTTCCCTGATTAACACCTCGAGTCTTTTCTTCCTGTCGTTAATACTTAATAATTCTTTTTCTCTTCTTATCATTCTTATTGCTTTCAGCATTTCTAGCAATACAAGTTTACTGAATCATGCAATCCCGGAGAAGCCTTTTTATTATAAACATGCATCCTTTTTCAAAATAAGGGTCGGTCGTAGTCGCTACATGTTCTTCTTCTTCTTCTTCCACTTGAGGTGTAATTTCTCTAATCACCCTAGTCTCGAGGAACGATGGTGTCTCTTGAAAATACAAAAGTTGTGCATGAAAAATTGTATCTTGCCAATGGCACAATTATATGTAACGTAAACGTTGTCAATTGCTTCCATTAATAAATCATAACTCGGTAGTCCTTTACCCAAGCAACTCTCTTCATTACGATGTACCTACTCTTCATTTAATCAAAAATAGAAGACATTTTATTTTTGTAATAAAAATACATAGTTTATTTCAAACAATTATACATAGACATATGTTATTATAATTTTTTTACAGAAATGTTAAATTAGTTGCCTTTCCTGAGCTGGTAATCTACATGTCATTCTCAGACAGATATTGTTTAAACTTTTCAATGCGATCTTCTTTTGAAGTATTCATAAAATTGTAAGGAAGTATGGACTTAAAGTTCTGGGTTTCAATGATAATATGTTTACCATACTTTATGTCGATGGTATTCATATAATCACTTTATATTTTGCACACACCTCCAAGTCTTTTACGTTCGTGAAGGATTTACAGAAAGTGCTACCGTTCAATGCAGATAGATCCATTTATTTTTGACAAATTCTGTCCTGTTTAATAGCATAAACTTTGATGCAGTCAGCTCAAAAACAGATACCTATTTTTCTAGCAACAGGCAGAAACAGCTCAAAACAGCTTTCCGGTTTCCGAAAACAGCACAAAACAGACCTAAAACCGGTACCCGTTTCTCAAAACAGGTAGCTGTTTCTCAAAAGCGGTATCTGTTTCCTGTAGACTGAAAGCAGTTTAGGTTGACCATTTGAGGACTACATAAACACTTTAGGCCTAATATTTATGTATCAGTATGTTTTATTATTAATAAATAATACAAATTACAATTGGTCTTTTATTATTATTCTTACAGAAATTACATTCTACGTTAGTTCCTTAAGTACACACTATATTACAATAAGTTATATTCATACTAGTCGGTACCTATACAAGCAGGACATTTATATCCGTTATTAAACCAATAGTAATGCTTTCTACAGTAATTTAAGTGTTCCAAAGCGCTTGTTGTTCTTACCGGCATCATTGAATTATAAATGAGATTATTGCCTTACAATAATATACTTATAAACTACATTATCATCATCGATCCATGAATATTATTTTAATCCCAACCACTTTACGTACACTTTATTCTTTTTACGTCAAATGACCTTTTCCACCAAATACACATCGGGATATTTAACCTTTTGCAGTTCCTGTCTATAAATAGGTGTCCCTGTCTTGTAGTAAGTACGTGACCGGATTCCTTACACGCACATTAACAATCTTGAAAAGTTCACTAGACCAATTTGGTATATAACCTTTATCAAATATTCTTTTAAATTTTGTTCGGTAGAACATTGTAAAGACCGAAAATGTGAATAGCATAAACTTTGATGCAGTCAGCTCAAAACAGATCCCTATTTTCTAGCAACAGGCAGAAACAGCTCAAAACAACTTTCCCGGTTTCCGAAAACAGCTCAAAACAGACCTAAAACCGGTACCCGTTTCTCAAAACAGGTAGCTGTTTCTCAAAAACAGGTAGCTGTTTCTCAGAAGCGTATCTGTTTTCAGTAGACTGAAAGCAGTTTAGGTTCTCATTATCCAAATGTTTATTCTTAGATAACATTTTAAATTATCTAGTTCTTCTTCTTCTTCTTCTTCTTTCAAATACTCATAAAAGCGTTGAGGTAATACATGCGAATAAGGTATGTCAGTTAATAAATCTTTATTAGAATTTCACTACAATTTTTTCATATAAATGATATACATGAGTCAACGCACAGTGACAAGTGTTTTGTGTATGAAAAAAACAGCATGGATTAAGTTTGGGTAAAGTATGTTGTTCTTCCGTAATGCTTTGTTTTAAAAATTTTTGAATAAAATCAGCTTTCTCTCGTCCTTTAACGTACACCTCATCTGTTGTTGATATGCAATCACTAAGTATACTAGGGAATAGACGTGGAGAAGTATATCCATATTCCCACTTGATAAAGTGGTGGTTGTGAATTAACCAATTAGCTTGCTTTTGAAATTCACTATCCAAGGTGTGCCATGGAAATGGAGGCTTGAATACGTAATGAGCAATTTGCTCTCCATTATATATCGCTAATTCTTAGGTGTAAATATATTTCTTGCTGTTTTGAATCCTTGCACATCAATTATAACAATCATTACTTTTCTATATTTGTCTGGTTGTCTTCGTTAGCGTGTTGTATATGCGCTAATGCAATCGTGCAGTATTTCTACATGCTACATTTAAACAAATAGAACTGATTTTCTGGTTTACACACACACTATTACAATAGTAAATACGTAAGCGATTTTAATGTGCAAAAACAGTGCTTTAACATATATACTTTTTAGAAAAACATGATGCGAATGATATGTGATTATAAAATTTAAACTTATATAGAAGGGTAGACTACACGAGGATACCCGAGCAATACCGAGCATGCACAAAGTCAGTTACATGTGTGATTGGTTAAGAATGCTTATTTTGCTATTCCTAAGAACCTTGAAGAGTCTAACATAAGAACTGTAAAATGATACCTTCTCAATACCTTGTCAATAAAATTTAACCTTGATTGGTTGGTATGAATTGTAATATGATACCAATAAATCTTAACCTTGAAGAGCTTAGCCAATATAGCTGCAGACACCATATTATTATACGCTAAATTTTTTTAGTCTCATCAATAGCAGCTCTCTTCATTATGATATACCCTTCATTTAATAAAAAAATAGAAGACTTTTTTTTTTTTTTTTTTTTGCAACAAAAAATATATAATTTATTTCCAAACAATTATACATATATATATATATATATATATATATATATATATATATATATTATTTTTTTTTTTACAGAAATGTTAAATTAGTCATCTTTCCTACAGTTCCGGCGCTGGTAATGCGTCATTCTCAACCAGATATTGCTTAAACTTTTCATTCTTCTTCTTCATATTAGATCGACGTTTACACCCCATTCCCAATTTTCTCTTTGCTTTCATGATGGTACTGACTGCTAAAGCTGCAGTTCGTTCACCTAGCGTTGCGTCTAATGATTTAAATATGCTTATAAACTACATTATCATCATCGATCCATGAATATTATTATTGTTTAAAAGCGGTTGTTCGGTTTTCAATGTATCCATCTTAACTGATCTGTTTAGTGTAAACAGCTACCTGTTCAAGGTGAACCGGTACCTGTTTGTCGCAACAGCTACCTGTTCATGGTAAACGGGTACCTGTTTATTAAATCCGTTTTGGTAATAATATATATATATATAAGGCGAATATATATATATATATATATATATATATATATATATAATGTCTACTTTCTAAATCTTGGTAATCTCTGTAACTGATATCATAAAGTTTGCACTGAGCATCTAATTGATTAATACCGAGGTCACCGCGTGCGAGTCGTTTTCTAACTTTGTACCAGGACCGCAATACTGGTAACCAGGTAAATGTAATTCAAACGGAAGTTTATTGATTAGACCATTCACCAAACCACCACCACCTACACTCTTTCGCTTCTTAACTAGCATTGTTTACATGGATGGATAGAAAGGGGTATACCTAAATTGAGAAAAACAAATCATAGTTATTTCTTTATTCAGTAAATGTTATACATTAGATAAGCAGGACGATAATACAAAATTTCCATTAAACATACAGTGTTATGTGAATTAATATTATACTTAGCATTTATAACATCATCAATATCTTTATAAATGTCATCATCATCACCACCACCGAATTCTTTCTCACGAAAATGACGGTAGTCAACAACTTGCTGTATGAACTTTTCATAAAAACACACCAGGTTGTAAGATTCAAGAAATTCCAATCTATAGCTTACTATATCCTTTAAATTGAATAGTTCTTCTATACTATGTGAGTTGAATGTGCAAGAACAGCACTTGTAGTTTTCTATCATAACAGTTTTCAAAATTCTGTCATATCCTTTAATTAATTCCCAATTGTAATAAATACCAAGATTACTAGATAGAGATTCATAATGTTGATCATAGATTATATCTTCTTCTTCGTTTACATTTGACCAATCAATTTCATTTTCAATTTCTTGGGATCGGAAAAATTGTAATTCTACATACGAATGCCATCTTAGAAGCTCATTCCATTCCTTCATATCCAACACCACATTATTGCTTTGATCACAATTACCACCCAATACGCACCACTGGTGCAAGGTTGAGTGTGTACTGTATCAATTTCAGATGTTTTGCATGATGAGTATCGTTCGATAGTTTATAATAAGTACAATCGATTAAGTATTCCTTAGCTGCTTGTTTATACACTTCATCCTTATATTGAAATGATGATGTCCAGTCAGTCTTAGCAGAAGAATAACCTTCATCATGTTTCTCTTCATTTTTACTACTACTACCATCACTATTTTGACAGCACCAACAACAAAATGTTAAATTATTATTCAGATTGTTACTGCAATGATGTGGGGTATCCACATATAACGGTGAACTTCTGAGTTTCGATCGTTCCAGAAATGATTTTATTGCTACTTGCATGACTTTACTTGCTCACAATTTCACTATGACTAAACACTGTTTAAGAAAATAATTCTAGTATTTCAATTTTACATATGGTAGGGGTGCTACTATTAAAAAGAAAATGTTATGTTTGTTGTTTTGCCAGCTACACCCAAACTACTTATAAACACATCCTTCGTGTTTAGGAGTGTTTTAAATTCTTCAATTCGTGTTTCTTCTTTTTTGAAATACACATAAAAGCGTTCCGGTAATACACATTTAAAATCACCCGTTTCTATCACTATACGTTCACCATACTTAGTATTAATTATATCCATATTCGTTACTTTATACTTTCGCGATATATCGAGCTCGCACGCATTTTTAAAGGGTTTGCAATAGGTGCTTTGATTTAACCCTGTTAATTCCATATTTAACAATTACGTGCTGCAGACTGATCTCAACATACAGCTCGCTGCAATTTACATAAGAAATATGCGTCCTACATATTACAACATGCTTAAACTTGTTAAATACCTGCTTTTGACCTTGACTAGAAATATAATATGATGATCAGCTCCAAAAATTTATATTTCCCGCTGAAAAGTTTGACCTTGAAAATTATATTCTTACATTTATGATTACATTGCAATTTCTATTTTTTAGCTTTTCACCTTTTATATTTCTAAGAAATATGACACCACCGTAAGTCTTCGACCTTGAATACTATTTTGATTACCTTGCAACTTCTATTTTACCTTTGACCTTGACTTAGCAGGGTTACCAACCTAACACGTGGCCTTAGCAGGGTTGCCCTTCAACATGACCGTTACCAACAACGTGGCCTTGACTTAGCACCCCTTGAAATAGGCAATGTTACCAACCTAGAAATCTAGTGACTTTTCTGGTGACTTTTCTAGATCTGGTGACAAATCTAGTGACAAAAGTGGATCAGAAGTGCGGTAGTATTACTACTATATATATATATATATATATATATATATATATATATATATATATATATATTCCACCATACAAGTTATAGTTCAGTACTACAATGGGTGACATCCGTTTCATTCCACAAGATACTGTATTACCTAACTATAATCACTACTCAAAACATAGTGGTCTACTTTGTAAGCGAGATATAATCGTCGGTCCATCAGGTTGCGGAAAAACAAATGTTATGATTACCTTATTAGACATCCAAGTGGTTTACGTTTTGAAAATGTTTATGTATACTGCAAATCTTTACATCGACCCAAACACCAGGACCTACGAAATTTACTTGCACCTTTAAAAAATATCGGGTATTTCGAATACAGTGATAACAGTGATTCACGTAAAAATTTAATAATGATTTTTGATGATGTAGCATGGCATAAACAGAATGAAATAAGGTATCATTTCTGTTTTGGCAGACACCAAAACAATGATTGTTTCTAACTGTGCCAAACGTATTCTTCTATCCAAAACAGCTTATACGTGATAATACGAATCTACTAGTTCTGTTTCAACAAGATTGTACCAATCTTAAGCATGAGTATGATGATCACGTTAATATAGATATGACATTTGATAGATTTAAGGACTTGTGTCCCTGTTGCTGGCGTGACAAATTTGGATTTCTTGTGATTGATAAAGAGAGTGATGTTAATGCAGGTCGTTTCCGAAAGGGATTTGACTGTTACATTACATTATAAATACTACACTTGATATGTAAACGTGCAGTAGTAATGGAGGAGCGCATAGTACAAGATATTTTGCGCGCTCGGAAGAGTGTGCAACAAAAATATGCTAGTTTAAAGGAAGATACTGCACTTACAGAGCGTGCAATGGACGCACACTTTAAACCTGTAACACAACCATTGAAACAATTTATTATTAAGCAAGATGGTTCTCTCGTCAAAGCTGAATCATTTACATCAGAATTCGGAAAAACTGAGCCTGTTGCACATGAAAAGGAAGTTTTCTTACATCATACGCCTAAAACATCCGGAACTCGGAAGGGACCACGTATTCTTGTTCCTGACGCCATTCCACAAGTTTTAGAGGAAATTGTGATTGCTGATACTACACATGATGACGAGAGGGAGATTCCTACTTTACAACAATTGTAATCAGAACTGTTAGCTGATGGACCTCAACCGGCTTTTGAAGAGTACCTTAGTCAGTATGAAGGATTAGCGAAATATTATGTGGAAGGTATGTTTAAAGATCCCGAAGACGAGTATGATTTAACATACGGTGTACACATTCTTCCCGAAAAAGAGAAATTTTTTATTGGTGATGCTGAACTAGACTTTGTTGGAGAGAATTTTCGTATCGCTCTTCCTGATGAATCATCATTAGACTATGATGGATCCCGGGATTATATGAGCTACTATTTAAAAAAGCTCCTACGGGTGAGTGATCTGCAGCAATACAATGAAATTTTGCTCCGCACAAATGCTTCTCGACGTAATTATAACCCAGATGACCAAATCCTAGGAACTAATAGTACGAAATACATTGAGAACATTAAACCATTACTTGGCCCTAAAAAACGACCCGCTACATCAGCTATTGCACCTCCTGCCACAAGATCCCGCACAACTTCTATCTCCAAGAAAGGGGATGGAATGCAACTACTACGGTATAATAGCAAAGCGATTGAGTTTGTACCTTGTAATGATCCGAATAAATTAATGGATTGGTTGCGGGAGTTATTGGGATCAATGTCGGTAGGAAATACTAGCAATCACAACGAAATAATATATCTACTTGATGAATTACGTGAAGCGAAAGTAATAAAGTAGGATCTCTGGTTATAAACCTATTACTATATTCATTTCATTTCATTGTAACAACGACCATCACTGTAGATACTACTACATATCCAGCACTGATATCAATGCATAAATTTGGTGGACACCTTCATCATATGACAAAGATAAATTTGGTAAACATATTACTTATCATCATAGTGATGCCACGGAATAAGGTGATATATATTACGAAACTTATTTTACCTTACAAGGTTTATTGCATAAGAAGACAGTAGATATTCCATTGGGTACAGATGGCAAATATTTGTTTCCTATACAGAGTGTACAATAGCGCATTGTATGTGTTCACTTCGTGTTCTTCATCTTCAAGTGGTTGATCAACTCTATACGACACCGATGTTTCTAATTAGTCAAACTATACATAAGGAAGCTGTGATTCAACCTATAATACTAGACGGTGTCAAATTTACGCAAGAACAATCATACATCATATAGATTCCACTAAAATCGAAAACTAAAATGAGTAAAGCTGATACTGTTGAAGAACTGCACAAACCAGCAAGGAGAAATTTTCCGCGACGTTGTGCAGTACTAAAAGGTTTAAATGATCTCTTTCAAGCTGATTTAGTGGAAATGATACCTTACGCTCGGGTAAATAAAGGATTTCGATACATTTTAGTGATAATAAATGGTTTCTCTAAATATGTCTGGGCTTTTCCCATCAAACGCAAGAAAAGTAAACTAGTCGCAGATGTAATGAATAGACTTCTGTCTGGTTTGCAAAGGACGCCTACACGTATACAAACTGACATGGGAACGGAGTTTTATAATGTTAAATTTAAAAAAGTTATGAAAAAATTTAATATTAATCATTGCAGTAGTTATTCCAACTTGAAGAGTAGTATAGTTGAACGTGTAAATCGCACTCTTAAAGCAATAATGTGGAAAACATTCAGTTATGCAAGGTTCCTATAAATGGTTATCAATATTACCTCAAATTGTTGTAGATTATAATTCAAGAAAGCATAGAACCACCGGATACAAAGCTATAGAAGTAACGGAAAAGAATACTGCCTCTATTTTGAAATGTCATAAAGTTTTTGACCGTAAGACACCTAAATTTAAAGTGGGGGATTATGTATGTAATAGCAAATACAGAAGCATGTTATCTAAGGGTTACACACCTAATTAGAGTTACGAAGTCTTTCCATTATCAGCAGTGAAACGTTCCAGTCCTATTACCTACACATTACGTGATAGTTGAGATGAAGAGATACAGGGACGTTTCTATGACCCAGAACTTCAAAATGTTAAACATCTTGACATTCACCTAGTTGAACGTGTAATACGACGTCGAGGAAATACGTCTCTCGTTAAATGGTTAGGGTTAGATAATTCTCACAATTCATGGATTTCTAACAAAGACATTATATAATACGCTCTGTACGATTCCTTATATATATATATATATATATATATATATATATATATATATTGTAATATTATGATGTAATAAATAACTCTTTTTTATTTTTCTGTTTATTATTAATACATACAATATTATACACTACTAAAGCGTTTCATAAATGCGTAATCACGATGTTGCTTTTCCAGGACAGTTGAAAGTATTTGACTATACCCTTCTATCCTTTTCCTAAAGCGTGTCTTTTGATAACTGTTCCCATTCTCCTTTTCGCTCCCATTCTACTACATCGTAAACTACGTTTTTGAGCTCATTAATGCAGACCTCCTTCACTTGTCGTATAGTCATATGTTGAAATATAATTCGGTAAATGACATTCTATTTCATGTACAAATTGTTCCAGAAATATTTCTCTAAAGTCTTCTATTAACCGCTTAATACAGCAAATGCACTCTACACCATCGTCATGCGATAGAAAATATTTCTCACACAGACGTATTCCACTACCATATTTATAAAGTAGATTATCTAAATAATAATCACTAAACGTACCCCGCCCATACACTTTTTCATGTTCAGCACCAAATTATTGTGATTGAAATTGGCATATTAGTCTTTGCACTGCACTAACACAATCCACAGCCTTAGGCCGCGACTCTGCACTCTAATACATCCACATATTGACTAAACTTTATTATTACCTCTATTCTCGCTTTGATCGTTACCCCCACTTATTACTTAACGGCTTTAACAACTTCTACGTCAATATCAACTTTCTCTTTGGCAAATTCTACATTTTCCCTGTCGCATGTATTATTTTATTATAAAATGCAGGAAATTATATAGTAGGTACTAAATCCAATCGGTAACAGACTATCGTAAGAAGTCTCCATAACTGTTCTATAGACTCCCATCCTAAATGGATTTCTGATTCTTCACAATCAGAGATGCGTATACTTTTCGTCTTGTTAATAGTTTCATACGATATCGTTTTCGAACCCATCTTAGTAGGTAGCCATGTCCCTTCAGGTGTGTAGAAATAATTTGTAATTATCCCTTTATTGTCCATAAGTATGTGCCATTCCTGCTTATCAAACACCACTATTATTTATAGATCCACTAAGTTTCACGACTGGTTCAAAATTGAAATGGGGTGACAGACCGACACTAACATACTTCGATTTACTTTTATTTAAAAAACACTGCACATTGTTAATTAAAATATCACGACATCCACTTGAATTCATAACACTCACAATATTCGCCTTTTCTACCGCTTGACGTAATAAGTTCTCCATTACATGCAATACTGGTTTCACATGTACTCTCTTTGTATTTATATCCTTATTTCCCCACTACTTATACCATCAAGGTTACCTACTTCACCTTGACCGCCACACTGCACGTTACTTCAGCAATCCCACCGTTTCAAGGCCCTTGTTTCTGCAAGGTTGGCGGGATTTCACCAATCACTTCAAGAATGTCTCCTTCACCTTTCCGGCCCCCAACATTTTCAAGGTCTCCAATGGGAGACATTGTAATGGAGTGAAGCTGGATAATGATCCAGCTTCACTCCATTACAATGTCGTTTACCACTATTCCAAGGTTATCATTTTCAAATTTCACACGCCCTCAAGGTCGACACAACCTCAAGGTTGCCACACTTATAATGTCTTCCACTTCTCACGTTTACCACTTTTTCAAGGTTACACAATGCTGATATCAATCATGTCATTCTTCAAGGTTAACTATACATATGTTTTTACAAGGTTTTTCATTTCTTTAAAAGTAGGGGTAACTACACATATGGTATCGCGGCGTTATTTCCACCAGTGTCAGTATATCTGCTAGTCCAGTACAGAACAGTTGGGATGATAGGGAGTGCTACCAACCACTATCACTTTAAAATCTAAATCTGCGGCGAGCATGTGAACGAATTCCCAACTGGATGCAATTTGAAAAAAAAAAGGCTACTGCCTTCTACGACATAAGAAGCATTAAAGAATACATATGAAGATGTGCAATGGAATACTGAATGGTTTGCCAACCTAGATAAAATAATTCACCATCATGCCTTCAGGGGAATTTGGGATATTATTCACACACATTTGCTGTTCATACTCGTTATCATCTTGATGGCGATATGCATTTATGCTATAACTGCTACAAAGCATTACAACCAAGTGAATACCGAGTTATTGACCATCATACACATATGAATAGATGGGTCGCAATTTACCACATGTCACACTAATAATACTGGTGCTCATCGTGTAGAGCGCCCCTAACAATACTGTACGAGGTATATGAAGATGATTCATGCATACTCTGCGGAAAAATGTATTATTTGGACAATTATTTTTTTTTTATAATGTATGTATTGTACGTAATAAATTATTTCCTGTTAGTATCTTACTGTGTACTACGGTGAGAAGATGTGCGAAGTGACACCAACCTTTTATTATCCTCAGTATTACAATTGTTTCGATAAACGTTTGCTTATGTATCGAACATGGGCTGGAGTTCACTCACCTACATCGCTTGGAGCAGCAAGGTTCATTTCCATATCTTCAGACGATACGGTTGAATGCTTCATATGTGGAGTTCGAAAAAACCAATGACGGTCATCTGACACTTCGCTACAGGAGCATCTCCGATTGGCACCACACTGCACGTACGCTCAATTACTTACACCACGTCCTCGCAGGTGTAATGATGCAGAAGTGGAAAGGACATTTTGCACTTGTACTAAATCAAAATGTTTTATTCCAAGAGGAAATCATATATCTGAATAATACACTGATTACATTTGTACATACAACAAATAAATATATTAGCATATCATTTTATCTTTTTTTAATTTGGTTCTAAGCGTGGTATCAGAGAAGTGTAAAAAAAATTACATGAGCAAGCCTTGAAAAAGTGAGATGTTTATCTGAGTAGGTAGGGTGCGCAAATAGCCTTGTGAATGTGTTGAGTGTTAGTGACCTTCATATTTTTTACACCTTACAGTGGGGTATTCTTGTGACCTTGGGAAAGTTCTATGTAAACATGATCTGCTTATTGCGTAGCCTTGGGCGGGTGGGACCTTGAGATTGTGGTAACCTTGGAAATGTGGTGTGTTCCAAAAGTCTCCAATCTTACTTACTCTCAATAGAGATAAGTCACAATTCAAAATATATAGCTTTGTGTGTAATGAGTCATGTGAACTTAGCTCCTTGTTCACTGTAGAATAATTACGATATATTGTGGTAAAAGAAGCTATGTTGACTTATCTCGTTTTACAGAATCGGCAGCGTTTATGACTAACCTTATTTTACGCCAACATAACCTATAAGTTTTAAAGATTCAGCGTGATTACGTGTTTTACAAAAGGAAATTCTGGACGTTCAACCCCAGTGTACATGATTGTGACACTTCTCAGCCATTATGCTACCTATGGTATGAATCAGTGGCAGAAAGAGGTGGAAATGATATTCGTTCTTGTGTTAATATTTTTAACAAGAAACTTAGAAGTTGAAATTAGTCACCTAATTATATATTTTGACTCAAGCGGCGGACAAATGCAGCACTGTGTTTTGCTTTACAAAATTCTTAGAGGCTCAAAATAATAGATCATAAATTTTTGCTTCTAGGTCATACCCATGTGGAGTGCGATACAGACCACAGTATAATCGAAAAAAAGAGGAAGAAATTCAATGGAAAAATTGAACATCCTCACGATTGGGCTCAATTTATTCGCGAAGGAGGTAGAAAAAATCCGTTCGTATTTATTGAAATGGTGAGATCCAACGTTCTCGACTTTGTCTCTTTATTTGGATCCTCATTAACTAATAGAAAATTATGTGCTGGATTCGTTACAAAAAAAGTAGTAAAGTTCTATTCTACCAAACTTCCTTAGATAAAAAGTCCGTGTGGGATTTTTACCAAAACCTTGTAACATCAGATGATGAAGTTGACGTATTCCCAGATGCTTCATCTGATGAAAGGGAAATTTAGTTGAATAAGAGTCCATGTTTGACATTTTATTTGCAGCTATTAATAAGAATCTTGTCACTTGAACGATGACTAAATTAATAAAGTACTGCTACAAAAATAACGTTCTTCACTAATTTTAACACTATGTAAAACGAGTTATAAAAGCATTACCGTTAGTACAAAAAGGAATAAATCAATCAAAAGTCACTTGTACTTCTACATGTTGTTCATACACTTCTACAATTGAAATAACCCACGACACAATTTGCAAACATTCATATTAACGGCTAACGTATTATGCTCTTTTTTAAACTAGATTATCTCAATTGTATTGTTTTTGTGTTAAAAAAAAGTGTTAATTACAAACAAGAACAAAGCTTTAGAGATGACAATGATTTATTTATAGTACCTCTCTTTAGAAAATTGCTTATAACGTAAGGAACAAGCATCCAGTAAGTGTATTGTTTTAAATATAGTGCAATCATGGATAAATTTATTATTGTTAAAAGTGCTAATAAATTTTAAAATATTGAAGACGACAGCACTAATAAATTAAAATAATCGATTGTACTCGTTACTTTGATTTTTAATTAGTGTTAGGATCAAAGAAGTATTATTTTAATTTTACAAATGTTTAAAGCTCTCAAATGTATTATGTCAACGTAGTTAGCTATTTTAGTATATGTCATATTATATAGTAGGCCTTTGATGTCATGCTACAGTTAGCTTTTACGGCGGCAACGTTGTCGGGAGTAAGTAAGTGACTTATACTTTGTATAAAAAACGAGTTGTGTAAGCAACCCCTACCTCGGGATTCATAGCGACCTGACAACATATCGGGCTCAACAGAGTACACTTGGTACCTATATATATATATATATATATATATATATATATATATATATATATATATATATATATATATATAGTATATAGTCAATATAGCTGTAAAATATCGGAGTACATATTTTACATCAATATTAATTTATACCAATTTTCAGGTACACTATCAGTTTACAAATATAGTTTTAAGCGAGCAGGTATAAGAAAAGAATTGTATGTAGGTACGTCATTAGGACTGAAGGCAATGTTTCAGCATTATTTGTTTTTTAAAACGTCAAAAAGGCTGATGCTACAATTCCTTGGTCACGAGTTAATAGAAAAAGATATCACATTTATATACCGGCCAGTCATATTTTTTTTTGTTGTAAATCTTATTAGCACTATAATATTTTAGATGCTGCAGGATATATTAGACAAGTGACAGCAATGGGCCTCCTACGGTTTTCCTTTTTCGTTCATTAGAATCAACTCTATTACGTGGCCTGATCTCGACTTTGTAAAACTCTGCATGGGGCAGGATACATATTACTTCCAATACTGCGATACATAATAAATTTTTTTTAATATTTGAAATACTCCTAATGAAGCTAATGACAAAAAGCGTTAAACGATTACGAAATCATTAATAACAAAACTTTAATGCATAAAAATGCATACTATAATTCGATTGGTTTATTATCATTAACACATGACATTTTTTATAACAAAACCTCCAATATATAAAAGTCATTAAGGAAGATACACCATCAAAATGAGATCTCTTTTAATTAACTGTATAATTAATAAAACGTCGTCAAACTATAAATGAACGTAGGTACTGAATTCGCCTTTAGAAAATAGTAAACTCGTCTTTTTCATCTACTACCTTAAATAATTCATCGCGTGTTAGTATCAGATTAATGAAAATCCTCAAACCACTCAAAATATGTCAACTATGATTGATATGAAATGTTTTGATGACTTTTTAGGGTTTTTTTAGAAAATTTGGCACACGATACGAAAAACATCTGCGCTATTATTAACAAAAAATCGTTACAGGGATCCTTAATATGTTTAATTAAATTATTAATTTTGTAGTGGAAGTGAAATGTGTACACAATAATATTACTGTTTACTAGATATAACAATTAATGTGATACACGATTTACTATATATATATATATATATATATATATATACATACAACGTAAAATACACGTACTTTTTGTGGGATATATTGCTTAAAGACACCATTATAAAATTTACGTAAACTTCATACTTTTGTTAAGAATAGTTATATAATTTATATTATAGAATTCCCTTTTTAATCGGTGGACTAATTAGCAACCATATGGTAGTTGTAGCAAAGTATTGCATCTGAGCATTATGATAAATAATCTTGATAGGTTAAGCAAATCTGATTTACATAAGGACCACCTTCAACTATTTTGACAAAATATTTGGTGTCTCAAACTATTTTGCACGCAAACGTACACATAGCTACTAGCAATAAAAGGATGAGATTTTCTAGTTTTGGTCAAATCTTGCGCACTATTTCAGGGTGTTAAATAATTGGGCACCTAAATTTTATTACATTATTTATTATTATTAGAGAGCGGATTTTATGCATTATAAAATGCCAAAATATGTGCATATATATGCAAAATTGTTAAATATGCATTATTTTTTCGAAATATGCAAAATAAACTACCAATAAAAAATGTGATTTTTACATCTTTAATAAAAAAAATTTAATACATAATATGCAAAAAACTTTTACAAGAAAGTATTTACATAAAAAATTGAAACTATTAGTTAAAAAATAATACATAATTAACATAATACGTATTAATAATAATATAATATACTTACCACATGAACAAAAATTATTTAGATAAAGGGTGGCTTTGGAATTCTGAACGTACGTTGCATGATTGATTCAAATCAAAACGGACATTTAATTGACATGTAGAACCAACAAGCTGAACCTATCTAAATAATTTGTGTTCATATGGTATTATAAATTTTAAATTATAGGTACTTAATACTCCTATACTTCATTGCGTTGATTTGCAAAACAATTTATAATTATATGCTTTTCTATAATTTCTGGTATAAAATTTTGACGTCTATTAGAAAGTATATATTTATAGGTGGAAAAACTTCTTTCCACGTCTACAGACGTTATAGGTGCATTTTTGAATGCGGTTAATATGGGCATATCTAATTTTTGTAAAATTTATTTAAATTTATTTGAAATAATTTTGCCAGTATTTCCTGGGGCAGTATAAATTAATTTTTTAATATTATTTACTAGTTCTATCGATGCGTTAAGTGGCAATGCTTCCGTTTCCAATTTACAAATAGTCCTGCTTACAAAATAATAATCTGCTTTTATAAACGCTAATTGATTGCGTAGTTCCGATTTCTTTAAAACCGATTGCGCTTTATTGATACAAGCACTTGAATCTAAAATTAATTCCTTAATTTTTTCCAAATTCTCTTCATAAAAAGAGCAGCATTTAGCCACGTTCCCCAACGCGTAATTACAGGTTCTGGTGATAGAGAAATGTTAGGTAGTTTTTCTCTGTATAACTGTACTTGTGTCGGCGCCTTTACAAACACTTTCTTTACGCTACTTATTAAACTATTTACTAAAGGAAATTCATTTCGAATTGCTTCGGCTACTCTATCTATACCATGAGCCAAACATGTTACGTGAATTAAATTTTCGTATAATACCTTCAATTGTTGGTCAGCCTTTACCATACATGGCGCGGCATCAGAAAGCATCAAAACAATTTTATCTGTTGGAACAATATCGGGAACAAAAAACTGCATGAAAGTCTCATTTACAAATCTCTCTCTCACATCTTGGTTGCTTCTTTTGGATGTTTCACCACGTAAAGATTCTCGCAGAAATGTTTGAGAGAGCTTGGTTTGCTTCTGTGTTTCTAATTTTCCGTTATGCAAAGCGGTCGGTCTCAATGTGTTGCGTAATTTGGGATTTTCGTTCGCATGCGATCTAAACCAATATTCCCAATTCAAAAATAAATCAAAACATAATCGATTAGGTTTCATCGTTGTATTTTAAATATTTCCTGCGTTATCTTATAAAACGATGCATTTAAATACAACGTTTGAAGAGAAAACTAATACCTACTCTATATTCACTAAATGCCTCGTTCATTGTTGTCGGTGTTTAAAAATATTTTAGAACAGTATTCTGAATTGTCACTTACCGCTTTTCCACATGCTGTACAAAACACCTTTCCACCGGCCATTCGAAGTGCAGGGACATTTTTTATCCATACTGGAACTAAATTATTCTTTACTTTTGGCATGTTAAATATAATTCGAAAACTAAAATTCTGCACTTGCACGTTTTATAAAGGAATGGGAAATATTATTCCTTATTTTAAAATAGGGGTTTTCCACTAAGCAAGGTCATTTGGATTAACTATGTATATTTTACTCATCAACTCTTTCCATACAAAAATTTAAGAAGCACTCAACAAAAAACCGTATGACCTCTTTGCAATCCGAAAGTGTTAGGATTTAGGATAGTTGTCAACTCAGACAATAATTAAAAGTAAGCAACTACCTACCGATATCAGACACCACCTTTTAAAGATATTTATTTTAAAAGGATATAAAAATTTCTAACTTTGAACAAGAGTCCCGAAAATATTTCATAACCTGAGTTTCAACGCAAGAATTGAAAAAAAAAAGTTAAATTATGCAAGAAAAGTGCAAAATATACGTAAAACATCAAAATATGCAGTATTTGGCCAAATATGCAGTATTTGACCAAATATGCAAAAATTAATTAGTGTCAAATAATTATAATTAATGCGATTCGTATAAAAACCGAAACGCGTGGGTGGTACTATAAAATATAAGCAATATGCAGTTTGCATAAAATCCGCTCTCTAATTATTATAAATGGAACAACCTACACAATTTTTACAACGATAAGAAATACAATTTCTCTGCTTCCTAAAAATGTAAAATTTGTTAGCTTTTGTTTCTTTAGCGATAACGATATTTAGGTTTCAAACCAACTTTGCCATTTTCAGTTTTTCACCGTGAGAACTAATAATGCATTCGTTTGTGCAAGGAGAAATCTTGCGTTAATTAGGGTTTTCCGTGGTATGCTATACAACAACAAACCTAACGTTAGCATAGCCATTGCAGCACAATCGTTTGAAACCTATACCATAATTTGGTGCTAATTTGTTACCCAAAAAATTTGGTACGCCTATCATTAACAAAAAATTAAGGGCTGTGACTGCTTAACATAAAGACAACGTAGAAGTACTTAGTTAACAATTGTGTGGAAATCATTTGTGTCATAATTTGGTGATTTTCGTAAAGTTTAAGACCAAAATTATTATAAAAAATACCAGCAACAAATTTCAGTTTAGGGTAGCCGAAATTTGTTGCTGGCATTTTAAAAACTACTTTTGGGCTTAAACTTTATGAAAATCACAAAAACGCTATAAAAATCATGCTATCAAGATAATTGATATATTATAATTTAGTACTAATTTGGCGCAATTTTTCTACCCCAAAGTTACATTTGTTGCACAAAGTTTTCAAAAATGTTGAGCATTGATGTGTTTTAATTTGAAATAAAACTTTGCTCGCATTTTTCATTTTTCATTTTTCATTTTTCATTTTTCATTTTTCATTTTTCATTTTTCATTTTTCATTTTTCATTTTTCATTTTCATTTTCATTTTCATTTTCATTTTCATTTTCATTTTCATTTTCATTTTTCATTTTTCATTTTTCATTTTCATTTTCATTTTCATTTTCATTTTCATTTTCATTTTTCATTTTCATTTTCATTTTCATTTTCATTTTTCATTTTCATTTTCATTTTCATTTTCATTTTCATTTTCATTTTCATTTTCATTTTTCATTTTCATTTTCATTTTCATTTTCATTTTCATTTTCATTTTCATTTTTCATTTTCATTTTCATTTTCATTTTCATTTTTTATTTTTCATTTTTCATTTTTCATTTTTCATTTTCCATTTTTTCCCCATTTTTCAAGTGTTTGGGACAAAACGTAATGAAAAATATGAAAACTTTACAACAAATCATGTTATGAGAGTAATTGATATAATTTGGTACTAGTTTGGTGCAATTTGGTTGTAAAATAAAGCTTGTTGTTCGTATTTTCTTAATATTTGGACATAAAATAATTTTAGAAGAAAATTCCAGTAACAAATTTTATTTTGTGGTTACAAAAAGCACCAACTTAGTACAATTATGACATATAATCCTGATGCATGCTTAGTTCAAATGTTTTAGTCTAAAAGTTTTATAAAAAATACGAGCCTAAAGTATCATTTTGGAGTTAAAAATTAGCACCAACTTTGTACGAAACTATAATACATTATTCATACTTATGTCATGCTTTTTTTGTTTCCGTGATTACCATAACGTTTTAGCCTAAAAATGTTATAAAAAACATGGCCATCAAATGCTATTTTAAATTTAAAAATTAGCACCAAGCTAGCACCGAATTATGGTACATCAAGCATCGTGATTTCCTTAACATTTTAGCCTATAAGTATTATAAAAAATATGAGCAACAAATTTTATTTCTGGGTAGCATAGTTGCACCAAATTATAGTGTATTTATTCATCCTGATACTCGATTTTGTTATAAGTTTTACATAAACATAAGGCCCAAGCTGTACTGTCTATAAGATAGAGGGTAGAGATGCCACAAATACTGATTTTGTCGAATACCGAATATTCGGCCACGCTCTTGACCGAAGAGCCTAACATCCAGCGGCCGAATGTTCGGAAAAATATCTCTACATTTATCGGGCGACAAGTTACGGTCAGTTTCACTGCAGTACGTCCGGCAGTGATGGCGTGGGCGTATTTATTATATATCCAAGTAGATCGTATCACGAGACGGTTTATTTGTTCACTGTTACATCAAATTGTGTTACTAATAGTCCTTATTACTAAAGGATATGATTGCTTGTTCGCTAAGAGCTTTACAAAATGATGCCATTTAATAAAAAATCACCTATTTGGGAATATTATGAGATTTGCAGCGAAGACAATAAACTGGCTGTGTATTTGATATGTAACAACAAGATCACTTGTGGTGGAGAAGGAAAGAGCACGTAAATAGAATATTATTACGTATTAATTAAGTTAAACAATTTTAATCATATTGCTTTCTCACGTACTTACGTATAAAGATTAAGCTATGTAATCAGTTTAAATTTTCATTTTACATTTCTCGACGTTTTATGGCCTAAACCACACAAAAAATACATTTTTAGAAAAAACATTTCGTATCTGTCTGTATGTCTGTGTGTTTGTGCGCGACATCTTTTGAACCAATAAAGCTATCGATATGAAATTTGGTACAAAAATTGTTTGCCATAAAATCTAGGTTAAGTACGTGAATGAGCAAAATCCAACCAAGAAATAACTGAGAAATTGTAATGGGATGTTAATGACCCGAAATCAATAAACTACCCTTATTTAATCCGTGAAATAATTACCTTAGACAACGGACCATTATCACTTGTTGAACGAGTCGGCCAAAAAGGCTTATAGGAGAGGTAGTACCTCAACACAAAATACTAAGTCGCACTTATATGACCTAGACAATTATTTGCGATATATATTTATAGAATTTCTTCTAAAATGGAAGCTAGTACTTCGCGAGCAGCAGAAGTATCAATGATATCTGATATGTGGATATGTCAGCAACGACCAGAGTTTCTTGAGTTTCCATGCGCATTGGATATCTCAGACTTTATTCTTGAACATGGCGTTTTAACTATAAAATCGTTAGCTGGCTCACATACTGGTACCAATATCGGAAAAGAACTCAATGGTATTGCAGAAAGGTGGAATATTCCTTATAGTAACATCAATTTACTTATCCAATGTGTACGAGGCGCAGAATATGGTTCTGCCAAGTGTTTTATTCGTTTACTGCAACGAGGAATGACTAAGGTCTCAAACAGAATTAACACAAATGGTAGCTGCCGCGAGACAAATTATTACCCATTTTAACCACCCTGGCATAACACAAGAAACGCTGAAATTCATTCGCCAAGAACTTAACTTGCCAAACCACCAACTAGTACTAAATGTGAGCACACGCTGGAATTTTACATAACATTTAATGGAGCAATTATTGGAACAAAAGCGACCTGTTTCTTTGTAGGTAACTGATCACGAGTCTTTAAACAGTTAACACCAGTAGTGAAATAGGGCCGGTTCTGATCCACATTATACAAATTTTGCATTCAAGGTCCAATCAGTTAGTCCATCGTGCACGTGCGGACTCCCTCGTTAATCATATAGGGCCGATCCTAATCCCCACGAGGATCCTGATCCACGCCAAAATTGCAGTATGTGTGTGAGAGAAAAAGAGAGGCGCCGGTTCTGATCCAGCAGTACTGCTCTATGCTGGCGTGGTTGAGTCAAGGTGTATCATATTGCAATTCTTAGAAATATTTTCAAGGTTAGTCTTGTATGTGTGTGTATCATATTACAATTCTTCTTCTTATATAAACCACAGCGAGCTGCGTGTTGAGGTCAGTCAGTTAGAAAATATGGGGTTAGCAGTGTTAAACCAAAGAACATTTAAAAATGTGTGTGCCTTCCAGCTATCGAAAAAGTATAATGTGATAAATGTGGTAGTACTTAACACTAAATACGGTGAACGCGTAGTGATGGAAACGTGTCATTTTAAATGTGTATTACCTCAGCGCTTTTATGAGTATTTCAAACAAGAAACTCGAATTGAAGAGTTTAAAACACTGCTAAATACGAAGGATGTGTTCATAAGTAGTTTTTCCGATCCTAAGAAATTGAAAACAAAAATGATTGGTCAAGTGTAAAAGAAGAAGTAGATATAATCTATGATCAACATTATGAATCTATATCTAGCAATCTGGGTATTTATTACAATTGGGAATTGATTAAGGGATATGACAGAATTTTGAAAACTGTTATGATAGAAAACTACAACTCCTGTTCTTGCACATTCAATGCTCATAATTTAAAAGAGCTATTCAATTTAAAGGATATAATAAGCTATAGATTGGAATTTCTTGAACCTTACAATTTGGCGTGTTTTTATGAAAAGTTTATCCAACAAGTTGTTGACTAACGTCGTTTTCGTGAGCAAGAATTCCATGGTAGTGTTGATGATGATGATGCCATTTATCAAGACATTGAGGATGTTATAAAGGCTACGTATAATATTAATTCACATTAACACTATATGTTTAATGGAAATATTGTATTATCGTCCTGCTTATCTAATGTATAGCATTTACTGAATAAATATAAACTACGATTTGTTTTTGTATGATCCCGATTTAGTTATAAATATCCTGCTTTATCCATCTGGGTAAACAATGTTAGGTAGGAAGCGAAAGAGTGAAGGTGGTGGTGGTTTAGTGAATACTCTAATCAATAAACTTCCCGTTGAATTGCATTTACCTGGCTACCAGGATTGTGGCGCTGGTACAAAGTTATAGAAACGACTCGCACGCGGTGACCCCCGGAATGAATCAACCAGATGCTCAGTGCAAGCTTCATGGTATCAGTCACAGAGATTACCGAGATTTAGAAAGTAGACATAAAGCAGATGAAATTTTAGAAAAAAAGCTTGGGTACGCTTTAAATCATCAGACGTAATATTATGTGAACGAACTGCAGCTTTAGTTGTCGGTAGCGTCATGACGTAGAGAAAATTAGGAATGGGGTGCACGCGTTGATCTAATCTGAAGAAGAAGAAATGAAATGGTGGAAATTTATTGCATTTACGAAAAACAATAGCTAAAGAAATTAAACTTAACGGAAATTTCAGGGACACAATAAAGTCAGCGCTTTGAACAGCAAAACGTGTAGTAAAAAGTTTAGGAGGCAAGAAAAATATTAAAGTGCCTAGAGTCATTCCCGTACCTAAACAGGGGGTCATCGGCAATCGGTGCTTTAGCTGGCGGCACATCGGGAATTGCTAAAGCGGTCAATGAAGCTAAAAATGCCAAAGAAGAGAGCTCGCGTCATAATCACATGATAGAATCGATCACTGTAGGCTCCGTAAATAAGAAAGGCGGCGGCGCACTTTACCTAAAACCATACAAATCTGGTGGTGGAGCGCTATACTTACAACCGTTTCCAAAAAACTGAATAGATTACCCGAAAGACCTTTAACAGATACCGATTCAAAGAAATACATCAAAAATGTGCCCTACTTTAGAGATATTTTTATAATGCCTAAATTACCATGGAAAAATGAATCTGGAATTATTAACTTAGGTAGCCAAAGCGGGTCAGGTACGTATTGGGTTTGCTACAAAAAGCGAGGTAAAAAGGTATGGTATAACGATAGTGTTGGTAATCTTCGATCACCAATCTAAATGATTGACTACTTTCGGGGATGTAAAATTTATTATAATTCCAACCAAGATCAAGAATTAGCACTATTATTTGCCTACAATTTTTAAATAAATAATCGATACAACGTCAAATTTTCTCAGTTATGTTCCATAACATTCAGTTTAGAAGGTGTTGATAACACAGCTAGCCACAACTTCCATCCACCGATAGAACTAGATTTAGGGGATAAATACGTTATCGGATTGGTTGGGTTTTACGGCTGCAACAGCATTAGAAACATTTATACAGACAACGATAGATTTGATTTTAGAACAAATCCGTCTGATTAATATTCGCACGTTGCACATGAGTTAGATGAGATTAGTGATGATCTAAAATCTAAAATACCTACAGAGAAGTTTAGCATTAGAGCAAACAACAATACACTTAAATGTGAGATAAACTGTTCATTTGAGATTGATTTTACTAAAGAGAATAGCAATGGTCGTATGCTCGGTTATGAGCCTAGAATATTAGAAGCAAATATATTGCATACGTCCACGTTAGACATCTAAATAATTAAACATACTAATCTACACACAGAGTGCAACATTATAAAGGGATCTTGTCTAAACGGAAAACCTGCAAAAGTATTATATGGGATTGACGTTTCAGTCCCACTCGGTTATTGTCTAGATAAAACTCCCAGCAATACTCAATATTTAGAAGTAAACACCGACATAATTAGAAATACAACAATTAATTTGACTAACCAAACCGGTGAATTAATAGACTTTGCCGAAAGTAAACCATGTACAGTACGCCGAGAACTAAAGAAACATGGGTCTGAGAATTAATCAAGGACCAATTACATCTCTAAAAAATTCATATAAAAGACATCATCCCTAGAGTAAGTTATTAATTAGTCATCAACCTTAATTGCGGTTAACTTCTGCAGAGAAATACTTTTTAACGTCGATTGGTTTAAAACTTCTCAGTGACAATGGCCGAATCATTAAACGTCTTTCAAAACGTGCATTTTGATGATACTATAATTAAATCAGATACTGTACATAGTAGGTAAGTTTGAGCTCAAAAGAGAAGATGAAAGAAAAGAATGCAACTTAACCAATAATTTTCCCAACTCCCTTTTCGAAGAAATTCGTTGAGTAACGTAGTCAAAGAGTGGACGTTTGCCGAAATCCAGGCATAACATCTACACTTAAGGGATATATTTCATATACGGCAAGCAAGAGCAATGCACTAAGCCATTAAAGAATGAAGAACCATTACAAGTAGAATTCGATGAACAAGATGAAGAAAAATCATTTACAGTATGCATACCATTGAATATGCGCCAAGGGTTGGTTTTAATTCGATCTAGAATCGATACAAACTGCTGGTGACGTTGATGCGGAAATAACCCTAAACAAAATTCAATATAAATTACCATACTTAACCCTTAGTGATGCCGAGAACCTGAACTTGTTTGAAGGAATCAATAAGAGTTCTATAATTACTGTTCTATTTCGTCAGTGGGAGTTATATGAATTACCTGCTTTAAAACAAGCAACCTCAAACATATGGCCAATAAAAACATCAGCACAACTGGAAAAATCACGTTGGATAATTCTTCCAACAAGGTAAAAGGTACACAAAGTCTGGAAGAGCCAGAAATTTTGATCACACTAACATCAGAAACCTTAAAGTACATCTGAATTCTGAGTATTATCCATATGAAGCAATGAATTTGAACTTTACTGCTAACCAATACATACCTGCCTATCGCAATTTTTTGAAATTCCGATGTGACTACTATGGCGAAGATGATACAGATGCATTATTCAACTACCCCGAATTCAAATCATGCCCAGTATTTGTAATGGGCTGCTCTAAACAAAATGAGTCCTTAAAAAGCTCAACAGTAGACATCAAATTGGAAATGGAATCTCTAACACCTTTCGATAATGGAATCGTTGTCTATGCTCTTATTCTCCACGATGTTATTGTGCAGTACAGCCCACTCACTGGAGAAGTGAAAACATTATAATAGACACTCTGTATGTCTAGTATATAAATAAAAATGTTGTAATTATTGGTTAGTTTTATTTCATCCGCCAAAGATGAAAGTAATTGCTCAGAAACAAAAACTTCCAATTCAAAATCATGACTTGATGAGGAAAAGCCTAGTACTCCAAAATATGGCGATTTACTTCCTTATAGTATACGTGGCATTATATGCGTTCTCTCCAACTGTGGCAAATCAAACGCAATGATCAGTCTGCTTACTGAGAAAAATGGTTTGAAATTTAAACATGTATACGTATACTCTAAGTTATTGAATCAAAACAAGCACAAACTTTTACAGGAAATCTTACTTCCAATGACGGATATAGGTTACTTCACCTTCAATGCGATGTGATAATGCGAATCTAATTACATTATTTGAGCAAGATGGATTAAACCTAAAACACGTGTATGAGGATCATATAAGTCTCACCGTAAGCATAAAATAGTCTCAGGGCATGTGTTCAAAGTGTTGGGTAGATCAGTTAGGTTTCATA
>JARFJB010001424.1:1352500-1355000 GCA_036346205.1 Vesta saturnalis
TTATGCACATAATAATTATTCTTATAATTAACAAGAAAGTTAATTTGCGTACTATAATATCAATCAAGACATCATATTTTATCATGTGCATCAAATTCACCTGTAATTAGACGAACTGTAATGAGTGCTAATAATGTATTTGCTCGTCTGTATTACCATTTATCGAGAAATGCAATGGTGTCAAAAATATTAAAAAAAAGTAGAAAACGTTCTAGATAGATGGTCTGCTGAGTAACATATCTTATTCTTTCTAGTAGGTGTTTACCCGATTTACGGTGAATGCAGATAGATGGGTTTCTCAATTAGCCAATCTCGAGGTCTTTTTAAGTTCGTCATTTTTTCCTTTTTTAATACCAATAAATGATTTTTATGAATCTGTGATTAAGTTTGTTACACCTCAACATAAATCACTCGACTATTAGCAGTACAGAAATATATCAAAAATCATTTACTCTGTAATGAAAATTCACACATGGTTGATTAGCAACCCAGATCATATTACAATGATACTGATAGTTATACATATAGTAAACGATTTTTATCGTTTACCTTATTAATTAATAATCTTTATTAATCCATGTTCACAAGTTTTTTACAGGCAACAAACAATTTAATTAGTATCTATGAAAGAGTAACAATCGGTGGAGTTTTATATGTTGCTTTTCCATTTTAGAGTGTGAACAAAGCCACTAACGCATGAAATTAAAATAAAAACGTAATAAATTATATAACTCAATGACGTCGTGGGCGATTATTACATAAATAATTATTTTAGTGGTAGGTGAACTGGTCTTAAAAGAGTTTAAGCTTATCAGAGGACTACTAACATTGCTGTTTATTAAAAAGACTTACTCGGGGATTCAAGGTGTGTGTGGAATCTTCCGTAATATGCAACTGAAATGTCTGTCACGTTGTTAATACACAGCATTTGGTTACATGATCCGTAAATCGATTGAACAAATTATAAAATACATTATTTTTCAATAAATGTAAATGGAGGCTGAATATAGATACAGAAGATTTAGGCGAAATTATTATATAGAAATTGTATAATATTGAGTCACATGTTTGCTCACATGTCCTGCTAAACCTCTGAGAAAGTTGGTAATGTTGGTAATGAAAAAAAGACACAGTTACATCCATACAAAGTCAGGAAATTTAAACAAATTGTTATATGAGAAATATATAAATTTTAGTAAGTGTTTGATGCAGAGGGCCCTCTAGATCCGTTTGAATGTGTTAATAATGTTGGTATTACAAACTAAAGACTTATAATTGAAATAAGATCGGTTAAGAGCAGTTCAGAATGTTTAAACAAATGTTTATTTGTTTCATTAATACAAAAAAATCCCAATTTTCGGGACGAAAGTTACTGGACAACGCGAAGCGGAGTGTACCAATCTTCCAAGTTCTGAAAATGCATTTTTGGTATGAATAAAATTTAAAATGTTTTCTCCAGCCACTTTTACCTTTATATTCAGTCATTTATTTGTAGTTCATTGCAAGTTTGGGAACCGCTTATTTATGTCGCTCTCAGTAATCAGACAATGCTATTTTATACAAAATGAGATTCTACTTTTGAGTGTAAGAAAATTACCGTGTGGTTTTTAATTAGTGTTTATTGGATTTTACCTCTATAAATTTGACAGATGTTAGTGAAATAATGTCAAGGTAGAGAGCACCACCGGCGACAGCAAATGCCAATTTCTGTTAATAGCAGATTATTCACTCAAAACATTTAAATAAACTTAAACTTGCTTAAAACGAAAATAAAATGCAAAACTATATTGAATAGCAATACTTATTTATGACTGAAAGTAATGACATCCTAAGAACATCACGCAAAGTTGATGTTTAGTGAAGGTCAAATCACTTTTTGTAAAGTTGTCCATGTGAAGTCACATAAATCTTACCTCAAAGCAAATATGTTCTAATAAACTACTTTATTTCTCCCCTTACATCTGTACTGAATACTTAATAGTCTAAGCTGGTAGGGATAGGAATCGGAATAATAATGGAAATTATGTCTGTCTTTCGAAAACGGCATTATTTGGGAGATTACTAATAGGAAACCTTTCATACTAGATGCCAGATGCTAATAAGCTATTTTTGAAACGTTTTCTGCGAATAAATATCATGTACATTCGGTCTTATTTAAGATAAACGTTTATTTTGAATTATAGTAACAAAAAGCCGAAAAAAATGTAAAAAATTGTAACCTATTAAATGATATCTTCTAATGGAACGTTTTTAAATAACTGACAAATAAATGCAATTAAGAGGAATTAATTATCAAACTAAACCAGGCTACTGTAAAATTTTAAGTTCATTAAAAAATTAGTTTGTATTTTGAAAATTGGTATTTTTCATGAAAATTTGGAGTATGGTATAACAAAACCTAATGTAGTTTGAAAAATGCGCCCAAACGAAGGACACTGAAATCAGGAAGTTTGTGAAACATAATCGCTTCAAGTGGCATAAGTGACAACAGTTGTCATGG
>JARFJB010001424.1:1357500-1377500 GCA_036346205.1 Vesta saturnalis
TGAGTGTGCGAATGCGTGTGCGCGTGTGCGTGCGTGTCTGTGTGCGCCCGTGTGCGTGCGCGTGTGGGCGCGCGTGTGTGAGAACGATAAAATATACGTACTTAAAATGTCGTATTTAAGGTTGAATTTCTCCTTTTGCTGATTAGGCTTTGTGATATCTCCAGCGGCGGTGAGAGGGATTTTGGTTTTATCAAGGATGTTTGAAGCAATTATGTATGTAGTTTTTAAAATTATAAATTTATTTTTTGGTACTACGCGTCATTTGGGGAAAAAACTCCAAAGGTGGAATTTAAGTGTTTATACAAACTTTCTTAATATCTGAATTACGATCAAGTTGACTGAAAAGCTAATTTACTTTGCATCACATGCACACATGAATTTTAACGTAAAGTATGCGAGATGTGGCTATGTGATGGATTAAATACTTGAGAATTAGTGAAAGAGAGATAAACGTTATGAAATGTGAGCAATGTATAAGTTTATTGCCAACTGGATTATGTTTATATCATATACATTCCGACGGTACTTGAAAAGAATTTGTTAGTTTTCATGTCTAGTAGACACTACCTACATTCACAGTTTCATTTTATAATGATAAATTTATTTTTGAAAGTTCGTCTGTTGTTCTACACTAGCTATTTTTTGGGTTTGGTTTTATGAGCTTAAAGCTTATTAGAAAGCTGCGAATTTGAACCATTTGATGTTGATTAAAGGCGTATTGAACAACTATGTTTGGAATAATTTTTGCGTTATAAAATTATTCACCTATATTATTGAATTTTTTCGGTGCGTTTAAGGTGTCGTTGCAGCACACCTTCAAAGGCCTTGTCGATTTCTCTTGGAGAACAGATACAGCAAAAACTAAGCAGTTTAGTTTCCTTGTTGGTTCTTTTGAGTTACCTACAGTATTCCAGTGTCTATGGTGATTATTTTATGAATTATCTATTCAAACAAGGTGGCGCCCTTTAGTCTACTGACCCCACCGAGTTACTAATGATTCAATCCTATTTATTAAATATTTAATTATGAACATGACATACATGTTCGTTAGTTTTATCAGTCTAAAGAATTTAAGAGTATTGGTTGAATGTTAATTTGATGATTGTGATACTACATGTTGTTTACCTTACATTTGCTTGAATGAGTGAAAAAAAATTATAATGGAAATATAACAAAAATGTACTGGAGTTAATCATTTATAAAACGTTGGGTGAGAATTAATAACTTGGAAACACCTTTCAATCCTGCATCGGGACTTATGTATTAATAAGGTAACTGAGAAAGGTAATGCAAAAAAAAAATCGAAACATTGAAAAAAGATAAAATCTGTTCCACTTGATTTAAGAAAGCAATTTCTATTTTTACATTTTAATTAAACATAATATAGTTATAACCCAAATAGTTCTCTAATTTACAATGACTGAGTTTTTGTAAATGATTATTTAAATTAATTCGTCAAATTTCTGAAGCTTTATGTAAATAATTATTACAAAGTTCCACATTTGCCTTTTGTAACAAGTTAATGAGTATAATCTGATTTAGAGCTAGAGTGTAAGAAACGCTTGGTATGTGCTTAAAGCGTTTCCATTAAATCCAAGACTAACAAGATCTTATCTAGGATATTTAATCCATTTTATTTAAGATTACATAAACACCAACATTATGTTCTAATGTTAACATTTACTTTGAGCTTAAGATAAAATTTTGAGATAGTTTTAATTATATACCAATATACTATGTATTTTAATTAAAAAAATTGTAACTTTCCAACAATAAATCCTTGACATTTTTAAAGCTTCTGTCCCAGTAAATCAATTAAGTATTAAACGAACTGTTTTATTATTTTTCTTTCATTCATTTACATTTTTTGAGTTTGTTTAATGTAAATACTAAAGCTCGTGATTATTTTCCCTATCAATTAGGGTGGCTGAATACAATTCCTAAACTAATTAAGAACTCTTTTAAATATAAGTGCCTAAAATAAAAGTATATTTCTTTTTGTGGTAGGTATTATGCGTAATTTAACGTGGTGGTGAGTTTTGCTGTGGTTTATCCGGGAAAACTCCGGGTGGGTATGATATTGATCCGGTGGATCCGGTCAGTGCGGCCAATCCGGATCCGACACGCCCAGCAAGCTTTTATATTTATACTGTGATATTGCTGCCTATCTATTAAATTATGTTTGTTAAAAAAAGATTTTCTTTTAGATTTAATTCTCGTACTGTGTAATTTCTTTTTATCTTTTATGTTATAGTTACTGCTTGAAAGTTTTCATTATACTTTCAGACAATTGCGTTGTTGTCATTTTATTTTAACGTAAAGTATGCGAGATGTGACTATGTGATGGATTAAATACTTGAGAATTAGTGAAAGAGAGATAAACGTTATGAAATGTGAGCAATGTATAAGTTTATTGCCAACTGGATTATGTTTATATCTACATTCCGACGGTACTTGAAAAGAATTTGTTAGTTTTCATATCTAGTAGACACTACCTACATTCACAGTTTCATTTTTATAACGATAAATTAATGTTAAATTTTAATGTTAGGTTTCACTGTTAACATGGTCTTTCTTGTTTTATGCCGAATGGTCTGCATTTTATAGTTCATTTTAATGCAGGATTTAGAAATGAAGTTGTAGTTATACTAATTATAGTGTGGTATTAGATGTTACGTTTCTAGAAGAATAATTTGTATTATACAAAATACTAGATGTTCTAAGCGATAGAAGAGGTTCCCGAATTATTTAATTAAATTATTACTAGGTAGTGCCAATTGTTATTATTACTGGAAGTCACGTTAAACCTATCCTACATCTCTCGTTTTTGTAACTTTCTTAGATTCATAATACGCTACAAAGCAATCTATTGAAACAATTCCTTTCCTCTTTTTTTCGTTTTCCCACAATTATAGAATAATAAGATCTGCAATTCCCTCCACTTTTAATTGATATGATGTCACACTCAAACATTTGTAAGTGTGACTCTCATTTAATAGAAGTGGTCTTTAACGAAGCTTTATAATAGGCTGGCACCAATTTTATTATTTTTTATTTTTCTAGTGGTAATATTTGAAATTTAAAATATGTCCAAGATTAGAGTTGTATACTCTGATTTTTAAACCCAAAAAAACGTTTGACCATCTCGTGAGTTGAAACTACAAAGCTATTTTTTAAGTTTTCTATATTTTTTCTATTTAGACATACCGAGCATCTAATGATATTATTTAAAAGTTTATGCCCTTATAATTCAAAACTTCAGAAGTACCGCGGTTATTGAAACGTTTAATAAACAAATAAATTAAAAACATATCAGATATAAAAGATGTATTAACTATTATCCTCACCAGGAAAGTTTACCGCTACGTCATCATATACAATCATATGGTGCAATATGAAAAACATGAGTTAAAATTATTATTTTCGGGGATGATATAACTAGTGTTATGAGTATCATCGATTATTAATCATAACACGTGTTATATGTGGTAAGAGAATATAATGAACGTTAATAGAAAATATATTTTTTTAAAGTCTACAATTTTAAACGTCACTTTGACAGTAAAAAATTTTATTCATTAAAATCATGTGACAGTCAATATACAGTGAATTATCACCGATTTGATAGCCTATTCTGCGATTTTGTTTTTGTATTTTAACCAATGAAAGTAATCAAAAATGTACCATGTGACATGTGAATTATCTTCGCGTTATAATAAATTCTGATTAGAAAATATACCCCACGATGGCAGCATTTAAAGCTGCAGAATCCTAAAATACAATTACTTATTTATTGTGATTTATTTTGTAAAAATTAGAGAACGTTGATTATCGTGATGATAACGAGTGAAAACAATATTCTTGAAATCTAACAGATGATTGGTACGGTATTTTTGCAGTCTGCAGGTTATGTAGGTTATAACCCAATGCTGCCCTATTACAAACAATGCAATTTTCAACAAAATGTAAACATTTAATAATTGCAACGGACTTATAAAAACAGGAGAATGGTTGTGTTGTAAGTTTCTGATAAACAATCATACAATTGATAATTTGAAAATTCAATTTATAGGTTAAACAATTTGCATGGAACAACTATCTGCACTGTTTACACCTCGCAAGGCTAGTACGTTTCATAATAATAATTTCTTATTGTTATTACCAATTCAGTAGCAACGATGCCCACAATTAAATGGTAATATTATTACACAAAATGGATGTTAAGTTACGTGCCTAAATAAAATGGAACTAATTATTCGTGTGAAGATGGCATTTAATGTGGAGCATAAATTCTATGGGAAAGTGTGATTAACATCTTGAAAAGCATTTTACAAATGTATTGTACTTACATAAAAAATACATTACTAATAGAAATTGAGCGTATTAAATATGAACTAACACACTTGTATTACTATTGTAGGTAAAAACATGGCTGTAAAAGCGTTAAACTTCTAATCGGAGTCACTATCCACAGCCGAGCTTTCAGAATAGTTTCCGATGTTAATAATCAGTTTGTCAACTGTGATGTTCAACATTGCTTCCCGTTTATACCATTGCTTTATTGTTTCTTCAGTATGTGGCATACAATTAGCCCATAATGATTTTAATGAAGAGTTTTCTTGCCGATGATTAGGTGAATTGTTCTCTGTAATGTATTGTTTAAGAAATTTAATTCGCATTTTTGCGATGTAACTTTTTTCCAATAAAGCTCTAGTTGGAGTCTTTTTTGAATTTGAATCCTAGCGACGGGATTGCACGATTAAGACTTCTGCCACTTATTAATATGCGACTGTTACGAATTTCTGCATTTAAACTTGCAACTGTGACATGTGTTTCTGTATAAATAAATTAGCATGTCAAACATGTGTAAAATATTGTGATGTAATATTACTAACTTTGTGCATACATACTTATATAACGTATTCGTTACGCCCATTTTGGTTGTTTCAGGTACGTCGTCAAGATTTTTTCTTGTGCGGTCGTTTTGTTAAAACAGGGTTAGATGTAGCTCGAGACTTGATATTTCTTACCGTCTTCTTAGATATACCCAAGATGCGTGCCACACGCTGTAATTTCGTGATTGCAATGAATTAAGATATAAACACTTAATGTCATACTTACTTCTTGGACAGCAGATACTGATATCAGGGGACCCACATTTTCTTTAAAGTGTGTAATAAATGATGATTAAAAGAAGTAAATGTAGGAAATGAGGAAATACTTAAAGGATAAACAAACAAATGGAGGTTATGTAGTATTAGTCGAATGAGAATTAAATTCATATGCATATAATACAAATTCGTTTCGTGTTTATAGGTTTACTCTTACTACATTTGCTTATCCAGTACCGTATGTCGATTTCGTCAAATTCACTACGAATCTTCACCATCCTTATTTAATTCACTGTTTTATATGAGAAGACCTTATAACCAAATTGGATAGCTAAATTCATAAATTAATGATGTAGCGGTAAACTTTCTTTCTTGGCGAGGATAGTAAATAAGAATGATCACATGAATAGTACATAAAGAGTAAATAAAAAGACATTGTTGCTAGGGAATTTAATAATTAGCAACTTACTAGTATTAAGAAATAATTGTTGATTGTCAGTTCCTTAATTGTCATCATTTACAGCATTCACTTCTGGGAAAGAATTTCATATATGACTTTTATGACAAAAATTAATACACCGCTGGTTAGATATTTGGTTTAGATATTACTTCACCCTGTATGTCAAATATGGTGATGGCGGAGAGGAAATTTGTGTGCAATTTGTTACACCCTTTCTAACGGACAAGAACGTCTGCCCATTAACTTCTAGGAGACGCCGGTGTCGTTAAACAGTCGGGAGGCGATCTCTCTAGCCGACGATGGACAAACTCGAGACTGCGCGACTGCCCTGCGGTACATATTAGCCCTGTGACAAAACCGATATTAAGTATCTGTCCTGCTTGCTACTGCTATCTGGAGTACTAGTATGTTTTTTTACTAGTATGCTCTTGTTTATTTACTGTAAACTGAAGTTCAGGAGTCTATTTATCCTCTTAAACCATGGAGATGCTTCGGTCACTGGTATTGCATGTTGTTTGTGGTATAGTTTAATCATGTGTTTTAATTATCTTTAGTGTTAAAAACTAAGAAAGAAAGATTGTGTTTTTTTTAATGAACTATAGTGTGAGGTGTGATTGTAACAGTAGGCCAAGGTAATGTAATTTCTGTGTAGTGTGCACGATTATTTCATACGTGTAATCCGGGTTATAGCATTGGTCGTCTTCGGTGAGGAGTTGGGTTAGGATGGAAGGAGGATGTTTAAACTTGCGTGAAAGCTTTTTTCGTGAGTACAGAAGGAAGCATTGGTATTTGTAAGGTGTAGTATGAATTTCCTTAGAAATAGAGTCGCCAAAGATCCTTTGGTATGCGAAGTTTTTTTGTAGTGTTTGTAGTCTGTCTGTTATGGTTTGAATACTTACGTGTTGTATAGTGAGTTTATTGTAGTGTCTCTAGAGTAGATTGTCTGTTCGTCTAAAGATTTGGCGTTCACAGAGAGCGATAGAGGAAAGGAAATATCCTGCAATGTTAGTGTGCTTGGGAGCTTGGTAGTCCATAAAAGGGCGAAGGTAGGTCTTATACGTGTGTCACAATGTTTTGGAGAGGTAATCCCTGATATGAGCTTTAAGGCCGCCCAGTAGGCGTACATGATTGCATATTCTGTTTATTCTTTGTACATCGTGAAGACACTTTGAAGCTTTAGGGAAATGGAGTCTCAGGTAAATGGCTTCGCGCGCACGCGCGTGTGTGCATGATTGTCTAAAGTATGAAACTTAGGTGCAAGCAGACCAAAGCGACCAAGGTCTGAAAACAAACCTCGCTTTTGTAAACGTGACCTGGTTTTTACACAGTCGCGTCGTGGATGGTTATGGTTACTCGTTGTGATGTAAGCGCTAACCTTTGGTTCATCATAGTTGAAGTACGATGAACTCTAAGGTATAACAGTTTTACTATTTGCGTAAGTGTTGTAATGCTTTAGTTTTGTTAGGACAATAATTATCATTTTGCAAATTAACTTTTATGCATTAGAAAAACTGCGTTATTTTAGGAAAGCCTTTCGCAATTAACCAGGTTCATATTTTATTTACGTTTTAAATTATTATACAATGATTTCTTCGTTACTATCAACGTTAAACTAAATAATTTAATCAGATTGTGTTGTCATTTTGTTTTGTTTTGGTTTCTTTAAATTCTAATTACTGAACGTATCTACACGTTGATACTTATAAATGTAACTACTTTTTTAATTGTGTAGTTACCTTGTTTTGGACACTAATTTCCAATTTGTTTGTCTTTCTGTACAAAATTGTCTATTTCGAAACGCGTTTTATTTATGTAGGTATTTTCTTTTATTCAAGAATTATAGGTTCTGTTTTATATCATACCCTTTTTTTCCTATTGCTTTCTTCTTTCCTTTAGTTACCTACTCGCCTCTTTTAGACATCGTTATTCAGGAGCTGGGATAAGGGTGATTTCTTCTTTTGAGGAAGCGGCTTCAGACGACATTATCTCTACCTAAACTTTTTTGACCACGACCCGAACTGAATGACCGGCAATTCCTTCCTTCAGCAGGTAAGTAGCGACCTTGCCCTCCCCCTTTCATTCTCTCCGCTTCCCGTTTCTGCACGTAACAAGGGCGTCAAGTAGGCATACATGAATGCGTATACTGTACATTGTTGTTTGTACGTTGCGAAGACAGTTTGAAGTTTTAGTGAAAAGTAGTCTCAGGTACATTGCTTCTTGTTGGAGCGTTAGTCCTTCGTTGTTGAGGAAAATAGCAACATTCTGCTGTGATAGGTTAGTGTAGTTGACTCGGAAGCTTAGATAGTGGAAGGAGATTCCCTGGATTTTGGTGGGATGAATGCACACTCTCAAACTGTTAGCGTGTAGTTGGAGTGTTTGCAAAGTTGCCTAGGCGTTGCTACAATACACAGACCAGAAAGCAGTGCGTCCCGGAGACTTTGGGTTGTAAAACAGCAGCAACTTCATAAGCAAATGTTTGACATGGACACGGACACGGTAACGGTCAAGGGCACGGACACGGACACGGACACGGATACGTACACAGAAACCGACACGGACACGGACACGGCAAGGATACGGGCACGGACAAGACACGGACACGGACACGGACACAGACACAGACACAGACGCAGACGCAGACGCAGACGCAGACGCAGACGCAGACGCAGACGCAGACGCAGACGCAGACGCAGACACAGACACAGACACAGACACAGACACAGACACAGACACAGACACAGACACAGACACAGACACAGACACAGACACAGACACAGACACAGACACAGACACAGACACAGACACAGACACAGACACAGACACAGACACAGACACAGATACAGACGCGGTCGCGAACGCGCACGAGGAGGCAGACGCAGACGCAAACGCAGACGCAGACGCAGACGCAGGCGCAGACGCAGACGCAGACGTACACGCAGATGCAGACATAGACGCAAACGCAGACGCAGACGCAAACGCAGACGCAGACGCACACGCAGACGCAGACGCAGACGCAGGCGCAGACGCAGACGTACACGCAGATGCAGACGCAGACGCAAACGCAGACGCAGACGCAAACGCAGACGCAGACGCAAACGCAGACGCAGACGCAGACGCAGACTCAGACGCGGACGCGGACGCGGACGCAGACGCAGATTATTTTTTCAACGCAATAGGTTAAGAGAGTTTTTCAATGGTGATTAATTAGGTTTGTGTTTGTTTAGTTTATGATAAAGTTCTGTCAGATGATTAGTTTACTTGCGTGTATTTAAGTTGTAATAATTAACGATATATTTATATATCGATATTGTTTATGCGTATTTTTGTTTAAAAGCGTTTGTTTTGAAGATTTTACAGGTAGAGATCCCGGACCTTAATTAGCGTATACCTGGCGTAATGTAAGTGCGTGTTTGACAGTTTATCTGACTGCACTTGGGTGCGATTTTGTTATATCAGCCTGGCGATTCGATTTATTTTCTTGTGACTCAACCCCGATTTGCGACTTACGGTAATACGCAAGCCACCCTAAATATTAAAATTCTGTAACAACCCGACGACCCATAATCCACTGAGCATTCGACACATTTTGATTATCTGTTAAGTCCGGTGTTAATTCCGCTTTCATCTGTAACAAATTGTCATGACAAAAATATTTCTAGCTAAAAATGCATTTCTCCAATAAAAAAAATCACCTCTGATCTATTTACCTCCGATCATATGTTCGGAAATACATGCACTGTAGATGTTAATAATAAGTAGGAATTTCTGTATTATAAGTGTTTTGTAGGTTTGGTTTGCATACTTGAGTCGAATTCATATGTTATGATTTTTGTCCAAGCACTTGACTACTCTTACATCCTAACTTTGGTACCTTTCACTTACAAGTCTAACACCTTTACCACTGAGCCACTGAGTAATTCAATATTTATGTTTTAGAATTTATATATACATTAACATTTTTGGTGGCTACGCAGTAGTTTATTGCGCATGTTGCGCCGTAACTTATTGCGCAGGTGTATTGCGTCAAGCTCTTCATGCATTGTTTGGATCCATATGAGTTTCATTTTACACTAGCTTGGTTTATTGGATTTTCTGCTAGTGCGTTGTATGTGGCTTCTTTAACTTTCCGGTGAGTTGTAGGCATTTACCTACTTGCAATTGATTATTCTAATGTTGCGCAAAAAGGACCTATAATTAATCATACTCATAGACCGAGAGCTGGGAGTAAAAGCAACTGCCGCATAAATTACCAAAGATTTGATGTGTCAGGCCTAAAATATTGCTCAGTATAAATTAAAAACCACCCGTCTGCTGGCCATTGGCGGTCGCTCAACGTTTTTATGTTTTCAAAAAATGGCAAAATCAGCAAAACTTACCCCATTATTACCAGGTTCGAATATTGATGAATGTAAAGGAGCATGTAATATAAATCTATACTTGTGTTTGCCGCTCTACGTGTCACATTTTCGAAGCAGACGACGTTAAAAAAGTTCAAAAAACGTGGCCAACTTCCTCTTAAGTTACCATCACCTTTTGTTGTCAGAATATAGGTTAGTTTGTAAGTAGTCACTCGTCATAAAAAAAAAACATCGGCAGACGGTCGCATTAAAAGGGCAGACGAGCTGAAAGTTTCAAACAATCTTGTCCGTATTTGACAGTACAACAATGCCCTATAATAACCAAGTGGGTGATTGCGGTAAATAATAATGTCGTAACTTTTAAAACTAGTTCGTCTGTATAAACGTTAGCATTTTCGAAGCAGACTGTCTTAAAGCTTCAAAATAATAAAAAATCCGTTTATCGTCGCATAACATAGATTGTTTTATAAAAGAAAAAACTGATATTATCATTTTACATACGTGATTTTTATACAAATACATTGTGGATAAGAATGATAGCGTTTTAGATTTTTAAATTTAAATATTTTGCATTTGATTATTTATATTACGATAATAAACGACATTGCGATATAATATAAAAATTTAATTAAGCTTCATTGGATGGATTGTACACTATATCTTCTTCATCTATGCCAGATAAAGCTGAAGGTAGTGAAATTTCTTCGTGTCTCAGAGATTGTGACCCTACAAACCATTCAACTTGGCATTTGTCATCAGAATCCAACCATTTTGTTACGGTTTAAAAGATTTCAGTTCAGGCTCTGTTGCAAAATTCCAAATAGCACAAACCTGGTTAACTCTGTTTATTTACATATCAACGAGTTACGGTAGGGTGGCATCAAACTACTACCAAAATTATTCTTAATGTTTTCTAGTGGATTACGTTGATTCCTACCATACAACCGGCATATAAACTTTTCTACGTAGTCCACTTGTATTTCAGACAGTTCTCCAGAAGGTCAATGGTTTGATATTACCTTTTCTAGTAAAACGTTGCAGTATAGTCGCAGCCAGTTAGAGCGTGATATGCCGGCAAAGGTTGCGACAAAGTTTGTCCTAGATTAGAATGAATATCATTAATACGTATATATCCCAAGTTATTTTTGCCCAGTCCAGTTTCTATCCACAAATGAATATTTGTTAGTTTGTGCTATTATTACTATATCGGTATCGAAAGCTCGAACTACAACATTTTTTGCACATTCAGGTAATTTGGATAAGTGGTATATAATTCTGATGCCAGCCTCGTAATGACTGCAGGATAAGGATTGATCGATTTCCCTTCTCACATGTCCATTAAGCTGATAAAATATGTAACAAATATCCTCACAGTTAAGAATTTTATCTACCAAAATACCTAATGTATTATCTGATTTCCAATAACTTATTAAAAATTTGACAAGTTCTGACTTAAAAGAGTCGTTTCTTAATGCCTTTAAGAACTCGTCTGGGAGTTTCTGATTTTCTCCAACAATATTAAAAACATTACTTCGCCCTGTTACTCCCGCTCGTTTACCTCTTTCAAGGTCTTTTATAGTTGGAATTACACATTTATCAACAATGAGGTCTATTCTTTTGCTTGAAGTTTTGCACAACTTTTTAAGTATGTGAATAGCTAATTTGCCATAAGCAAAAGGGATATCACCCAAAATATGCAAAAGAAAGAATCTATCAAAAATTACGCAGCTGAAGAAGAAGATACCTTGCTTTTCAATATTTTTAGTGACTTTGCCTTATCCGTTTTATTTATACTTCCGTCGATGTGACTTAGAGATAATGGAACTGTTGTTAACGGATACGATAATACATTTGAAATATCAATTTTATGTTCCAAAGCAAATGCTAAAACCCTTCCCATTAAATTTCTTTTTTAGTTAAAAGAAAATCTCTCGTTTCTTGTCTCGTGATTTTACCAGTTGAAAGGTTGACAAGTTCACCGTTTTCTAACGTATCAGAAGAAAAAGGGTTTAAAGTACTGAAAATTTGAGTAATCAGCTTCACCACAATTTGAGTTTAATGTGTCCAGTAAATGTATTACTGTAGATGAGCGTAGTGAATGACTTGCAGACCATCGTATTCTAGCTAATATCGAATTAGTAAAAGAGTTGATTCCTAGGAAAGAAATAAAGAATGGTAGCAATATTTAACTATTTACATGTATAGTCACCAATAACAATATTTCTTAATTTATTTACAGCACCTGAGTTGTTTGTTTGCTCCAGAGTAAGATCAATTGATGACGCGTAGAATAATTTTTCTGTGCTTCTGATGGAAATTCCACTTTGGTTCATAACGAACACAAGTGAAACTATTTGGGGTAGACGTGAAACATATAAATCAAAATCTCCTGTCCTTATACTTCTTGTAAATTCTAAATATAATTTATAAAATGTATGTAAAGAATCCAATATTTTGCGGTGATTCCGTGTGCTCCTCTTTCTGTCTCTTGGTAAAATATGTCATACTCATCCAAAACTGTTACTGTCTATCCAACAGTTGGTGCTCTTTTAGTTTTTGCTGTTGGCTTAATTTTAGATCATTAATTATGTCGTTAATGCATACATCGGAAATGTAACACTTGGAATACGGCAGCAAACATGGGATACACTCGATTACATCGGTTATAATGTGTGCCTGCAAGAAATCCCCTTAATGAACCAGCTGATAATATTCCAGATTCTGTAAGAGCATAAGGACCACCGGACTATATTTTCCTACAGTTTTAAAAAACTACATTTGGGTATAAAAAGCTCCCAGTTGAATAAATATACTATCATATTTCGGACGTTCCTAATGTTGAATTTGCAAAGCTACCTTTGTAATTTCCAGGGCATAGATAACGAAGACATATGATTATTGACAACTTAAGGCGATATTCTGAGCTACATTTAACGTGTAAGACACTACCGATAAGCTTGTTGGACATTTATTGATGGGTGGTAAGTAACATATATTATGTATGGGTAAAGATTATTCCATCCTACCCACACAGGTATTTCGGATTCTAGTAATGCAAGCGACATAACCCACAAGTTGGCTAGTCTACTCTTGTAGGTACTTACTTTGATTAAGTGTTACTAATGTAGGTATTTTACCAAACTGCATTTAATTTGGGCTTCTTTCGGTAGGATTCAATTTATTCGTCTAAGATGCGGAATATTCTTCGTTTTTTTCTTTGTGTACCAGCGGTAAGTGTAGGTGTATCGTCAATAATGTTTTCGGGAATATCAGGTGTACCTGCTTATTTTGATAAATAACGCCAACAGTATCGTGCAGCGTATCCTTTCCTGACAACGATTCTACACAACGGTCAAAATTATCAAATGCAAGTCCCGTTGCTAAGTCTGGTTTATGCTGAATACCATAAGGTATGACAAATTGTCTTTCAAACGAAGAGTAAGTCAACTCGGTTTCTAATTCTTCCATTACCGAATAGCTGACGCTATGACCCAAGCTGTTTAATATATTAGCAACGACATACCTAGTTCTATATGTTGCCAGGTTTTAATCCTTCCGTTTGTTACGGAATATATAGCATCCTGAACAAGCGAGTCAGTCCTAACTTTCTTATTTATCTTAGGACGTCGATGAAATAGTCCACACATTAAATTAAAAAAAAAAACTGTGTACTAAAGTTGGTATTGTGCATTTCCCTTTGTATATATCCCCTAGTGTTATTTGATCAGGCAAACGATTTTTTTTTTATATCTATTATCTCTCTTCGCAAAGTAAATGCAACATTTTCAACTTCACTCTGTGTAGTTTTTGCTTTACTTTTGGAAATATGTACTGCAGTTCGAGATTCTATGTCTTTATAGCGCGTCCAAATCTCCAAATTCAGTATGGGGCTTATGGAAAAACAGTGCAGGATTGCCAAACTTATTATGCCAATAGATTGCACTGCACCTATAATACCGTATTACGGTTATAATTATACTATATCTACGGTATGAGAGACACAATTTCTAACCTCAAAATTAATAAAAACATTTGTAATGCAATACAAATTTAGATAAATCTGAAACGTACTTATGAATATACCGAAAAGGCTACCCTTAATCTATACAAATCGAATCTTTGAACTGTATTTTTTAGAAAAGCGAAGTAGGCGTGTGTAATGTAGGGGTACATTACATAGCAATACGATGGGTTAGATTACCCTGTACATGGGGTTGTGAAAGAAGCTTGATAAACAACAGCATGAGCAAACTTTATACTTTGGCTACGGAAGAAGTTTGCAGTATATAAACAAAATAACAATTTTATTAAAGTTTGATTATAGCTGCATCATTTATTTCCCTTGTAATATAATATAGGATATGTGACTATTAAATAACGAGAGTGACGCTGTAAAACATTCTATTTTGTTGGTCAGTACAGTTTAATCGCTCGAACCGATTTCTAGGTGTTCAGATGATTATTCTGTAACGTTGATTATAAACTCTGCAATATCATCTTGACGGTTATCACCCATATCTTACCTTCAACGATCTTTACATGACTTATATAATGTTGCCAATTTTCAATCCTCACTTTCTCGTAACCAAATTTTATTAATTCCACTTCTATTTGGTGTAATTTGCAGTGGTAAGGCGGCAAAAGAAGGAACTCATGGCCTCTTTTTTGTGCCATTACATCAAGTTTATTCTTGTCATATAGATGCCTCACTTGTGCTACAGTAGCCGATAGGTCTCGCTTCAACATGTTATCTTCAAGGGGCATGTCTTTCTTACTAAGCCAATCTACAATTTGTGCTCTTCGCCACGCCATTGTTGGAATCTTCTGCTGTGATAAGAAGCATTGTCAATAACGATAATTGAATTTGGTGGTATATTTGTAATGGGTTGATTGATACATGTGTACATCGGCTGTGTTCTTTTTACAGAGGAAAGTAAGTTCCACACCAGGAATAAAACCATTATCGCCACCAGCATGAACTAAGGCAGATCGGGGTTCCTGACCACTTGGTGATTTTAGACCTGTATTGAGCCCTTGAAGGAATGCTTACCAACCACTTTCAATAGTGGTGTCACACCATGCCATACTAACTGTGTGCCCCACGTTAACCCACGATTCATCGGTGTATATAATATATTTACCTGAAAAGTGAACAAGAGGTTGAATAGTGTACTGCGTTTAAAATTTGGTAGATCACCATCACCATTAATGGAAGAAAGGATACTATTCATCTTTGGTGGAATGTTTTCAATGAAAAAATTGTGCGCTTTACGTCGAATAATTGACTGTATATTCTGGTCATACACATGAAGACGATCATTGAGTTGTGCACCTTTTCGTTTCATGCGTTTTTTCGGACTAGCTACTGCTCCGGTTTGGTATTCCCTTTTGATAGATACTACGCTCTGTGCAACATAAAGTTTCGCTGGCTTCTGTAACAGCTGCACTAACGTTCATTGTGGCCAAGAAATAATTAAGTACATTCATAATGAGGCATTCCTCCTTACGGCTGAAGTGTTTTCCAGTAGGTTGTTTGATGTTTGCAGGACCACATTCAGCTTCAATCTCCATATGATACCTACAAAATTCTACAAAATAAACCTCAATCATACAATTATAGAAATTATTCATCATTACCTTATAGGCCGCGTGAATGAGATGTAGGCGTTCTGAAAATAACGATTTTTAATAAATAGAAGAAGCAAGCAGAAATTTCCCAGTGCACGGAGTTGATATTGATTTGTTATTAAATTACATTTTACGTTTGACAACATCGCTATCAAGAACAAGGATACCGTTACTTAGAAGTGACTTAAGATAGTAAAAGAGAGTTAGTTACTCCATAAGAATCCGTACTGAGTTTGGAGGTTTGGACAGACAGTATGAATTATATATTTTCCTTTATATTTTGTATATACTGTGTTATCTTTATATATATATATATATATATATATATATATATATATATATATATATATATGTTTGTGTAATAATTTATTTTAATTTACGTTAAGCAATATTATGGTACTCACGAACTGTGTACCAGTTTCCACGTGTATTTTTCTTTGATACTTGTTTATTATATCTCACTGAATAGTTTATCCGGCATAATCTATGGTACTGAATTTCTTGGGCAATGAAATCCACGTCTCTAATTTTGGCTACCAGCTGATGATCATTTAGGGCAAGTGCGTATCGTTTTATATTGGTTTCGAAGTTTTTAGTCTCACAACTGCTTAATCGGATACGTTTCTTATATGTGTAAATAGTTTATCACAAAATATACAAGCTTTTTTTAAAATTCCGGTTCTACGATTTTGAATTGTATGTGTTGATCTCTTGGTGTATTTTTTGGCTGAATGTCTTTCACTGCGTTTTTTCTGTTTGATTTTCCACCGAAGTTTGAAATAAAAATGTTTCCATATCACTATTACTAATACTTTCAACCTTGCCTTTTTTAATGGCGGTGAATTGTCTGTAACAGCTTGAATGGTAGGACAATTGAGAAAAATCGACCGGATATGGAAAGTGTATTTCGGCGTATTTCATACCATACTTCCTTCTGGAAACTAACACTATCTGGGATTTTTTAAAACTAATTACCGTAAATTGTTTTAAATAGCCAGCTACACCTACATCTGCCAAATGAATAAAATAACTTCTTCTCATCCCTGTCGAAGTACTTGGTTCGGTTAGGTCCATAATCTTAAATAAATGCAAAAAATGATAAGTTTAAAAAATATATTGGATTTCTCAGTGGGTCAGCGGTAAGGTGTCACACATGTAAGTGAAAGGTATCAAAGTTCGAATCTGAGAGTAGTGAAGTGTTTGGGAAAAAATGATAACATATGAATTCGACTCATGTGCAAAAACAATCCTCAAGACTAAGTCTGATGATGAAAGCAGAGGCCGCTTCTGAAACGTCGCGCTATAAAAGCAAATACTGTGGAAATAGGCCGATCAACTCAAAAGACATAAAGTTTAAACATTAGCTTTAACCTAACTAGCGTGCATTTCACGCAATAATGTATAAAAGTGGATACAGTTGATAAATATGTTTTTTGTAACATTATTTACGACTTACGTTTGATGGAATATGTATAAATCACAATCACAAATTATAAAATACACAAAAAAAATCCTCTCAGAGCAATAGAGATTCTGTAAACTAGAAAGAGTACACGTTAAATGATTAAGCAGTGTTGTCGGTATTTCACACATATTGTATTGGATTTCAAATTGTATTTAGGTCTATATTTCTTGTTTATTATTGTGAACTCCAATAAGGATTTATTTGTACCTATAGTTGTTTATTTTTCTTTTCATATAGGAAAATATCAACACTATGTTACAATGTTAAAAATTTAAAAAGATAATATCACTTTCTTCTCATATAAAACAATCTACGAGGGTAAGGTGAATAGTTCTCAGCCTGACAGAGAGATGGCGCTCCAATCGGGAAAAATGTATGTTTCCTGCCTGGTTGCACGAGCTCGTATGACAAGTTTCAACTTATTCTCTCAAGTAGTTTGTTTACACGCATTTTTGCAGTAGACGTCTTGGGTGTTTTTTGTTAAAATGGATAAACTTGAATATTGTGCGGTCACAAAATTCTTCATTTTGTATGGATTAACCCCTAAGGAAATTCATCTGAAGTTGACAAAAGGTTACGGGGACTCTGCTCCTTCCATATCAACCGTTAAAAAGTGGGCAGCTGAGTTTAAACGTGGTCGTACATCCCGCTAAGATAACCCACGTGAAGGACGGCCAAAAAACCGCAATGACACCCGACCATTGAAAAAGTGCATGATGTCGTGTTGGATAGGCGAGTAAAGGTGAGTGAGATATCTGTGATAGTGGAAATATCGGAAAAAGGGCGCAAAAATCTTGCACAAAGAATTAGGTATGCGAAAGATCTGCTCAAGATGGGTGCCGCGTTTGCTGAACGCCGATTAAAAGCAAATACGCAAACGATTTTCGCAGCTACCTTTGGACCGATTCAATAGGGATTCAACCGATTTTGTGCGGTGATTTGTCATCATGGATGAGACATGGGTCCACCACTAGTCGCCAGAAACTAAAGAGCAGTCCAAGCAGCGGATGGAAGCCGGTGGTTCAAGAAAGCGAAATCGATTGTATCTGATGGAAAGGTCATGGTCAGCGTTTTTTAGGATGCGATAGGGGTCCTGTTAATTGGATACCTCGCAAAAGGCAGAATAATTACAGACGAATACTCCAACCTTCTTGACCAGCTGGATGCCAAAATTCGTGAGAAGAGGTCTGGCTTGAAGAAGAAAAAATTCACCTTTCACCAGGACAATACACCTGCACATGAGGGTGCGTTGGCGATGGGAAAACTACGGGATTTGACGTACGATTTGCTAGGCCATCCTCCCTATTCTCCTAATGTGGCACCCTTAGGCTTCCTTCTGTTCCCAAACTTGAAGAAATTTGTTTGCGGGAAGCGCTTCGCATCCAATGAAGAAGTTGATAGGGTCGTAGATGAATATTTTCACAACCTTCCAGACTCTCACTTCCGGGAAGGAATACTGATGTCGGAGAAACGCTGGACCAAGTGTGTTGAAGTCAAAGGAGATTACGTAGAAAAATAAAATCATTTTTAAACTTAAAGTCGTAGTCTTTTATTGTCAGGCCGAGAATCTTACACCTTACCCTCGTATGTTATGAGAAGGTAAACGGATTTCTTATTATTTTCAAGCTTTTAGTACAGCCTGCTTCGAAAATGCGAACGTTTATCAATAACAGACGAACCAGTTGTAAAAGTATGATTCTTATAATTATTTACCGCAAAACAATCACTTGGTAATTATAGGGCAATGGCGTACTGCCAAATATGGATAAGATTGTTTAGAATTTTAAGTTTGTCTCCCCTTTTAATGCGACCGTCTGCCGATGTTTTTTTTTATGTGGAGTGATTACTTACAAACTAACCTGTATTCTAACAAAAAATAGTGATGGTAATTTATTAGAAACTTGGCGGCGTTTTTTGAACTTAGAGCGGCAGACGCAAGTATAGATTTAGATTACATTTACCTTTACATTGATCAATATTTGAACTTGTAATAATTGGGTAAGTGTCGTCGATTTTTTCATTTTTTGAAAAGATAAAAATGTTCAACGACCGCCAATAATCTGCAGTTTATACTAAGCAATATTTTCGGCCTGCCACATCAAAACTTTGCTAACTTATGAGGCAGTTGTTTGTACTCCCAGCTCTCGGTGTACTATTTATTTACAATTACTTCCTAAACAAATTTCCGATACCTTAGTTGAAAAATTATTTAAACATTTAAATGTGTTCCTTATTTAAATAATAACAGTTAATTATCAACAATATTGCATATGTTATATAATAATAAATTTGTAAAATTAGACATGGCCAAATATGAATTTGTCTACTCCTACATAGACCCCAGTAGGTAATGCTACCTAGAACATCCTACACATTTCTGTAATCACAATAATTAATTAAATTTGATATCAATTGGTTCTCCTACTGAATTTGCTTTATTGAAAACGTATATAATTTTAAAGGAATTGTATTCTACACACAAACCTTTTACCAACGTCTATTTCCATAATTTTATTCTTTTTGCTCCCCTGCGGAAAAAGTGCACTTTATCTCAAAAATTCTTGGAGCATAAAGCCTTTATTTGTTACATTTTGGTGTTTAAGGTGTAAAGTACCGCTTAAAGTACTTGAAAGATTGTTTTACAGAACGATCCGAATAAGGTTGGCGACCATGATGGCGCCATTCATACAAGAGAATGATTCTGCATTTTTTTTATATAATATGAGGTATTTTAATGTGTAATGGTTAGTTTCTCGTTTTAATTGAGTATATAGGCGTGCAGAAAGCGTTATACATTCATGGATGACAAATTTTTAGTCATGATAATAGAAACGGTGTTTACTGAAGTCAGATTAGTTAAAGATGTAATTCTACAGATTCATGTTTTATTAAGTGTGCTTATGTTTTGATACCGGAAGCAAGGCAAATAGAAAGCACAAAAAGTAAATTAATCAAAAGGATGGTGGGTACGTTTACAT
>JARFJB010001424.1:1382500-1452500 GCA_036346205.1 Vesta saturnalis
GTGTGTGCGTGTGTGCGTGTGTGCGTGTGTGCATGTGTGCGTGTGTTCGTGTTTGCGTGTGCGTGTGTGTGCGTCTGTGCGTGTGTGTGAGTGTGCGTGTGTGCTTGTGTGCGTGTGTCGTGTGTCGTGTGTGTGTGTGTGTGCGTGTGTGCGTTTGTGCGTGTGTGCGTGTGCGTGTGTGTGTGTGTGTTGTGCGTGTGTGCGTGTGTCGTGTGTGCGTGTGTGTGCGTGTGTGCGTGTTTGCGTGTGTGCGCTAACCATCACTAATCATTAAATTAAGAATTTACATGACTTGATTGTATTAAGAATTTGCATGGGTTCTACATACATAAAGAGAAAATTTACATCGATTGGGGCTTGAACCTTGATGGCGCAGTTGGTTAGCGCGGTACTCTAGAAAGTGCAGGTCGTAGGTTCAAATCCTACTCGAGGTAAACTTTTATTTATGTATTTAATAAAATTAATAATAATTTTTAATTACATATTTACCTTTGAACTTTTTCGTTCATAACAAAGACTTATAATAATTTGATATGCATAGTAATTTCCTTACTTCCTAAATAAAGCAGTAATTTTTAATTTTTTAATTTTTATTAACACAACATGCTCCTAAAGCCGACTCTGTCAACGTAAAATGGATTTGAGTTGACATTTGACAGATAAACTGTATGTATTTGAAGCCGCAGAATCCAAACATGTAAGAATATACAGGTTGTTCCATTTAAATTTTCAGCTTTTGTGTAATTCGGTCATATTGTTTTTTATGTATTAAAATCCCAAACTGGCTCCAATATAACCCATCAAAACCTGAACAAAATCTAACAACCCGTGCAAAAGTTACTATTTGATTTAGACCCGGTACCTATATATACAGCTGTACTCAGCAAACAAGATAGTTGGAGAGGGGATACCGGCACTATAGTAGCTTTTAAGATACTATCCGAAAAAACATATTTGGGCGCTTAATTTAAATGTGTATTGTTGGATACACATAAATGTATTGTGTGCTGCATAACCAGTGTCACTAATATAGTTGTTGACAAAATCACAAAACGGTGAACCAAGAATTTGAGGTTAGGATAAGGGTTTTGCTGATTTTTTAAGGAAATATTTATCTTCGAAAAATTGAGAAGTAAGTGATTATAAATACAGATGTTTACTTTTTTATTTTATAGGCAAAGAAATAGGATATATCGAAAATGCAAATCTGGAAGAAAATACAAATGGTAATTAAGCATTCCTTAAAAATTTACAATTGTTACAATTGTTTAACAAGCATATTTTATTTATTAAATTAATTACTTATTGTGTAGGATATTATTGGATAGTGGTTAATAATTTCTTTTGTAATGTATTCTAGATACATCAAGTGAAGTATTACAAATCGGGTGGTGCGACTCTTCTGCAAAACACTTAATATCGTTGTACGAAGAATTCAGACCAAAGGTAGGAAAGACAGTAAAACTAAGACCAAAAAGAAAATGTGGGAAGCTATAGAAATAGAAATAAAAAATCAAGGATATTGTTTTAGTGTGTTGAGAATAAATGGAACACTTTAGAAAGAGCTTTCAAGAAGAAAACAGAAAATAACGTCCTTACGAGAAGTAAGTTTTTGTAAGTTGAAGTATAATCATATCAATTGATATTTTGTAGAAAATTAAGTGAATGCATGCTACGAAAGTCGTCTGTTATACCAGAATTCTGTCTTGGATCGAATGATAACGGGAAGAACCGACAGGAATTATTAATACAAGTAGATATTGCATAAGCAAGTAGCAATTCTAGTCCTAGCCCACAAATGGTGGAAAATAATTCTTCGAATAGTGAAACAACATTCAATACCAGAAGAAAGAACTAAGGAATTAAAAAGGAAAAATGGCCATGACCAAAGGGAATGTCCATTCATCAGCAGCTTTTTTGTCTATCAAAGAACTGTATAACATCTTTGATAATGTTTCGAGCCTCAGAATGTATAGTTTTCTTCGTAGTTCCAGCCGTAATAGGGATAACCTTAAAACATAAAAATTACATTAAAATTAGGTACCTTTTTATAAAAATTCTTGTACATACCTTTATTTCACAAATAAAACAAACAAAGTCTTAAAAAAGACTGATTTTAACAAACAAGAGTAACACAATAAAAGGATTAAGTAATAAAACGCACGCGGAAAATGTCAGCTGTAAACTGTAATAATTTACTTTTAACTGTGAATGTACCACTTTATAATTCTCAAGTATGATTGGACAAATAATTTGCTGCGTCAAAAATTTCAAATATATTATTTTAGTTGACATATTTTCCGACTACCTTGTTTGCGGAGTGGATATATATATATATATATATATATATATATATATATATATATATATATATATATATATATATAATTTTATAGTTGGCTTTATACGTTTCTTAACTAATATGTTGATAGCAGGCTGATGTTTATGTTTTAATTTTTCAACTTTGACAAAAATTTTTATAACATATTTAACAATTTTAACAGATATTACTACTGACGACGATAACTGTAAGTGCTATCGAAACGTTTAGATTGTATAATTTAAAATATACCATTAAAAAACCCAAAAAAGATAGTATTTTATTGATAATGGTGAAAGTTTACATTTTCAAAAAAAGGTTGGTAATTATACATTGTCATTTATTTAATTTCAGTTGTGTATGTATAAATAGGTATCAGTCTCTAAATTAATAATTTATTTTTAAATTACAAATAAATCTCCCATTTCACAACAAATTTTATTCACAATTAGTTTTAACACCGCTTTTCTAACCCTTTAAAGGTTGAAAAGTGAATGATTCTACAGGTTTACTTTAAGCGGTCAGTAATAACAAAAAAAGAAGACAGTAATGAGATGAAGCGGTCAGTAATGGACCACTTTCCAGCCTGTGTGGAGCTACTATCGATTTAAACTATCAATGTCACACAAGTTGCCAATTTTAATCAACGGTCGAGTAGGCAACCATTTTTTCTCACGTGCGTACATGGTGAGTGAACGCAAGCAATAGGTGGAAAGAAACAACACGTTTTCTTTAATAAGTGAATTATTGATAACAAGTAACGACAAAACCAATAGAAAAATAGTAAGCATAACATTTATGGCTTCTCATTAAAGTAAAAATTAAAAGTCACGACTTTCAATATTAAACGAGAAGCCGTGATGGATGTGTTTTTGATCTGAACTGTATAATGTTGTAGGTGTAATTCTTTCAAGCTCCTCTTCAAAATTATGTGGATTTGCGGTTGCCCACGTTCGACAACTTTGATCAAAGTTATATTTAAAATATCGTTATTTAAATTGTTAGTAAACCAATCACAACAATTACGTCTATTCCCATTATCAACAGCATGCAGTTGCTGTACAAAAGAAACCCGGTATGGGTGCATATGTAGATATTTGTGCAAAATCCGTAAACATGTTGAATAAGACAACCATGTAATTTGAAAATAAAATTTGTAGGTATCACAAATTTATCCTACGTTGACAACTTACCAGCTTGAGCACTTAACTGGCAGATTGATTTTTTGGGACTTGTTTCCATTCGTTGCCTTACGTCTTCTACCACTTCATCATTTCGTAGTAATGGAAGACCTGCCTTACAAATTCAATTCTTAGTTTCTTATATTCAAGAAATTTTTTAACCTACAAATAAATTAGTCTGATGTAAACATTATACAGTGCGTTCATAAAGTGTGGAAATGGCCTATTATCTCAACTATTTTCAGAGGTAAAGCTCGGACACGGCGATTTTTATTTTGTTTTTTATTGTTTTTTCAACCAAAAATAATTTTTACCCCCACTGCCTTATCAGATGTGACGTCATCGAGAATTTTTTTAAACAGAAACTGTATATTTTTGTATCAAAAATTAACAGCCCATATTTTCAACGATACCAAATTTGTCACATAAAATATTTTAAGCTACAGTATACTGAGTATAATGAAAATCAAAGTTTGCATTTTTAAATATTTAATTTGCTATTTATTTAACAAGGAAAATTAGTAATAAAAATTAATAAATAACATAATTATAATAAATGCTCGAATTGAGCTCCTTAGGTTAATTGACAGTACCCAAGAAGTCCAATGAACTCTGTTTGACAACACCACTTGTGTAATTTGTTGCATTTCAGCACGAATTATCTCTTTGAGATTTTCTAAAGTGGGAAGTCGGTTTACATATACTTTATTTTTTAAATACTCAGTATACTGTAGCTTAAAATACTTTATGTGACAAATTTGGTATGGTTGAACTCAGGAAAAAATATAGGCTGTTAATTTTTGATATAAAAATATACAGTTTCTATTTTAAAAATTCTCGATGACGTCACATCTGATAAAGCCTAACTATAATATATATATATATATATATATATATATATATATATATATATATATATATATATATATATATACATACGTTTCTCAAACTGTTGTGTTGATAGCAGGCTGATGTATATGTTTTAATTTTTCTTTGACAAAATTGTTTACATCTTTAACAATTTTAACAGATATTACTACTGACGAAGATAACTGTAAATGTTATCCAAACGTTTAGATTGTATAATTAAAATACACAATTAAAAAAAGGAATTTAAAATTTTTTGTTTTGTCATCAGTATTAAAGAATCACCCGGTATTTTTCTATATCTCATCTTTAAAAAGTACTCACCCAGCATAAACAGTATACACTAAATATTGCCAAGCTAAACAAATGGCTTAACAGTAACTATCTTTGTCTGAATTATTCTAAAGCATATCTTAGGAGATTTTCTTATTGTAGTATAGGTAATTGGGACAATGATGAACGGTTAAGTATTATATTTCATAACGAATATTGCAGTAGTACCACATGTAACTATCCCTTTCTTTAACTCAAATTTAATTTTATTAATTTATGCTATGCTTGGCAAGAACATTTAACAGTTGCTTTTGTTCTATTTTCCCAAGTTTTCGATATAGAAGAGGTTAGAGCAATTAGTCTATAGTTACCTAAAACGTTTCAGTCACAAGATTTGTGCTTTTTTTTAATTTTCGAGTAACATCCACTACACATACATCTGTTAAACAATGTACGTAATGGACTTAATTACTTTTGAAAATGCGGGATACCAATGGTACCACTAGACGTATTTTGCTTAAGGGATTTAAATGGTGATTAAATGTCGGTTGGTAATAATGGAGTTCATACATACTGTAACAATTTTGTCTTCTGATACTGCCTGTTAACTCCTTTTTTTTAATAAGCTTGTGAGGTATAGGTAAATATACTCATTAAATCAATCAGAAACTGCTTTAATAGGAAATTATTATAATTAATTGCTTTATTAGTTAAATAATTAAATTGATCCATTTTTGATCATCAAAGTGGGTTATTAACATTTAATAAAAATAAAAATACCCAAAATCTGCTCCACAAAATCTATTTAACTAACTACAATTATTTCGGCCTTATGATTATATTAAAAACAAACGAATTAAAAAGGCCATCATCGGGTAAAATTTAGTTGTAACAAATATGTTTAATAAAAATACATGTATATTTTATAACAGACAAGCGTCCCTTTAATAGTAGTTAATTCATCACCGTTTTGTACTTTAATAACGATTCCTATCTTTGTTATAGAAATATTTCTACTGTATTCTCATGATAATTCTTGTATACATAAGTTTATGCATTATAGTATGTTATTAGATACGACTATGTCAAGAAATGTTAAACTTCCATTATTTTCTTTTTCCATGGTAAACTGAATGCCACACCATTTATAAAAATTAAAAGTTCATGTAGTGCTTCTCTATGTCTTCAAATAACAAATGTGCATCTACATAATACGATGTACCACAACTGTTGCAGATTTATATTTTTTATTTATAAATTGGAAGGCGGGTTCAATGGAAACCAATATGGGCGACTGTTGTATAATTGGTAGTAAAAATAGGGTATGCTTAGATAGACGTTTTTTGTAAATAATTGACGGGGTTGTTGATTTTTATGTATGAATTGTAGAAATATGTTACCTTTTGGTTCATTAATTTTAAATTCGGACCTTTAACATGTGATGTTTTACTTAAACTACAGTTAGCTAACTGTGTAACATAGAGGTCACCATTTTTGAGGTACAGGCCTGTAATAAATGTAACAATATCACCACATTGATTTATCAAGGTTAGGGTAGGGTGATAGCAATTTTGATCCTTCAATAAGCAATAGAATACAAAGACGTACTGTTCTATGTATTTATAACTAATACTTATATTTTATTTATGTTGTTATTCTTGTTTTAGTAGGCGGAAAGGTTTTTCTTTGGTAGTTCTTTTCCTTACACGCAATAAAGACAGCAGAACTACATTGCCTTTGCTTATCAATTCATATAGTGTGGTTACCTTTATTTTATCCTTCCCTAGATACGTACTAGACATATATCCCGTAATAAGTCTTTTACTCAACGTGGGTGATCCTACCCCTTTTCTCATTAAAAATTAGACGATCATTTGTTGATCATATGAACTTTACCTTTGCATTCGACTTGCGCAGTCGCAAGATGGGATCTGGATACATTGTAATATCTATATCAAACTAAAGGTATTTTAGATGCATTTTGTAACGCTAATGTTTCCAATTTTTCCATGCAAAAATTACCTATAACAGGACTAAAAGTTACTACCCATGGTTACATCATCAAGCTGTTCATAGAATTCCACTGATAATAAGTTGTAGTAAGACAATGCTGAATGGTTATATCCTTCGCAAAAGTATGATCAACAAAATTAGTAGTTTCTTTTAGAAGGAATTTTGTAAAAAAGTGAAATAACATCAAAACTGACCATTATATCACCCTATTCAATTTCGAAATGATGTATTTTTTCAATGAAGTCTCCAGAATCTTTTATACAATGCGGTGTTTTATCTAGGTGAGGTTGTAATAGAAATGTAAGACGTTTTGCAAGATTATATGTAAGAGATCCAATTGAACTAACAATAGGCCTTAAGGGAACATTAGGTTTATGGATTTTTGGTAAACCATACAGTTTTGGTAAAAGAGCTTCAGAGTTAGTTTTTTTCTTATTTCTTCAGGAATAGATAATAATTGTAAGTTCTTTAGTTTCTAAAACCTTTTTGTAGGATCCTTTGTAGTTCATGATAAGTCTGTGGTTCCAACAGTTGTTTTACTTTAATGTTATATTTCATATAGCAGTTGCATTGCGTTTGTCTGATTTTAATAATATTTTTTATTACGTTTAAGATCAAATAAAGCACGTTCTAACACACAATATTTGGAAATAGAGAGAATGGAATGCTACATTATCGTCGCTGCGGGTGGTGAACTAAGACGCACACTATACGTTTAAAACATCTGTAGTTGTGTCAGGTGTGATAGAAGGAGATAGTAATATTTGTTTTAGGCGTCTCTTTAAAGACTAAATTGTCTGTTGTAATCCTTTGACAGTGGCATTCAAAAGTTTATTTCGCGTGTTTGTAACTAATAACTAAATATGTTATATTCCTTCAAATTATAAAAAAAAAATTAAAACGTAATTGAAAATATAATAATATAATTTATTCTTATAAACAAAATTACCTTATAATGAACTACTTTCTAAATAAGTACATTAAAGAATGTGGGTCATTAGTATATCATTATTTTACACAATGTAGCAAAGTCTACAAATATGTATGCAAATAATTAAATTTTGTTCAAACCATTTATAATTTTAAATTTCAGTATTTTTGCAATCAATAAAAACTACAAGTAGTAACTGTAAATAAGCATATAGTTTAATATGTAGTTTTAATTAGAAGAAAGTAATATTTACATAAGAAAAGCTTTTTTTACAATTATAGTAGGAGAAATTAACATTAAAATTTAAAACTTAATTTGTAATACTATGTTATTAATAATAACAAGATTTTATTGAGAATTAAAAACAAAGTGTACGTAAACTTAAAATTAAAACATTAACTATCACTGTCATCTGTAATATTGCCATTAATACAAATTACCAATGGTTCTACTGTTATATCTAACACCTTTTCACGTGACCACCATTGAGATATAATTTTTTCTGTATGTGCAATAGCTTTTTCCACACTTCTCCATCTCATTGTTTCAAAGCCTCCTCCCTCATTTGTAATATAGCGGCATCAGAGTAACCTTGTCTACCCATGTGTTTGTCATAATATGATTTGCAGATGCCCCAAATATTCTCAATCGAATTAAATTGGCAATGATACGGAGGTAGTCTAAGCACGAAATGATGAGATTCATTAATAATGTCATCTACAACGTACCTCTTCAGTTGGATATGTTGTTTAGCAAGGTTCAACAAATTTACCTTTAAATACGTGTCAGCAAAAGAATTTTTTTTGTTGTTAACCAGTTTCGCAACTCTATCTTTTTCCATGTACTCGAAGGCGTTTTATCTATAAGCCGAGAATGATATGATGCATTGTCCAAAATAATTAATGACGGTTCCAGCAGATTAGGTAACAGCTGATGTTTCAACCACTTCTCAAAAGTTGCAGCGTCCATATTGTCGTGGTAATCACTAGATTTTGATTTTGCCGCAAAAAATAAACTACAGTTTTTAATAAAGCCATATAACCATAATCATAACAGCGTGTAAAATGATAAATCTTTTCCCACTACTTGAACACCCCCTTTTTTACACACTTTGGTGTGTCGTCTTGCCAAGATCTCTTCTGTGATCCCCTAGAAAAGATCCACGTTTCGTCTATAAATACCGTCTGAAGTAGTGAAGCCGATTGCATATTTTCATGATATTTTTTAGGAACTGCACCCGTGCTAACGCCACATTTGATTTTTCACAAAGTGCTCTGAGACTGCAGTCTTGTTTATATTTAAATCCTATACTATGTAAAATCATACTTATGGTTGGTCTGGATGCTATCAGTAACCCTTTTTCTTGTAATAGATTACAAATTATCTCCAATGTAACTACTTTCTTTTGAGAATACATGTCATACATTATGTCTCTTATAGTATGTTTTACCCTTCTCGTATATCATCACTTTTACACTTAGTTCGTGGTTTTCTGATAGCTTTTGGCAGTTAAATGTTCCGCATTTTACTCTCGACGATTTTGTGTAACGTATTAAGGCTAATTTTTATAGCTTCTGCGGTTCTTTTGTTCACTGCTTCAACATTACACACAGGACCAACATTATCCTTTTTGCGACAAAAATACTCATACACATTAAACACGAGTTCATGGCAACGTTCGTTTAAAAACTTTCGTGGCATTCTTTAATGTACTTCTTTAGAAAGTAGTTAATTATAAGGAAATTCTGTAGTTGAAAATTATCACGAAAATTATTTATCATGTTGTATTCAATTTAATGACATAATTGAATTCCAATTATGTTTAAATATATATATATATATATATATATATATATATCAGATTAAAATGATAATTTCTAATTCAATAGAGTTACTGTACGGTACGGGTGAGTTTTTGAACATATTTTAGACTCAGCGGGTTTAATATTAATAATGGACAAAGACAAGAAGCTAACCATTAAAATTTTGTAACGTGTACAAAAAAAGGCGCGTAAATAACGTTTAGGATTGCTGTAGGGTTGAAGTTATACGAAAAAATTACGGTTCTTTAAATCCATACCAGATGTGATTGTTAAAACGCAAATACCGCCCCTTTGTCTTGAACTCAACAGGTAAACATTTTTTGCAATGACAATCAATCATAGAAAACTAATAAATTAACAATTGTAACTGGATCGAAGCAGCATTCCAAAGCAAATAAATAAACAAATAAACAATAACTATCTATTTGTAAGCGAAATTCTGAATGAAATACGGTTTTGTTCTCTCATATAAATAAAACGCATTTTAGTAGTTAAATGAAAGAAAGGTCAAGTCGTTAGGAGAATCCGGGTGTTTATTGTAAAAATTTTAAAACCGACAGTAAATGAAGTAAGTCAATAAATAAAGCAATTCAGTTGTTAATAGTAAATCAAACATACTAAATTGAATAGTGCCTCATAGTTTTATAATTTAAATAATTAGTATCTCTCACCTCTTTACAATATTCATTTTATAAATAAGAAATGTAGCTATTTAAGGAAAATTTAGTTTTACTAAAAGCCCACATTATCGATTGAAGTACAATACCGTATTCTATTCTCAAATAATAAAACAAGAAACCAGGTAAAGGCAAAGGGAAAGCAGGCAGGCGCGTCACCAGCAATTGTAAATTAAAAATTTTAATAATTAAAATTTAAATATTAAAAAGCATATTATATGAATCGAGTCAATGAAATAGAGTTGCATAGTGTCAAGTTAAATAATTAACATACTGCACTTCCTTCGCAATATTCGTTTAATAAATAAGAAATTTAAAGAAGTTTTACTCTAAAAGTTTACTTTTTTCGATTGAATTCAAATACCTTCTTTTACTTGCAAAACAATAGAACAAGAAAGAGGGTAAATTGTAAATGTTTTTTTGTAATAAAAATTTAAACATAAAAGATTATCGTGCTTTTAAGTTAAATAAGTATAGCTTTACTCGGTGCTTTCAGTTAAATACATGTTAATAAATGTTAAATGACAACTTCTAAATCAATTAAATAAGGGTAAGCGTCTGAACAGGTTTTTATACCCAGCGGTTTGAATAATAGTAATAAACAAAGATAATGATAATAATCTACCCAGTAAAAGGCTCTGTAATTGAAATAGGCGCGAAGTAACGTTTAGGATTGCTACAGTAGTTACAAAAAATACGGCTCTATTAAACCCATGTGATTGTTAAAACTTTAACTTAAAAAATTATAAACCAAACGTAAACCTTTTGTCTAAGGAGTGGACCCGAACAGGTATCATTGTTGCAATAACTATGAATTCATAGAGAACTAATAAAATATTTGTTTAAGTATCCAGTGCTCGCGACAATAATAAAACTGATTTGATAAATAAAAGTAAATGACATTGAAATAACTATAACTCGAAAAACAAAAAAAAAAGAGAATAAAAAATAAAGGGGCGCGAAACCAGGAATCGCGTATAGAGCAGTATGGTTGAAACGCGTGGTGTGATTGAAAGGTAGGTAAGAAGAAAAAAAAAATGTACATGTATATGTACATTTGTGAGATTCATACAGTAAGTATACGATCTATTATTTATATCTATTTATTATGTCGTGACAGTAGACATAACTGTCCGGTAGTAGGACGATACCGTTAGTAGGGAATGCTACATCGTCCGGGGCACGATTTGGCCAGTAACCGGTCTGCTCGCTAGGGTATTACTCAAGAGAACAATACAATTGCCTCGGATCGACCTGGCTACAAGGGGCGGTCAAGGTCGAAACAGACAGGCCCCGTTGATGACGACTGTGCAAGGAATGAATGGCGAGTCGGTACGTGGAATGTTAGAGGTATGCATGGTAAAGAATTTGAAATTTCGAATGTAATGTATGAAAGACACCTTGATATTCTGTGTGTATCGGAGACAAAGCGCAAAGGAAAGGATGCTGTGGAGATGGAGGATGGCAGCCTGGCACTATGGTCAGGAGTTGAGACGGAAGTGCATGGCGCAAAAGGAATTGGGGTGATCATAAGTGAACGAGCGAAAAGATGTGTTAAACAGTATGAATTGGTCTCTCCCCGGGTAATATGGGTTAGAATGAAAGTGGAGTTTCGAAGAATTTTTCTTATTGCATGCTATGCACCGGTGAATGGAGAAAGAGACCAGGAGCATGAGAACTTCTAGAATGAAGTGGAGAACGTGTTGAACGTATGTAAGCCAAACGAAAGAGTGATTATATTAGGGGATATGAACGGATGGGTGGGTGTACAGAGAGAACATAGTGAACGCGTTCTAGGAAAGTTCGGAGACCAAAGAATCAATGAGAATGGTGAACACCTGCTGAACATCTGTGTTGAGAGAAGCCTGTTTGTATCCAATACGTGTTTTAAACATAAAAATGTGAATATGTATACATGGCAAAGAGGTGAATCTAAAAGTATGATAGACTTGATAGTGTATGATGAACGGCTTAGAAACCTGGTGAAAGACACAAAAGTAATGCGCGGAGCGGAGTGTGGATCGGACCACTTTTTGGTTGTATCGAGAGTGTGTCTAGGGAAAAAGTGGGTGTGGAGAAGGAAAGCAAACGTAGTGCGAACGTCCAGAATTAGGGTTGACAAACTAGTGGATTATGGTGCGAGAATGAAATACGCAGATGCTGTCAATAAAGAGTTGAATGTGAATGAAGCAGTGTGGTGCGAACAAATAAAAGACACTGACGTTGAAAGTGCATGGATAAGCTTGAAAAACTCTGTTGTCAATTGTGCCGTGCGAATATGTGGAAGAGTGATTGTAGGTAGACAGAAAAAATGTGCTTGGTGGAATGAGTCGGTAAAAAAGGCAGTAAGTAAGAAAAAAGATGCGTACATGGCAATGATTGCTGCAAAAAATGAGACTGAGAAGAAACGATTATATGAGGTGTACAGATTAAGAAACAAAGAAGCGAAGGAGGCAGTGAGAATAAGTAAAGAGGAAGTGATGGCTGTGGAAGGAGAGAAAATGCAGAATGATTTTGAGGGAAATAAAAACTCTTCTGGAAATGGGTCAAAATACAAAACGTGGCCCAAAACAGAACGCTGCAGGAGTGATGAATGATAGAAACGAAATAGTATGGGACGATTGTGAACTGAGGAAATGCTGGCAAGAGTATTTCGGAAAGCTGTACAGTAGTGAGGAACGTAAGACCGAAGGGTTAAATAAGGAGAATATAGAAGAAATGATGAATGAAACTGAGAAGGATATTGGAATAATTGAGGTAGAGAAAACGGTAGGAAGGTTGAAAACGGCAAGGAGCAGGCGTAGATGAAATCACTGGTGAAATGCTCAAGTATGGTGGTACAAAGCTTATACGAAGATTGCGTGAATTATTCAATGTATGCCTTATGTGTGGAAAAGTGCCGAGTGATTGGAAAAGCGCGATCATTGTACCATTGTATAAAGGTAAGGGGAACAAGAGTGATTGTAAGAACTACAGAGGAATAAGCTTGCTCAGCGTACCTGGTAAAGTATTTGGAAGAATACTTATTGATAGAGTACGAGGAACTACACAATCTAAGATGTGGGATGTGCAAGGTGGCTTCATGCCAGGGAGAGGATGTGTCGATCAGATGGTTGCTCTCCAGCAGGTGATCGAAAAGTGTTTAAAGGTAAAAAGGAAGTTGTACTGTGCGTTTGTAGATCTGGAGAAAGCATATGACAGAGTGAATAGAGAGAAGCTGTGGGAAATATTAAATGAATATGGCGTAAATAAAGGTCTAATAAATGGAATAAGGGCAGTATACAACGGTAGTCGGGCATGTGTTAGGGTGAGAGGAGGTGTGAGTGAATACTTTAATATTGAGCAAGGAGTGCGACAAGGCTGTGTGATGTCACCGTGGTTGTTCAATGTATACATGGATAAATGTCTTAGACAAGCATGTAACAATACAAATGGTGTAATGGTTGGTGACGTAAATGTACGACTCCTGGTGTATGCAGATGACACAGTCTTATTAAGTGACAGTGCGGATGAGCTGCAAACCGCTCTGAGGAAGTTTGATACAGTCTGTGAGAGCATGGACCTAAAGGTAAACGCGAACAAAACTAAGATTGTGGTGTTCAATCGGGAAGGTGGAAAGGAGAGTAGAGTATTTACTCTGCAAGATGAAATCGTGGAGCAAGTGGACGAGCTGGTATATCTCGGTAGAATGTTTACTGCAGATGGTACAATTGAGAGCGAGATTGGACGAAGGGTCAATGCTGGAAGGAAAGTGATTGGAAGTATGTGGACGATAATGAGAAATGAAAGTATGAGCCTAGCTGCGAAACGAGCAATCTATAATGGCGTATTCGTCCCATCAGTACTGTATGGAAGTGAGACATGGGTATGTCAAAAAGCACGAAAGAAAATAAATGCTGTGGGTATGAGATTTCTGAGAAGCGCATGTGGTAAAACGAGAAGGGACAAGATAAAAAATGAATGCATAATGAGGGAGTGTGGTGAGGAAAAGACGATGATGGATAGATATAAAAGTTGTACATTACGTTGGTTTGGTCACATTGAGAGAATGAATAACACAAGATTAACGAAACAAATATATATATGGGTGAGGTTAGGGGAAAGGCCGGGCCTGGTAGGCTGCGTAAAACTTGGCTGAATGTAGTAGAAGGAAAGAAAGATAAGGAGTTCTAAAAACAAAAGGGCATGTCAGAGACTATGTATGAATCTTGCGGAAGCTAGGGAGGTATGCAGAGATAGGAAAGCATGGCGAAAGATTGTGAATGAAAAATAAATAAGAGGCAGGGATTGTTTTGCCTACCCCGCAAGGGAATGGCGTGAAGGTTAAGTTAAGTTAAGTTAAGTTAAGTATTATATTTTCAATTACGTTTTAATTTTCTTTTATAAAGTGAAGGAATATAACATATTTCAGTAGTTTTTAGTTACAAACACGCGAAATAAACTTTTGAATACCACTGTCAAAGGATTACAACAGACAATTTAGTTTTTAAAGAGACGCCTAAAGCAAATATTACTATCTCCTTCTAACACACCTGACACAGATGTTTTAAACGTATAGCGTCCGTCTTAGTTCACCACCCGCAGCGACGATAATGTAGCGTTCCATTCTCTCTATTTCCAAATATTGTGTGTTACAACGAAATACATACAAACTATGAGTGTTCACGCCAAATAAAAGGTTAAGTCGAAATTCGCAATCATTCATTTTACGGACTATACTTATTTACGCTGTTTTCAAATTGACTCATAAGGTATATTATATTGGTCAATAGGAATCTGGTTTAAATTTCTATCTAGCATAAAGATTCATGCAACATATTGCTAGATTAAATCATGTCCAGAGTTATTATCTAACTTATTCTTTATGTACTTACTAAATAAATATGCCTTGAACTGCAACCGAAAGCTAATTATGCTTTATTAAAATATAATGTTATATACGTAGCTTAAAACTGGTCATGTGGTCATACTCGCAACATCATAAGCTTCTGTTTCATATTTGAGACACAATTGGCAATTTATACAAATTATCATTAATTCACTAAATTTATTAATCAATATAAATGTAGAATGCACCAAATAATCTCTTGCACTATCGATAAACGATAGTAATGAAAATTGTGATTTAGTGGAGAATGACCATATATTCTTACATGGTGTTTAGAAACTTCTTTAGATAACAATGTCAATACATATTTACCTAAATTTACATTTTAAAACACCTAAAAATTAAGGTGGGTGCTAGATTAGCAGAACAAATCGGCTTGTATTCCGATGATGTGCTGTTACTGCAACCAATAGAGTGTACAGCTTGTCTCAGGATGTTATTAACAAGAGGAGAAAATTGTTTATTATTGATTCTAGGACAAAAAGTCATTCTTTATAAAAATCCTGTTTGCCAAAAGATGAGGTTACCATAGCAAAATCTTAATTATTATAATAATTATAATAATTACAATATATGTACAGGGTGTTGATAAATTAAGAAAATACGAAAAGGCAGAAAGAGAGAACTACCATTATTGATTATTTTAGGCGTAATGTTTATCAATAAAAGTTGTTTCTAATGCAAAGTAAAGCTTAAATACAAAATTTGAAACGTCAGTTTATAATTTTATGTTTTTGTTTGTTCAACATTGTAAAACTTCAAATATGGAAATTTAAGTATTGTGACGTCAGTAATATTGAACTGACACACGTCATTGTGACATTTTGTACTCTTTTATTATTGTTTGTACGTATTGTTCCGATATTTTTGTAAAAAAAAATGTTAACCAAAGAAGAACGAATGTATTTAATTAAATGTTATGGAATTTGTGGTGTGTCATACGATTATCTAATTGGTCCGTTCCATAAAAAATTCCCTGATAGAGCGGTATCGCACGAAGCATTACGCAAACTTGTAAGAAAATTTGATGAAACTGGATCAGTATCGGATGTCAAAAAATCTAAGAAAATGTACAATGAGGTCGATACGGCTATATTTTTGGCCATGAACCCCGTGATAGACATCCCTAAACTGTCTTTGCGGAGATGCTCACTAGGGGTAGGTTTAAGTAAATCACATTTACAAAGAATTTATAAGGAAAATAATGGGCGGCCATTTAGACCAAGGTTGAGATATAGGTACACTTGAAAATAGAGATGAAGAGAAACCGTTGGAGTTTTGTTTGTGGGTTGGTGGGAATTATGTTGATAACAGAAGCTTTTACAGAATGTTTTTCTTTACTGACGAAGCAACCTTTTGCAACCAAGGGTCACGTTTCTTCACACAACAGTCATTATTGGACTATGGAAAATCCCAATTACGTTATTCATAAACGAAGTCAACGGTGTAAAAAAGTTAATGTTTGGTGTGGAAATTTTTATGATAGAGTTGTCGGCCCATTTTTATTACCGAAAATTGAAATCAACAAGTTTATATGCACCTTTTAGAGACAAATGTGTTACCTTTTATAAACTCTTTGCAATCAGAAATGCGGCGTAATATTGTCCGGCAGCATGATGGGTGCCCGCTCATTCCACACTTTTGGTACGGCAGTGGTTGACAAATCATTTTGGAAACAGGTGGATAAGAAGATTTGGTCTTATTCATTTTCCTGCACTTTTTCTTGTCGGGTCATTTAAAAATAAAGTATATTCCAATGACCTGGCACATGATTAAGATATTCTCAAAGCACGAATACAGGCCGCGGTCAACGAAATAAATGTACCAGCAACGCGTCGGAAAGGCTATGGTGAATTTATTCATAGGATGGGAAATGTATAGAAATTGGGGGGATATGTAGAATAATACGTGTTTACACAATTGTACTAATTATTAATATTCATTTTTATGGCATGTTTAGCAACATGCTAATAGTAAATTCCATATTAAAAAGTCGTTCAGATAAAATCAAATTTTGTACTTAGGCTTCATTTTGCATTAGAAAAAACTTTTATTTATAAACATTATGTCAAAAATAATAAATAACGGCAGTTCTCTCTTTATGAATTTTCATATTTTCTTAATTTATCAACACCTTGTACATCTGAACTAAGATTTTGCCATGGTAACCTCATTTTTTTGACAAGTAGGATTTTTTATACCGAGTGACTTTTTGCCCTAACATCAATAATAAAAAATTTTCTCCTCTGGTCAACTCCATCCTGGGACACTGTATATGTGCTCTATACTCCAACACCACAATAAGAAGTGAATCCATTCGACAAAACTTGAACTTCATACCAAACCTTGAGGTTAACTCAGCGAAACTAAACTACTTCTGGGTCACCAAATCAATAAGTTTTAATTTTTCTTTAATGGTTGTTTTTATATATATATATATATATATATATATATATATATATATATATATATATATATATATATTACACCAGTTCTAATTTTCATTACGTAACCGTATTACCTAATTACACATATATTAGAGTTTTGTTATTGGTGTGTTACGTATATAGGAGTAGAAAATAGTATATTACATAATAAGGGTGGTATTAAGAAGTATATTACGCACGAGTGTCGTAATTTATACGAGTGCGTAATCGGTATTACCACCCGAGTTGTGTACTATGCTTTTTGTACTCCTATAGAATACAGTAACTACCACTCATTAACATTCTTATGACCTTTGAACGTAATGAACGATTCTAAAAAATAAATTATAAGTGTATGAATGTATTACAGAATTATATATCCCATTGCGATTACCACGTTAAAAATTCGAAAAATTCGAACTAAAATAAATAGAACTAGTGACACCATTCTTAATCGGTCACCCAGTATAATAGCAAACTAGATATTTGTTTACCACAGTTGCAAAGGAAAAGCTACTTTTTCAGTAGTCACATGTTTATTATGTAACAAAATATTTAGCGAAAGCTTAATTAAAGTTTAATAACACAAATTTCACAAAACAATATGATCAGTAAAACTAAAAGAGAGAATTAGAAATAAGATTACGCTTATCACAACCTTTTGTGAATATATTGAAAACTATCAATTTTGGAGTAAAAAGTGTAGAAACGTTTCTAAAGCATAATTAAATTTTACTGTTGAATGAAAGTTTTTTATAGTATAATAAATTAGCTCTAAAAAGCTATTTTACTAGAGCCGTAAAACATTTTTTTGTGAATATTTGAAAAACTATTAACGTTAAATCGACAAATACACAGAGCTAAGTTTTAATCTTTTCTACTGCAAAATGACATAAACAATGTGCCGGCAACATCATATTTTTTCATCATGTTTTTTGTGTAAAGAAGCATTAATTTTCAGTCAATTTTAAGATTAAGTGTGTTACATCATAAGGTTTATTATTTGTTTACATATTTATTATTGCTTATGTATCGAAGCAAGCGAACACACCAATTATTTCATGTGACGTTTTAAAAAATGGTAGTAAACATTAATAAATTTCATTTCAGAGTGACGAGCTGTATTTCAATATCCACGACTTTGTAACGAAACTGTTGCATTACATCACGATAAAAATATAATAAATTAGAGTAAACCGCTCTTCACTTTTTGATTTTCTGCATTTCATTAAATACAGTTATGCTAGAGAGTTTAAATTAATAATGCTTATAGCACGTAGCAATTATATATAGGAAATTCCTTTATTTGCGTTTAGAACTAATTAATGACTATTTCACGAATTAACACATTTTTAAGAAGGTATGTTAAATGTATCACATGTACCAAAAAATTTTACAGAAAATCGGATGAACACAATCTTGATATTTCACGTCTCAGTTTTGCTAAAAATAATGGAAAATACATAACAGGAAAGAATAAGATATAAATGCTACTCATTGGGAAAGTTTTCTAGTTTTCTTTTTCTGGTATTTCATCCCCTTTTATCACATATACATACTACAATATAAGGGGCATTCGTAACCGTCCATTCTAATAATGCGGTCTATTAGACACAATCTGGACAAACCCTGACAGTAGCTCGTTAGTTCGCTCTAATAATGTCTTTACATTGTATTTTTAGGATGTTGAAGTGCCACTATGAATATATTATATCACTAAATGGTTACAAAACCGCTGTAAAACCTGAAAAGTTAGTTTTACGATTTGGGAAGTTTCTTTTTATATACAATTTCAAACAATGCCGTTAAATGATCATAACTGTAGGATGAAATGACAGATTAAATTTAATTGCATAACTAATTAAACGTCCCGCCAGCATTAATACAGAGACCAATTTTTCTATCAATTAATCATTGTGTGGGTGAATTTAAATACTTCAATGAACCCCGAATAGGAACCGACCATTTGTAGTTTGTCAACCAACGACAATTGTCCTTCGTTCCATTGTTTCTTTTGACAATAACAGTAATTTTTTCTGGGAAACTATTTTAATATAGACCTTAAATCTCTTCATCGAATTCTTTCGTTGTTAAGTGCGTAATCATTGCCATAATCAATCTAGATTTGTGGTTAATCAAAATTATTTCACAATGAATAGCATATCATAATTCAGAAAATTTTTATAGTTTGTGATTTGGGAAACCGCCATCCATCTTACTCATACTTATTAATTCACGGTTATTCGATTGAGCCATCAAACACTTACGGAGCAAGCTGACATGTAATGTTGTACTATTCACCTTAGCTTGTAACTGTCCGATGACTGGCAGAATGTTAAACACGAATCGATTATTTCAGGATATCAGATCGTGTATCTAAGCCGTGAGACAATGCATTATAGGCTTGTCTAAACATAGAAAGATGGTTTAAAATCAATTAGAAGGCGCCTAGCGTATTGAATAATAAAAACTATTGTTATCAATTGTGCATGTTTAAAAAAAAGAACGTTCTTCCTTAGCGAAATCAGCTACTTTTTCTAGCAATATCAATTATTTACTTGATCTTATCTGAGAGACAAGCTATAATAATAAACGTTAAGCAAAACGATATTAATATTGAAGAAGATAGATTATATTTAATTTGAAGCAAACTTAAGGAAAGCACAGAAGATGATTTATAGAGACCAGGTAGTATTTGACGAGTCATGGAACCCATAATGAAAACATCTTATGGACAGATCGCTAGTCATTTCACCGCCTCCTTCGTGACTTTTGACGCTAACTCAATTTGTTGATGGATTATTTCTTAGTTCTTAATACATATTTATAGTGTACCCTATACATATTGTTTAATCATCCTTCTAGTAAATTATAAAACATTTTCCACTTGAAAAATACGGTTGCGAAATAAGCAGATGCTAAAATTTCGTCTCGTTATATACTTGAGTTTAAAAACAGGAATTTTTCCGTAATTGTTACCGAAACTAGTCGCAGTGCGACAATAAATATATAGATGCTGAAGAGATGTAACTGGACCCATTTATGTAGTTAACTCTTTCAGCTGTCATTTGTTTTGTCAGGTGATGGCAATAATTCATTGTACATTCCCTCATTGTACCAAATATACGTAAAAATGCATAATAAATAAAATTCAATAGGTATAACTTCCAACTGTTAGTTAATAATAATAGTTACATGGGCATTTTAATATTCATATTGGCAAATAATAAATAACAATAAATTTCAGAAATGCCAATATAAAGAAAATTATTCATTAAAACTTACAGTTAATTTGTAATTGGTTGAATTATGCATAAATCTGCAATAAAAACCTGCAATCAAAATTTCCCTATTCAATCTAATGTTTGATTACGTTAAATACAGCTTGTGGTTAACGTTTTATTAAGTTATAACTGGGTAATTTATTTCTGGTACGGAAGAAAAATCATTTAGTGCTTACTTATGTGCTGTAGGTATAATCTTTGTTATACAGTTGATTACGCGACTTCAAGTTTAAAAAAGTTTGAATTGTGTTTTTATTGATGTAATTGATGCAATTTTCTGATAGTCCATCAGACAGTGTATTATTACGCAGAGATAACGACTAACATTATTTCAATACCATGCATTCAATACACAATTGTTTTATTTTGAACACATGTTACATTAGTATGAAGAAAATTTGTAATTTATGTATAATATTGGTCAAACTCACCGATTAATTTTTAAAATTCAATAATCAATTTTCTCAGCTTGCGTATCGTAATCGATAGATTATGAAGCTACATTAGAGTTCTATGGTTGCTCATTATAGCGCTACGACTACAGTGTAATTTGTAATAACTGTATAGACCATCCAAAAGTCCAAGTGCATTACGGGGCTCATGGGAACAGAGTTCATGCTTTCCAGACTTAACATTATGACGGTATTTTACTCCACTGTTTTATAGTATCATAAATCCGGTTATAATACCGTAGGAACAGTACGACAGACACTGATTCTAACCTCAAAATAAATATTTTCAATACATATCATTTACGTAAATTATGAATATACCAACAATAGCTACCCTTCATCTATATAAATCGAAACTTTGAACTGTATTTTACTTGAAAGTAAGTAAGTAAGTAAATAAGTAGTAAGGCAAAGTAGGTAATATCTTTTTTCTTCAGAGGTCAATAAAAGATGACATTTTAAACTTCACCTGACAACGCTAAAGATTGACAGTTTCACCGGCCCTCGCAGCGGATGCAAAAGTAATGTAAGTTTATAACTCAAACACCCAATATGGAAAACAACGAAAACAAATGTATCGTTTCGAGTTATAAAGATTAAAAGTACAATGATTAAAACTAACATTTTCTCCAAAATAAAATCCGCCAGAGGTAACAGTGGAGGTCTCGCTGCGTTCTAAGGAAATGGTCTTTAATTCTTCCTCTTCTACATAAACTTCTCTACTCGTGTATTCTGTATAGTTCGCTAATTTTAAGAAAAAAGCTAGGAACCACTACTTATTTTATGGATTCCCATCACTGAAAAAAAAATAGTATATTTTATGCGGAGCAAAGTGACTTTTTGTGGCTCATGTGCATTTGCCGGACGAACGTAGTGACGTCCGTCAAACCTACAGGTTCGCCACAAAAAGTGTCACTTTAGCTCCTTATAAAATAATATACTATTGAATGGGATTGATACTTTTTCAGTATTAATTAGCCTTGATATGTGAAATAAACCATAATAAGTAACACCAAGATATATTTCGTTATGTAGAGATTGTTACGTTATGCTTTGCCTACGGGTTTTTTTTTTGTTAGTATGCTCATGCTTATGTGTTAGTATTTACTTATTGTTAGCTTATGTTACTTATTTGTGGACTGTTCAGGAGTCCTTCTCCTCTTCAGCGCTGGTCATTCCTTGTTGTTGTGTTGCGGTGTTTGGTGTTATTGTATGTTGTACAATCATGAGGTGTGCTTATTTTGGGTGTAAAAAAAAGAAAAAATTATTTAGGTTTTATTGAGTTATGAATGTGTTAATGGGTTAAGCGTGCATAGTGGTTGTGGTGTGTGTAGCGTGGTTGGTGTGCTTATATTCGTTGCCCGGTATCTTGCTGGGGTCGTCATCCAATACACGTGGGGATGCGGAGGGCATACGGGATGTTGTCAAGGGATTCTTCTATCTCCTCGGGGAGGTCGTCGAGGAGTTGTGTGAGGATGGCGGGTGGATGTTTCAATTTGAGCTTGGGTTTCCTTCGTGGGAATGGGGGAAACCGGTGTATGCGTCGTAAAATTCGGCGCTCACAGGAAGCGATGGAGTAAAGGTGTTTGGGGTTTATATTTGTATATATGGGAGCTCGGAAATCCATAACAGGGCGGATATATGTTTTATACATGTGTAAGAGGGTTTTGGAGTGACAACCTCTGATTCTACCTCGGAGGGCGCCCAGTAGGTTTTTGCATACGGGAGTAATTTGCGTGTATACAAAATAACAATTTTATTGAATATTATTATGTGTACATCATTTTTTACATCATAATATCATAATATTTCTCGCCAGTTTGGTTTAATAGGCGAAGTTGATTTATAGATCTCGGAAAATGATTGTGTAACGTACATTACAAACACTTCAATCCCATTTTACAGGTTATCTGCTACCCGCATGTTATTTGCATACAATGTTCCCGATTTTCAGTCAAATTTTCCATATGCTTTACCTTAAACCTTGCGTTATTCATTTTAATATGACGTTTAGCTTGTACCGACATTATGTCGATCGGGTTTAATTTGCAGTGGTAAGGAGGGAAACGAAGAACCTGACGACCTATTTTTTAAAAGATTCAAGAGTTTAAAATTCGGTAAATCATCATCATCGTTAATAGCACAAAGGTTGGTGGAGTGTTTGTAATGAAAGTTTACTTTACGCCAAGTAAATGATTGTATACTCTGATTATATACATCAAGACGATTATTGATTTGTGAACCTGTGTACTGCTTCGGTTTGGTCTTAAGCATAGATACTACGTTCTGAACTAACGTTCATTGTGACCGAGAAATAATTGAGTACGTTAATAATGAGGTATTACGACAAAAGTATTTTGCCTGTACGTCGTTTGATATTTGCATTTGCAGGACCAACTTGACTTATAATAATCATTTAATTTGGTTTTGAGAACATAATTCGGAAAACGGGACTTTCGATTAACAAATTCGTCAATATTAATCCAGTATCCAATAATTATGGTTACTTTTATAGCTAAGATGTTTTGTTTACTCTTTATGATAAAATGTTTGTAATATCTTGTTTAACAAAAATGCAATAATATGTAGGTGCCTAGTTACTTTTTAATGTTTTTTTACGTGGGTTGTTTTCTACCAATTCACTTGCATCTTTATTTTCGTCTTCAAGTTCAGGTGTTTGCATTTTTATGAGATATTTTCTTTGTGGATAGCGTGTACAAGGACCATTCCTATTTACTCATGCCTAGCCAGTGTTATACTCTGTTGGATATTATCACAACCACTGTATATATCGTATCTATAAACGGTTGCACCTCAACGGTGCAATCCGGAAACTCAATAATACTAGGTGATTTTGAAAAAAATTCGTTTGATATCCCGCTTGTGTAGTGAAATAAATATCTTTTTAGTTGTTTTTTATGTTAGTGACGTAGAGTGGAGAGGATGTGGGGAGTGTGAAAACCATAATGAATTATGTTTGAATTTGTTTATTTAAATTTATTAACATTCCAAAATGGAAACTCTTTCACCTTCTCTATTCTATCTTAACGTAGCGACTGAATAGTTTATTAATTTTACTCTCACCGGACTATTTACTTATCTGAAGGGGTGAATTGAAACCCAAATTGAGACACGTGCAAATGATAACGATGTAGAGCTTACGTTAGAAGAACAATTTTGCCAGAGGTCAGCCTTTTGGGTTCCGAAGACATGTCAATGAGCGTTTTCAAAATGAGAAAACAGTTTTGCGGTCTTTAAAAATTATCCTTCGACAATAAAGGTATAAAGTTTGATTCAAATAAAGTTATGTATGACTCATCGATGTAAAACTCTATAATAAAATTACATATTTTTATCTCCCTCTCTCTCTCTCTCTCTCTCTCTCTCTCTCTCTCTCTCGCTCTCTCTTTCAACTACATGTATTAGAGATGGCCATGAAAACATAAATCTGCTCCACAATTCATATTAGCGCACTAAAACGTGTGTCGTGATTAAGAAGCAGCATCTGTTACCCCTGCTATTCTTTGAAATTATTGTTTATGTGTTTTTGTTATACTTTTTATAAAAAATAGTGTTTTTCAAAACTATCTACAAGTTGTACAGTCAAATATCGGTAATTTGGTAACATTTTCACATAATTGATATCAAATTTACAAAATTTAGATATGCTATGCATAAGCACCATAAATCTCAACCGCAGCTCGTAGTTATGAACGTGCTTAATTATTTTGAACGGAAACGTGACAATCAAGGGACATGATACTTGGAAGGACTACTATTGGCGCATGTCTAAAGCATGTGGGGTTAGTATCAATACAGTTAATGCTATAAAAATAGGTTTACAGAAGTCCAAAAAGTAAATAAACCTCCACAGTCACCAGCTAAACGGAGAAAACGTACGAAATCTAAGTTCACCGAAGTTGATGACTATGCGAAAGTTGCTGTAAAGAGAAAAATTTATTAAATGCATTCAAAAGGTAAATACAAACGTGCAAGACATGTCTAGTACTATACTTGTTTTTGTAGGTATACATGTTACGCTGCATCATTACAAAAATATTAAGCAATAGTCAAGTTTTCAATTGCAGAAGATCTAGTATAAGACGTCTTTTACATTCCATTGGCGTTTCATCTAAAATAAATGATGGTACGAGAGATTTACTGGAACAATCACTAATTGCTGCCAATCGTGTACGATTTTTAAGAGAATATTACAAAAATAAATAAGAAAAATTGTATCCTGTATTCTTAGATAACCTTAGATTTTCAGTCGAGGATCGCACATAAGAAACCGGCATTATAAATCTAAGGAAAGCGTGAAGAAGAAGCCAGTGGGTGAAGGAAAAGGGTTTGTTGTAATTTGGTTATTACATTACAATTCTTAATAAAATAACTGTATTTTCTAGATTTATAGTTAGTTGTTCATGGAAGTAATGAAGATGGATTAATTTCCGACGCTTCACTTTTGTTTTCTACAAAGTCACAAAATGCAGACTATCATGGAGATATGTGTGCGGAGTTGTTTACAAAATGATTTGAAAATAATTTAATTGCAAACTTAAAAGGACCATCTTTAACTGTAATGGACAATGCTAGTTATCATTCCAAACTTCTTAAAAGAATTCCAAATAATTCATCTAAGAAGGAAGAAATATATAATTCGCTTATGAACCTAGCACATTTAAAAAAGAATTACTGCAATTAGTTGCAGATAATGCGATACCAAAGGTGTACGAAATAGATGAAATAACACACAAGTATGCACATAGTATTACGGTTACCAGCACATCACTGTCAATTTAATCCAATTGAACTGGCGTGGGCAAACTGCAAAGAACACTACAACAAAAGTATAGGAAGACATAATTCCAAATTTAATGATGACCATCTAAAAGAAATGTGGATGGAATCCTTGCAACGAATTGATAGGACATATTGGCAAAAATACATTATGCATGCCGAAGTGCGTATGTTAGAGTGGTGAAAAGTTGAAAAACATTTTGAGATTGTGCAACCATTAATTATATCTGTTAACGATTCTACTTCGGAGAGTGATACTGATAGTGAGTAATTTTTTTAAATTTAAACGTTTTAATTGCAATGTAATATAAATATTCTCATTTTTAGATAACATATTGATAACTCTACACTAGGTAGACTGAATACATGTACTGACTTATGTAAATTGCTTTTCATTTAACTTATGAAATCTATTTAAACTATGTGCTAAATTAAAATATTAAACATCTATCATTTGGTTGAACTTCGAACTACATTACACTGTACACACTTTCTTCTACAAGAATGAAATAATCACAAATGTATCGATATTTATGGTATGGTAAAGTATCTACAAGGATTATGTCGATTACAAAGCAATAATTATGCTTCTAGCCGAGTTATTATAAATCTTGAGAATAACAAACTAATTGTAACTTTTATCAATTTTTCCACCTGAAATAATTTAATTTCTAATAAACAAAAAAAGGGTTTACTTACAAATGTATAGGTTATGTATTGTTATGGTGTGTAAATATAATCAAACCATGTCCTAAATTATAACAATTCACTATCGCAGCAAAATATGTTTGACTTTATCAATAAATTAAGTGGATATAATGGATAATTTTTCAAGTTTAAAATATAAAAAACATTAAATAATTTTCCACTGAATAAAGAAACAGTTATTGTTTATTTGTATTTGAATGTAGTTAATATTAAGATGAAAAGCTTGAGTTTATTTTAATAAGTTATCTATATATTCAATTTGAAAATATTTCAATACGCGGCATTTGCAAGTGCACTAATGTGGTGGAAGGAAATGACGCTGTTATAATAATGAAGGGCAGTTTTTAAAATAGTCGCATACAGTGAGCGATCACAAACAGGCGCGTTAAGAAAGCATAAAAAATAAGCGATAAGTGACATTGTATAGTCACGCTGCCCTATAAAGTGTTAAAATAATTAATTAACGGCGATAGGGAAGAAGTAGAAAATTACCTTCCTTATTAAAATAATAAAAAGTGACGTAATACATGAAGATAACGCGTTTTATATGTTTCAGAACCGTAATCAATTGTGTTGAAATAATGAACAATAAATATAATAGACAGTAATCGACCCAAATTGGTAAATCGAAGTATAAAGTACAATAACTCGAATTTGTTGATGTGTAAAAACGAAGCATTTGCGGTTTGCATTTTTGCATTTTGTTGCGCAGGCTATTTGTAGTTAAAACTGAACGATTAAGTAAAAACTGTATAGCGTAAATATATCGAACAATTATTTACTATAATTATTAACTGATGGAAGAAAATTAGAAGCGTATTCAACTACACAAAAGTATAAGAAAAGATAAGGACAACAATAGAGGAACGGTTCCAGAGTGCCGACAGGTGAAATCGTCGGAAGAGCAGGTTAAATCTATCTCAGGCCTCCTTATCGGTCAAAAAACGCCAGCATTATATCATCAGCTTGTGAACGAAAATAAGAAAAACCTTTTTTGTTTGTGTTAATAAATAAAACTATTTTGTGTTTAATTTCTCGAAACATTACATTTTACTGACACAATTAAACAAAAACAATCGTTTAATTATGATAAAGATTTTATTTGTTATATGTTAGTTTTAAGAAGGTTATTATAGATATAGGTTTGATTTCATAAATATTTGTAAACAACGTATTGAAACATTTTCGTTCAGATTTGGAATTTAATTAAATGAGTACAACATTTGATTTACTTTTATTGCTAATGATTATAAATATCACAAACTTACACAATTATTGAATATATAAATGCAGAAAGAGATCAACTCAATAGGAATCCAGATAAATAAATAAATCGAAATGAGCATAACTTTAGTCAATGATAACAATAATAATAATAGCAATCGTTTCTTTATTTTAACTTGAGCTAGCTGTTGCAACTAATTAAGAAAGGAGTTAGTAAACATAAAGCTTAAAATTCATTTACGCAAACCGAAATTAATTAGCAAGCGAACTAAAATTTAACTAGTAAATGATATCTTTATAAATTGAAGCCATTTAGTTTTAATAAAACGTAATAAAAAATAATAAATCTCAGGTATAAAATTTTATTCAAAAAAAGTTTAAAAGAACTCAAATCTTATTCTTTGGAGCGGACTAAACAAACAAAAGTAGTATAAGGGTATTACGCCCGTTGCATGCCATAAACTTATGTATGTACTTATAGGTTTCTGTATAATAATAGTTTTGTACGTTCAAAATTATAATTAACCGATAAAGTATCAATATCCAAAATATTTTGAGACAAAAAAGTAATAGATTATGTTATTAGGAGAAATGAAGCAAATAATCCAGTCAGCCACACAACATCATTCTTGCTCCAAATAACGTACCTATAGTGTTTTATATTTAAACGTTATAAAATCGTAAAAGAAATTGTAAAAGTCTACACTACGTAATTCCGAATTCAATATTAATGTTAATTAACACATGTTTGACAGATATACGTCAAAATTAGTTGTTCTGGTAATCGTCAAAGAAATATCTGTTGATCATAACATTTTATGTTTCGGCTGTTTATAAGTAGATCTTATTTCTCATTATCTATATGAAAATGAGGAAAACCATACAATATGTTTGATCCGCCACTGTTTTTGAAAATTTCCTTAGGTGTAAATAAAAAGCAGGACGTTAGAAATAGCCGTTCTGCGACTGATAGACCTTTTTTACTGTGTATTCGTAATAAAAGATTACACGGTCATCAGATAGTTATGTGTTGCCCACATGAATTTTTTTTTATTAATGCACAAATCAATGCCTTATTGTAGATACAGAAAATCTAATGTTTCTAAAACATTTTTTAAATCTTGCATTAACCTTTGTATATTACATAAATTAAGCATTACAGAATTTGAGACAGAGAAAGCAAAGGTATCTATTAAAGTTAAACTTTCAACTAATTGTAATATCTTCTATTATTCATATACTTGAGTAATTAACATAATCAATTTTTATTCAAAAAGAATTTATTGTGAAATGTTAGTAGCATAAATTACAACACTTCATAGAATTGAATAGCCAATTTATTTACACTCAAAATGTTACGTGATGTATTATTTAATAACGGTTTACCAGTAGGGTATAGAATATAAACAAAACAAAATGTCTTTATTAACAAAATAATAACATATAATAAGTATAAATGAATAGAACGTGTTCTTAACACTTTCTACTTTTTCAATACCAACACTCTAAAAATTATATAGCTTATCGTTATTTCTATCTGTATAGCATAATATGTAAGTCATCAATCAATTAATTCATCAATTTTATTATGTGCCAACGAGTTTTTTGCTTAGTTCATCTTAAAAAATGAAGACATGTAGCTAAATCTTTCATAATATAAATGTCTGCGATTTACGTTCTGCCCTAAGCAAACTTATTCAACCTAAAAATAATATAAACTTACACATACACACACAATTATGTCTATAATTTTAGTTTTTTAGCTTTTCACTGCAACAATCTGGTTTGGTTTAGAATATTATAAGGGTATATAAGCAGGTTTTTTTTAATTTTATAAGTTAGGGTCGGTTGATCAATATCTCGGTAGATTTAAGTGTGGTTTTCGATGGAGATCATTGTTAATATAGGTATGTAATTGTTCCCATAGAAGTTATCTACGTGATAAACATTAATGGCGATGGAAAAGCTGGCCTTGGAAGTATTAAAATGTATTATATATATATATATATATATATATATATATATATATATATATATATATATATTAAAAAGAATATGTCCACTTGTTCTTGAAAATTAGAATTAAAGTTGCTTTATTTCGAATATTTTAGCGTATATATTATAGTGTTCTTTACATTGTTTTTATCGGTTTTTCAGTGAAATATTCAAAAAATCACTCAATTTATTCAAAGAAGACATTTTTTCTAGGCGACTTTTTAAAAAGACTAAATCCAAAATGGAGGTTCCCTATAAGAAATGTAATTGCTCAGAGGTGCTTTTCTATAAATTTGACTCATCTTCCACGCACAAGTGGTTATTGACTTTAAGCACAAGCAGTTTGTATTTAAGAGCCTATTGGTTTAAGGCCAAAGTTTACAGTTTTAATTTCGTAGATGACGTCATAATAAACTTACTACATGTTCTATATTTATAAATAGTGAAAGTAATACATTTAGATTTTAGAATTTTGAATACGGAATATTTAAAATCTTGTTTTATGGTCTAGATTACAAAACATATTACCTAATGGTATTGTTCAGATGGGAAAAAACCATACAATTTTTTATATTATTTTAAATTTTTTTAACGTTTTGGTGGTGAATGGGATAGCTTTGATGGATAAAAAAGTGTAAGACCCCAATATTTGAACTCCAGTAAAGTATAGTGGAGATCGATATACAAATCCGGAATAATATAAATAACATATCAACGGCCTTAAAACTTTCTATGAGTGAACGTAGGAGCGTAATAGGTAAAAACCGTTATACCACCGATCATCACACTGTATGAATAGTTAGAGAAATATTACTTATGTGACATCAATAAACAGAAATAACCTACTGTGATATTAAATAGCTATAATGTTACCGCGACCATCTCAGTTGAGAGGTCATATCAAACTTTACCTATATACAGACAGTCATTATGAAAAAGGGAGCGACGAAAAGCTTAATAAACTTGTCACGAGTGTGGTTGAATTTGACGTGGATTTTTTTAATATTAGTATATATGGGTATCATATGTAGAATTTTAATTAAATGTTACCTTTTCGGGTACACTATTTTAAAATGTTGCTATCGTAATTTCCTTAAAATGAGATGGATTCGTTTCGAGAATTAAATTGTTTTGTTGCTGTAAAGAATTTAAGAAACATAACATTAAGTGTTTTTCTGATTGAATTTATTTTGTTATCGTGCTGATGTCATAAATCCCACAGCGCGTTATGTGGTTCTGAGTATTTTGTAGTCTATCAGTTCATTTAAGGAGAAAGTTATTATCGAGGAAAGTATGGGCACTGGGGTTGGTTATTGAAGGACAGGATGTATGTTATCTCAATTCTAGTTATCGGGTTTTAGGTCGACACACGGGGGGATTGGTTGTTTTTCTCGTGAGAACTGCCCAGTTTATATGGAACACTTTTATTAGTAATGGTAAAAGGTGACGTGATCTTTAAGGGCAGGCAGGTAAAGGGTTTTATTTTTAATTCTTTAGTTAGTCCGTAGAAAACAGTTGACCGAGCTGCTCGAGAGCGTTTGGGTTAGTTGCGATGTTTATTAACGTTCTCGTACTCGTAGTGAATACGTTACTAAGGAAAGAATTGAAGATCTTAAGTATTTCTTTGTTCCGATCCCCCTAAGACGACCAGAAGCGCGTTCTCACTTGTTTACTTTATCGTTCATAATTTATGGTTAACAGATTTGTAATATCCGAATTTTCGTTTTTAAAAGTTATTGAAGCTAGGTTTTAAAGTTTGGATTTGCGGTAGTCAAAATTAAGGCGTTGGATAATTATAGATTTGAAATACATTAGTGATCTTGCAAGAATTAATAAATAAGTATATTACGAAATTTTAAGTAACTATACATATATGAGCATTTATAATAGCCTTGACTTAATCCTATCGTTCCTAGTATTTATTTAAAACCTACGATTGCGATTTTTGTAAATTATGTATGATTTATGTACTTTCCAGCCAATTCATAGCAGTAGGGTTACTTGACGATTTCGGCAACTTCGCAATCAAATTATTTATAAGTTTTTTCTTTTGTCTACTTGTTTACGTTTCACGTAATTGACCAGCCTTGCAGAGACGACACGTTCATTATTTAACGAGCGTTTTTCGCTTTTCTATATTACTTTTAAGATTAAAATTTTTGGAAATAGAATTTCGTTGATAAAAATAACCTAAAGTAAAGTTTGAGTAAATATGATTGATGACCTTTAAAGTTGGTGTTACAGCGCAATATTTTGTTTTGATTGCTCCCAAAGTCCTTTCACTGATTTGCTTGGTTAACGCTACGAAAGGTAAACAAGTTTTTGTATGTTTTGAAAATTCCTGTGGAATACTAGTGTACATTAATCCATAACTTTGGATTTTAAGCAAACTCTTTTTTATACATTCATAACGAAAACGGGCAACATTGTAAAAACAAAAACAGTAATCTATGTCAGAATAACGTTAGGTAGAGATTCATACACATAAATACGTGTTAACTTAAATAATAATTCCAGAGCCGCCCGCTTCTATAAGATATCAATAATACCGTTTAACCATTTTTATTCATATTTGATTCACTTTTAGACTTATCTTGCGTAATATTAAGATACTTTAAAAAGAAAAGTTATGTAAAATGAAATTTTGTTATAAAATTAATCATTATTCAGTTATTGAAACAATTCTACCTTAGGAATTTCTTTACCGCTAAATTACGCGCCGTATCAAATAATTGCATAGAACATAATTAATCGACATGTTTAAGGTCTATATCTAGGTATTTTTATATCTTTAAAATATGTAGCTGTTTTAGAAATATTTGATAAAAACCAAAAATTGACCTAATGGAACATCCTCTCCGCTGCTGGATTTCTTCTCAAAATCTACTCAACTCCAAACGAAATGGAAATAAACCTAAATAGAAAATTTTAAGTACGTATGGGTTTTGGTTATTGTGGATACGAACATACATCTACGCAGACACACACACACACACACACACACACACCCACACATACGCACACACGCACACACGCACACACGCACACACGGATACACGCACACACGCGCACACGCACACACGCACACACGCACACACCACGTACACAGCACACACGCACACACACACCACACACCACAGCACTCACCACACACACATGCGCAGACACACACACGCACACGCACACGCACACGCACAGCACACGTACAGGCACACGCACACGCACACGCACACGCACACGCACGCGCACACGCACACGCATACGAACACGCACACACACACATCATAGCCGCTCTTGGCGAAACTTGGTCGAAAGTTGTAAAATAATAAGTCGATTTAGCGATAGTGATGTATATGTAGGTTGGAAGGAAAAAAATTATAATAAATTAGTTCATTTCTTTTAATTTCCACTTTGTAGGTTGGAAGGTCTTGTGTTGTTGCACACCAGGTATTTTATTGAAGTTAATATCACACCAATTTTGATGTATATTGTATTATATGAAGAGACTGATTGTCTCTTGCCTCTATATACTACGACATACCTGCAAAGATACTCAGAAATGCTTACGAGGATGCATAGGGGTTTTGAACTACCAAGGCGTGCCTATGATTGGGTACCTTAAATTTTTTATGTTATAAGTAAGACGCCCGTTTGGTACAATAAGATGAAATTTGTATTGCATATTTGCGATGCGTATGAGACAACGTATCCCTAGCAACGATGGTACCAAAGAATGCATATGGAGTAGAAAGAATTGAAACTATGCTTCTACGCTCAAGTGACAGTATGTTATCAGTTAAGGGCAGCCTAATCGCTCTCTGTTGAATACGGTTAAGGAAATCGAGAACGTATCGCGGAACACTTGCCAAACTCACCTCGTTTGGGTTAAATGATATGCTCATCAACTGGGTTTCTAGTTTCCTTGATAAAAGACGAATACGTGTCGTAGTTGATGACTTTTTTCAAAAGAAGTTAGCATTAACGCAGGCGTGCCACAGGGATCCGTTATAGCGCCTACACTTTTTCTTCTGTACATAAATGACCTTATTTCTTCAACAACTAACCCCATCCATTGCTTTGCTGACGATAGTACTCTTCACTGTAGTTCATCTCATTCTACTCATAGTGATAATCCACCTTCTATGTCAAATCAAGAAATTAAAGCTGAAATGGCAAATTCAATCAACAAAGACATTCAACGTATTCTCGAATGGGGAAGCAATAATCTAGCTAAATTTAATGCTAATAAAACTCAGTGTTGCCTTGTGTCCGCCAAAAAAAATTGATCATTTCCTGTTGTAAGTATGAATGGCTCAGTTCTTAAGTTTTTAGACTCTATTACTCTGTTGGGGTATGTCTGTATCTTCAAATCTCTCATGGGTTGACCATCTTCTGTCAGCTACCAAAACAGCTGCTCGTAAAATAGGCTTTTTGTACAGATCTAAGCAGTACTTTACCTCTCGACAACTCCTTCTGCTTTATAAGGCCCAAATTCGGCCTCATCTGGAATAATTCTCACCTCAGGGTTAGTGCTCCCCAATACGCTCTCGATATCGTTGATCGTATTCAAAAGAGAGCGATTAGGCTTATAAAGGACCCGTCCCTAACTTCTCATATACAGTCCCTTGAGCATAGAAGGATGGTTTCAGTTCTTTCTTTGTATTATCGTTATTACAACCGCTATTGTGCTGCTTAATTATATTCTTTGATACCATCTCGGGCTATCTTTGCGAGAAACACTCGGTTCGCTCATTCACATCATCAGTTTGCAGTACAAATCTCCACTTGTCGTACCAAACGGCGCAATCCACATTTTTCTACACGGCTTCTAAACTCTGGAATGATCTCCCTAGTTCCTGTTTTCCTCTCACTTATGATATGAGAAAATTTAAGGTAGCTGTTCATAGGCATCAATTGGCAATTCATTATCTCTCTATCCCTCCTCCTAAGTGTTCCTGAGTGCTTTAGCACGATAGGCCAAATTTAGCCTGTTCAGGTCCATAATCATAAAAAAAAAACAAATCCACAGCTGGGAATTTAATTCTAATTTAAGGTATGATATAGAACAAATAATTTTCTGGAGGTGAAGGACTGCTTACGTATGTACAAAAATAAATTACGAAAAGCTGCTTTCGTGAATGACAGAAGATGTTCGATCTATGATAGATTTCATTCTCCTAGAGCCTGAAAACTTAGGATCAGACCATTCATACTTACTACAGGAAATGATCAATCTTTTTTGGCGTACACAAGGCAACACAGACTTTTATTAATATTAAATTAACCTAGATTATTACTTTCCCATTCAACCGGTTTAATTGTTGAAGAAATCACGTCATTTACGTATAGCAGAAAAGGTGTAGGAGCTATCACTGATCTCTGTGGCACGTCTGCGTTTAATGCCAACTTACTTTAAAAAGAAGCCATCAACTACGACACGCATTCTACTTTTATCCAGAAAACTGATGAGAGTATCAATTATCCCAAACGAGGTGATAGCAAGTAACCATTTATGCCAAACTTGGTCAAATGTCTTTGAAATATCTAAAGCGTCTACAACTTGGTGAAATGTTTTTGAAATCTCTAAAGCGTCTACATCTGCTTCACTAAATCTTTTAATGTATTATTCCAAACTTCAGTTGCGTATAAAAGACGATCACATATTGAACGGCTATGCCTAAAACATTATTGGTGCCCAATGAGTTTGTTAGATTCAAGGAAAGAGCATACGCCTTATGTTTTCACTTTTTCATATTTGATACATTTGTTCTAACACCTTAAACAATTCTAAAAGATTTTGCCACTACTGAGGACGACAACTGTGTTATCAATACGTATAGACTTCTATAAATATAAAAATACACCATTTATACCCAAAAACTAAGTATTTTAAATATGAGTAGTGTGGGTGTTATAAGTTTAACGTGTGTATCTGTGCTGTGCATCTGTGTAATTGGTAGATCGTAGCTTTCAAACAGATAAACCGATTTTGATTTAGTTTTTCTTTTTCTTTTCGTTTAAAAGGTGTTTTTATTTCTTATTGTTATTGAAGATTTTTTTTATCTTTTAGAAGTTTTTTTGTGTTGGGTTCTTTTTAATTTTGTAAAATTTGCTTGTGACATAATAAAGCAAACGAAAATTTTGCTAAAAGCAGTACAGACATAGTTTCCCTTTTCGTATTGAGGTATAAAAATAGTAAGGAAATCTACTCAATTCCACACAGTTTTAGAAAGAATACCGTTGATAAAACAGAACTGGCAAGGAGCATCACTGATTTGATTTCATAAAGTGGTTTCTTTCGTCGCGTATACTTATACTGTACAGTTAGATTCTATCATTTTCACATCCGTGCCCGAAAGTTTCCAACACCAAAGAATAAAACCTCAGTTTCATAAGATAAAAGCATTAAACCCATTTGAGTTTCACAGAAAAATATTTTTGTATTCAATTATCTAATTCAGTTCAACTATACCTACGATAAAATTACATAGTCATTCAACAAATATCAATTTATGGTTCTATAATACTAAAATCTGATTAACTTAAATCACTTAGTTTCTATGTAAAAGCGATCGTCATCAAAATCTGAATTTAATTATTGTTTTACGCACCTGTGCAGAAGTAATAAATATTAAAAATGACGCAATTTCATAAATATTGTTATGGCATTCAATTTCAGTCATTAAATCGTTACCGTTGAAGTATTTTGAAGTCAACTTTTCTCATTAGCGACACAGACTAATCGTTTTATGTAAGCGCACACACCTGATTTCATATAGTAATGAGTTGTTAAAAAAAAGATGTTCATTCACGTGAAGTATTTATCAAAATAACAAGAAACAGGATACCATATACAAGCGTTTGCAGAGATGGTCATTAGATTAAATGACAACGCTACACATTAGCCTTTATATATCATACTGTTCATGTCATCTCAGGTGTTCTAAACATCTTAATTCTCGAAGTCATTTCAGAATTAATGGATGAAATAAAATGCCTTCCTCTATTCAATACAGCATTAAGAATTATTACTTCCTTTTTAGTTTTATTAACTGAGACTTTTCTATTCATAGTGTTTTTTTTTTGCAAAATCTCACAATAAAAGAATATTACAATTACTTCGTCTCATGATTTACTGTTTCAATAATAAAACTTCACGACTTATTTTTAAAATGAAGCAAAAAGAAGTTACCTTTAATAAAGTCTTGATGTGCATTTATCACAGTTTGTATGGAAAAATGAACCAAATGGCATAAAGGAAGTAAACTTACCAAGCATCGTTCAAAGTTTACAAATGTTTTTCGGTTTCTTTTATTTGGCAGAAAACGTAAAATGTACTTTTGAGTATCACACTGCTGAAAAAAAAGTAAATTAAAAAAAATTAGGCGTAGTCCCTGGTTGCTTAGCATTAAGTTCTATGTTTCATACGTACTATTACTACAAAAAAAATCCAACGACAAGCTTAGGTCATTTTTAAAACCACTGATTTTAGCAATACTAAGATTAGCTGTTCATAAAGCTAAAATTACAATTTAATATCAGTATATTTTGAAGTCGCTTGAATTTTTTTGCCCATAATAATACGTCGTATAACTATGGCGATCCCGGACCACAAACAGAATTGACATGTGTGAGAGAGAGAAATAGATAGGGAATTGCAATAATAATAAAGAACCTATATGAAATAGTAATTGTGATTATATCGAATGAAATAAAAGAACATAACAAAATCCATTGTTATAGTTGAGCAAATATTGTAATATTTGTTTCAATATTATAAAATCAAGCAAAATATCATACTTTCGGAACTGTTATATTTAAACTAATTAATGATTATCGATATGAGAAATTTGCATGGTCTGTATTACGGGAGTTGATGCCTGAACAGCAAGAATTGATTTTAAGAGGCAGATATAACAGTTATCATTCACAAATATATCAGTGTTACGTCTAATTCACATTAAGATGATGTTGAGTGCCGTGACTCACCTCCATCTGTACTTATTCTTAGTGCATTGCGACTATGCAAACAATGGGTACGCTTTGAAAAAAAATGTATTGTTGCCTAGTAAACGAATAGAAGTATTGCATAATACATATGAGGAAATGCAGTGAATTACACACGATGGGGTATCAGAAACTAATATATTGTCTCAACAGACGGGGGAATTCACCAAAACCAGCCATTTATACTTCTAATCATTCTATTGGCAGATAAAGCCTGCACTAAATGCTTTACAGCCATGATGTTTAACATGTACTTCGATAAGATTGCAAGGCAAATTAGTATATAGTCTGTTTATATCAATATACTCAGAGGTAATAAAACGCCTTATGCAATACGGTCTTATGTCCAGAAATGTATACTCGCGTGACTCCTACTACTAACTGATGCACATGCTCACCAGTTCTAATATGGTAACCACTGTTCCATCCGTAGATTAACGTTGATTAAAACTAATATGCAGATAAGCCATTGTCCCCTAAAACAGAGCTAAGTGGATAGGATATCTAGAAAATTAATGTCAGAATAATGAGATTAATCTCTCTTACCACCCCTCTCCCTCTCCCTCTCCCTCTCCCCTCTCCCTCTCCTCTCCCTCTCCCTCTCCCTCCTCCCTCTCCTCTCCCTCTCCTCTCCCTCTCCCTCTCCCTCTCCCTCTCCTCTCCCTCTCCCTCTCCCTCCTCTCCCTCTCCTCTCCCTCTCCCTCTCCTCTCCTCTCCCTCTCCTCTCCCTCTCCCTCTCCCTCTCCTCTCCTCTCTCCTCTCCCTCTCCTCTCCCTCTCTCCTCTCCTCTCCCTCTCCCTCTCCCTCTCCTCTCCTCCTCTCCTCTCCCTCTCCCTCTCCCTCTCCCTCTCCCTCCCTCTCCCTCTCCCTCCTCTCCCTCTCCTCTCCCTCTCCCTCTCCCTCTCCCTCTCCTCCCCTCTCCCTCTCCTCTCCTCCCTCTCCCTCTCCTCTCCCTCTCCCTCTCCTCTCCTCCCTCTCCTCTCCCTCCCTCTCCCTCTCCCTCTCCTCTCCTCTCCTCTCCCTCTCCCTCCTCTCCTCTCCCTCTCCCTCTCCTCTCTCCCTCTCCCTCTCCTCCCTCTCCTCTCCCTCTCCCTCTCCCTCTCCTCTCCTCTCCCTCTCCCTCTCCCTCTCCCTCTCCCTCCCTCTCCCTCTCCTCCTCTCCCTCTCCCTCTCCCTCTCCCTCTCCCTCTCTCCTCTCCCTCTCCCTCTCCCTCTCCTCTCCCTCTCCCTCTCCCTCTCCCTCTCCCTCTCCCTCTCCCTCTCCCTCTCCTCCCTCTCCCTCTCCCTCTCCCTCTCCCTCTCCCTCTCCTCTCCCTCTCCCTCTCCCTCTCCCCTCTCCCTCTCCCTCCTCCCTCTCCTCTCCTCCCTCTCCCTCTCCCTCTCCCTCTCCTCCTCTCCCTCTCCTCTCCTCTCCCTCTCCTCTCCCTCTCCCTCTCCCTCTCCTCTCCCTCTCCCTCTCCTCTCCCTCTCCCTCTCCCTCTCCCTCTCCTCTCCCCTCTCCTCTCCTCTCCCTCTCCTCTCCCTCTCCCCTCTCTCCTCTCCCTCTCCCTCTCCCTCTCCCTCCTCTCCTCTCCCTCTCTCCTCTCCTCCCTCTCCTCTCCCTCTCTCCTCTCCCTCTCCCTCCCTCTCCCTCTCTCCCTCTCTCCCCTCTCCCTCTCCCTCTCTCCTCTCCTCTCCCTCTCTCCCTCTCCTCTCTCTCCTCTCTCCTCTCTCCTCTCTCCCTCTCTCCTCTCTCCTCTCTCTCCCTCTCCTCCCTCTCTCCTCTCCTCTCTCCCTCTCTCCTCCCTCTCTCCCTCTCTCCCTCTCTCCCTCTCCCTCTCTCTCTCCTCTCCCTCTCTCCTCTCTCCTCTCCTCTCCCTCTTCTCCTCTCTCCTCTCTCCCTCTTTCCTCTCTCCCTCTCTCCCTCTCTCCCTCTCTCCCTCTCTCCCTCTCTCCCTTTCCCACTCTCTCCCTCTCTTCCTCTCTTCCTCTCTCCCGCTCTCTGTCCCTCTCTCCTCCACCCACTCTCCTTCTCCCTCTCTCTCGATCTATCACGCTCTCTCCCCCCCTTTCTACCACACCCCTCTCTCTCCCTCTCGCTCTCGCTCTCTCATAATACTTTGACTTATAGAGTAGAACTATTCAATGTAAACGGTAATGAAATTTGAATAAGACATTAACTGATACACTACAAGGATGAATATTACATTATTCCATTGTTCTCAAAAAATTGTAAAACCTGAGCTACCTATAACTGTCGCTGCTGCACCCACTCTCAATAACACAAGATAACGAATGAATCAATAACTATAATTACCTTTCCTGGCGCACCTAAACAAATAGTTTGTCGAGACTCGGAACATTTACGATGAGAGTTTCCAAATAAAAGCTTGTTTCTACTTTCGTTCCCTTATAAAAGGGAAGTAAAACCTAAAAAAGATAACGTCTGAACTGCACGGCATAGGAAACATATATTAGTTAAGCGCCAAAGTGTGTTGAGTTGCGCACAAAAGAAAGTGCATAACATACTACATACAGAGTTACGCATAATTATGTAGACTAAAGTGAAAGTATCGAGATATAAAAAAAATCGGTTCTGTGACTGTGTCTGTGCCTGTGTCTGTGTGTGTGTCTGTGTATGTGTCTGTGTCTGTGTGTCTGTGTCTGTGTCTGTGTCTGTGTCTGTGTCTGTGTCTGTGTCTGTGTCTGTGTCTGTCTGTGTCTGTGTCTGTGTCTGTGTCTGTGTCTGTGTCTGTGTCTGTGTCTGTGTCTGTGTCTGTGTCTGTGTCTCTGTCTGTGTCTGTGTCTGTGTCTGTGTCTGTGTCTGTGTCTGTGTCTGTGTCTGTGTCTGTGTCTGTGTCTGTGTCTGTGTCTATGTCTGTGTCTGTGTCTGTGTCTGTGTCTGTCTGTGTTTGTCTTTCTCTATGTCTGTGTATGTGTTTGTCTGTGTGTGTGTGTGTGTGTGTGTGTGTGTGTGTGTGTTGGTGAGGGTGAGGGTGTGGGCATGGGGGCGTCAGCGTATGCTTCTACGCTCGCGTGTGCGTGTGGATGTGCGGGTGCATGTATGTGGGGTGTGAGCGTGTGCGTATGTGTGTGCGCGTGCGTGTGCGAATGTACCTGTGTCTGTGTGTGTGTGTGTGTGTGTGTGTGTGTGTGTGTGTGCGTGTGCTGTGTACTGTAGATGCTGTGTGTGCGTGTGTGTATGTGTGTGTGTGTGTGCACGCGTGTGACTGCGTGCGTGCGTGCGTGCGTGGGTGTGTGTGCTGTGTCTATGTCTGTGTCTGTGTGCATGTGTGTGTGTGTGCGCGTGTGTGTGTGTGTGCGTATGCGCGTGTTGTGTGTTCGTGCGAGTAGGCTTGTGAGCCTGTGTGTACGTATATGGGCGTGGTTGAATGTTAGTAACAACGTTAACTCCAGTACCATAATACCTACGCGTTTGAAATGTTGTGTTTAAGCTTCATTTAATTTCTCCTGGCGCGGATTAGATTTTGGTTTTTATGAAATATTTCTCAAACAGCTGCATATTTCGAAAATATAAATTTGTTTGATTATAGATCTTAAATATATCGATTAATTATGTTCTAAACTATTTTTTTGATACGATGCGTAATTTGGTATCAAAAAATTCCTAAGGTGGAATTTAAGTATTTGTTTAAATTTCTTCAATATCTGAATAACGATTAGTTTTAGTAGAAAATGTGAAGACATGTTTTTTAAAGAGAACTTAATTTCACATGAAAATGTTGTAATACGAAGACAAAATGCATCAAAAATCGATTAATTAGCATTGAAAATGTTTAAGCTGTATTATAGACATTTTTATACAAGCGAGGCTTTGTTTTTTTTTAAGTTAGCATGTCTACTCTACGTTTAACGAACATGTTCAGTAAGTGCTCCTCCCACGAGTTAGCGTCAAATTTAAATGGCACATTCTATTGGTTAGCCGGGTTCACACAACCACAAAAAATTTTGTATTTAATTAACCTATAAATGTCAAAGTAATTTATCATTTAGCATTTGTGTTTTCATCTTTTACTTTGGTTAAAGCTTTTGCTCTAGTACTTTTCATTTTCAAAACAGTATTTTTCAATACTAGCTACAATTTTGTAGCCTATTAGCTAATAATTACGTTTATTATGGGTCAACCAAGTCTTTCGCCCCCGAAAGAACGCCCCGCCAGGCATTTTTCCGGTGACGAAAAGGAGCGAATCTTAAACTTTTTTAAGGTTTGTGTTGAAGAAACCCCGAACAACAACAAGACTGAGAATGTTGCATTTACAGCAAAAGCAGCAGGTAACATAATAACTTTATAAAAACATATTTTATTCATTACTTTATCATTTTAGGTGTTACAGATAAAAGTGTGTACAACATTCTATGTGAGTACAAGTAAACACATGTATTACATCCTCTGACTGTATACCACCGACAACGAGCAGTTTTGGACAACATTGACGACGAAACTGAGAATAATCTTAGGCGTGTAGTCCATTCCTTCTTTGAACAAAGCGATACACCTACTCTAAATAAAACTGTGCCCGCTATTTGTGAGCACGAAGAGATACCTCAATTAAAAAGGAGTACATTAAGAACCTTGTTGAATGAAATTGGCTTTAAGTGAGTAAAGGAATAAATTATTTCTAACATAAATTATACTTTATTTTAAAATATAAGTATTCCTAGAGGTCAAGAAATAGTTTCCTTAAAGAAAAATCCGAATAGTTGTGTGGAGGCGACGTTATCTACGACAAATTAGAAAATACAGAGAAGAAGGAAAAAGGTATATTTCTTAGACGAGACTTGGGCTAATGCTGGCCATACAGTAAGAAAAGTATGGAAAGATACAACCACTTTGACTCAGACGCGGGCCTTTGTTAATGGATTAACAACGAGGTTACGGGATCCATCGGGAAAAGGAAAACGCTTTATCGTTCTCCACATTGGTTCCGAGGACGGTTTTGTTGATGATGGTTTGCTGTTGTTCGAGTCCAAGAAATCTGGCGATTATCATGAAGAAATGACAGCTGCTGTTTTTGAAGAGTGGTTTCGCAGCATTCTTGGACGTTAGACAAAAACGCTGTTATAGTGTTAGATAATGCTTCCTATCATTGCAGAAAGATTTACAAAAATTCAAATTCAGGATCAAAAAAAGCTGACATTCAGGCATATCCAACCAGCAAATCCTTGATTACGAACCAGATATGATCAAAGACGAACTTCTCGACCTTGTCAAAAAAGCTGCTATTGCTCCTAAATTAGTTCTTGATGAAATAGCAAAAACACCATCATACGGTATTGCGTTTACCTTCATATCATTGCGGATTAAACCCAATCGAACTGATATGGGCACAAATCAAGGGTGAAGTTGTGAGGAACAATAAAACATTGAAAATCGTAGATGTGCACCAATTATTTTGCACCGCTGTTGCAAACGTAACGTCAGATAATTGGAAGAATGCCATTAGACACGTGCAAAGTTTGTAAGAAAATATGTGGCAATAGGATATCACTGTAGAAGTTCAAGTGGAGCCGTTGATCATCCAGTTAGGCGATGACTCTTCTTCATCAGACTCCGAACAAGACTGGCTTGTTGTGCTTTATTTACAGACTTCGCAAAAAATACAAATGCAGCTACAGGAATAATTGTGAATTGAGGCACTACTTATGATAAAATTGTTGTGGCAATTATTAAAGAATAAAGGGGTTTTTCTCAACTGTAGTATAATTGCATTTTGCAGTTTGTTTAGATAAACAAAGACTTGTGACGTCAGCAAGGAGTTGACTTGTAAATTCCTATAAAAATGAAATGTAAGCTTAAAGTTCTATTCATTTACTATTTACCTGCCCGACTTTTACAGACAAATAAATTATTTTCGATTTCCAAAATACGTGCCCTGACAATTTGACTTGACTTCATATGAGATTTGACAGATTGGTAAACATTAACGAGTTATGTACAGTACGTCTACATTCCCATAGACTAAAGATGCTTGTTTTCAAACCGTATTAAAACCGATTCATTGGTGACAGAGAATTTTGATTCCTAAAATGTGTGATCTTAAAATATTTATATTTCTAAATATGTTTATTATTTGATTACTGCGAAAACTACATAATTATACATTTTAGTGACTACAATAATTTATATGCATACATTAAAGAACCTTTGAATGTAATTCAACCACTGTTATTACCCAGAAAGTAATTTTTTGATAGTTGTAAACAAGGCTTATGCGCAATTAGTAGCACGCACCTACAAATCTGTAGGAGGAGCATTTACTGAATCTGTTCGTTAAACGGAGTATATTAACATCTATCTGCCATGAGGTTTTAAAGGTCCATCTGATACAGATTATTATTTTTGTTTTTACAATGTTGAATATTTTCGTTATAAACGTATTAAAAAAGGTGTTGCATAATTATTCAGGAAAACTATTATTATTAAAACTATTGAAATGGAATAGTTTACACTTTGTAGGTTGGAAGGTCGTGTGTTGTTCCACACCAGATATTTTTTATTTAGTTACCCACTTTATTCTAAACTTTTCTTCAGTTCGCAATGTTCTTCCACATAATCACTATTAGTTTATAGATAAACTCGAATTAATGGCTTCTTACGCTCTTCCTACATTTATTCCCCTTTGTCTCTTACATGCAGCGTATGATAGTGTCATAGATAGTCTTATGTATGGTAAAAGTATTCTTGTGGTTGTGTTTTATAAGAAGTTAACTTTGCGTTTGAATATGTTAGGAATTTAAAGTTATAGGTTCGCAGGTCATTTTATGTTCAGTTGCGAGCAGAACAAACTGGGGGGCACCCTAAATTTTAGTTGTGTGAATTGTGTTGTGAAATAAAAATGCCTGTCAAATTGACATATCTGAAATCCTTGTCAATTTGAAAGTTGTAAGAATGCTGCAACTAAGTCAAGTGACAGACACACTAATGCCAATGGCAGTTGAAGCAAAGTCAATTACATGCTAAACCAAATTCTGAACCATAGACCTGAATGAATTCTCCCAGTTTTTTTTTGCTCGCCACTGTACATGCAAACAATATTTTCTGTTTTATGTATACACTCTAGAAAGGAGTACATAAAAATTATATGCTACTAAGCAACAACATATGAAAAAACTTAATCACTAAATGTCAATTTCAAAATTCTATGTCTGTAAAGAAACATCTAAAATTTTATTTTTAATGATATGTTGTCAAAATTTATTTCTGGAATAATAGAGGAAGATTCATCCGAACAGCCTAGTACTCATTTTTCTTCAGGTACCGGTGTCTTTCAACAACTAAATTTGCCCTACTTTGTTTTTCAGACAAATCATATACATCAAGTAGAACCGAGACAGAAAACCTTACATGCACTCTTACCGGAACCGGAAGTAAAAAGCAAATAAAAAAACCAATTAGTTTAACTCAAACTAGCATAACCAATGAAAAATGGTCTACATATCAACAAATGGAAACATCAAACAAAGGAAGAATTAGTGCTAAAGAACTTCAAGACGCTTTTTTAACATTTCAAGGCAAACATTTTTCTGATGCATCGTGTAAATTTGTTGTAAGACTTTTTGACTTGGACAAAAATGGAGGTTTAGATGTTCCCGAATTTGAATTATTGTACTCGTATATTAAGCAATGGGTTAATGCTTTTAATGCAATTGACAAAACACGGAGTGGATTTTTAGATGAAGCACAGTTTGATTTAGCGTTACGGCAAATGGATATAAATTTTAGTTCGGAATTTCTTAGATTTTTGCTTATCAGGTACGACCCTCAGGGTAAAAAAATATCATTAGACCAATTTATTGTTACTTGTGTACAAATTCAAAGATTCACTGATGAGTTCAAGGAAAGGGATACCAATTTAACTGGAAAAATTAATTTAAAATACGAAGATTTTCTCGAAATGATAATGAAGTGTATGTAACTAAACATTTATTTAAACGAATAAACTATTTACTTTTCATTGGTTTTCTATCATTTTCTAGTCATCGCAAAGTGATAGAGGAATTCAGGTTAACTACCCTCTCTTAATTGTTTCAAAGTGCTAGTAAGGATATAAGAGTTATATTTATTAAAACACAATACAAAATTGCCAGTCATTGTTACCTTAGGCCGTTGTTTGTTCAGGGCCAAATGCCAGTCATCAGTAAGTGAGAGCTTAATTTAGCCTCTTCATCGAGTATAATGTTATATAGACTAATCCATCCAAAATAAAACACAATAGCGTTAAATTTTACACTAAATAAAATTGATTAATTTTTGAGTATAGTATTATGTGGATCAAGAATTTAATTCCAAAGACAAACATTTCGGGGGGTACATAGAAATTCCGATATTCTAGTGTTGATCTAGAGCGCTGGGAGCGTCCCAGGTGGTGCGAGCGAAGTTAATACAAAGCCACAACATCATACGCTAACTCTACTTTTATAATCTGATTCGGTCGGATTATTTGAATATTTATATATGAAGAGTAAGTACTACGCCGCCTGATGCATTAGCAACTTTTAAACTGATTTTATAATGGATACACAGATTTAGCTACTCCATATTTGTTTGAATTTTAAATCTACTTTACAGTTTGCAGAATATTTATTAATGTAATATCTAGTTTGAGATCGTATACATAATGCATTGATTTGAATGTACTTATATAAAAACTGAAATTGTAGATGGAGACTTACTAATTCAAAGTAAAAGCTATACCTAACGCTGTCTATCAAAAGAAAGTAATTACATCTTTTGAATATGAATAATATATTCTTTTAGGAGTTTATGTTGTAAGTAGTAAAAATTACCTCAATAAATTTTAGATACTTATTTCTTGTCTCCTTTTATTGTCGATACTTCGGTATGACCTATCCGGCATAAATGTCAAAAACAAAAAAATTAAACTACACATTTGTTCTCGTTGTAGAATGTTTGCCTTCAATAATTAATGTGTAAATGTGTGTAAATTATAATATTACAAATAATACATTAGTGTTGTCCAGGTGTAAACTATAACCTCACAAATATTACTTTATTAATATACAATTTACTAATTTATTACCTATCTTCTTGTTTTACCAAATATAAGGGTTAAAATAAAAAAAAATGATCACTTACCAGGGTTGTTGACGATAATCGTATTGGGAGAACGGGCTGACGCGGTAAACACGCGCAAAGAACGTGATCGTCATATTTCCGTTTTCAAGGAAAATCCAACTTTCACGTAATTAGCTAATTAGGGTTTTTCCATACACATTAGATGTCCTTGAATAGTGAAAGGTTGTTATTGTGGTTACATAACTGGGGGAAATCCAGAACATAATTACTTCATATTAATGATTGCTACACGCTAATATTATTACGATTGTCTAAACCCTGCTAAGTGATCTTTTTTTTTATTTTAACCCTTACCCCCATGTTTTATTTACTTATTTAATTGCTAGAGGACTGATTTCAAGTACTTTATATTATTCAGTTATAAACAAAACGTCGAAAGTGAATGTGTTTTGATTGTGAGCAGCCGTTTACCGTGTCAAGACGTTCTCCCAATACAATTATCGACAACAATCCTGGTAAGTGTTCGTTTTTTTATTTTAACACTTACCCCTTATTTTATTTACTTTATTTAATTGCTAGAGGACAGATTTCAAGTTTGGCATATTTGTTGTATTGGCATTTTTATTGATTTAACTGTAAAACGTATTATCACTGTATTCAAAACTCATCAATACTACTACACGCTAATATCATTACGATTGTCTAAACCCTGCTAAGTGATCGTTTTTTTTAAATTTTAATACTTAACCCCATGTTTTATTTACTTATTTAATTGCTAGAGGACTGATTTCAAGTTTGGTTATATTTATTGTATAGGTGGTTTTACTAATTTAATTGTTAAACGTATTTTTTATCACTGTATTCAAAACTGAACAATAGTGTTACACGCTAATTTGAGTGATATTATTGTTATTATGGTTGTCTAATGATAATGATGAGCGTTGGGTAAAATAAAAACATAGAGTCCTATAGTTGTCTTACTCAATAAAATCTGTGTTAGCTACAAATCACATGCGTATTATCCAGATTGGCGGTAAAAGTCGGCTTGTTTATTTGTCCCCGGGGATTTGACCATTTTCAAAAACGAAATAGTACGTTCAAGCTTGTTTATAAATCTAGGACCATTTTGTCAGAGGCATTTATGATAAGACATTCCTTGTATGTACAATAGTATAGTGATCTGATTTTGAGTTTGGTTATATCAGTTATTGTATAGACATGTTTACTAATTTAACTGTAAAACGTATTTTTTCACGGTATGCAATACGTTGCGATAGTGTTACACGCTAACTTTATGTTCGTATATTTCCAGCAATGTCGGAGGTTACCTCATGTATTTTTGAATTGTGATTGATTTTAGTAATCTGTAAGTTAAGCCAGACCAGTATTTTTTAATAGTAAGCAGCTTTTTGCGAGCTATAAGTTATGATTTGAATAATTGAGCCCTCACGTTTAGGGAGAGTACCAGCTCCGAGTGTCGATTAGCCTTATTTACAAAGTAAGCGATCGTTCATAGGAGCTAGGTATATACAGTGGGAGAATCGTTACCTGAAGGTTATGAAGAATTGTTAGCACAGCTCCTTGTTTGCTTTGATCGAGATAGATGGATTTGACTCATTCGGGTAATTACTTTGATTGATTTGATGTTCGATTTGATCTAGAGTGATTTATTTGAGATTGGTTTGCTTAATTGATTTGATTTGATTAATTGATTTGACTGAGATTGTTTGAATTGGTTTGATATGCTTCGGCTGATTTTTTTAATTTTTGTCTTTTGACAAGGGGCGAAGGCCCGAAAACAGTTTCCTGCGTCCTATAGCTATCTTGCAAGTTAGCGTTAGGGCCCATTATTAGAATACAATTTCAAATTTCCCACCAAGGCGCGAAGAACTGACAAGGGACGACGACTACAGAGCAAGTATGAGGAGCCCATTACTAGAATATAATTTCAAATTCCCGCCAAAACAAAAATGGTGTCCAAGATCGCCGACAAAACAGGTTAGCCTACAAAATTTAATTATGACTCATAACCAGCGAGCAAGTTCCGATGTCCTATACCTGTCTTATGAGATAGTATGAGCATCCACTTATTAGAATACAATTTCAAATTTCCCGCCAAAACAAAATGGCCGAGGGTTTTATTGTGACTCATAAATTTAAAATGAGGCTCAACTTGATTATCTTTACTGAGTTAGATAATTAGTGGGTTTTCCCCTGGCATTATAGATGTAACTGCATAGCGAAGGTTTGTTATTGTTTTATCAAAATTGGAAATTAAAGGCCAACATGCCTTTACGTAATTAGTGGATTTTTCCCTGACGCTATAGATGTAATTGAATGTTGGAAAGTGAAAAGACCTTGAAAATGTAATTACGGTGTTGGCCTTGTTTACGTGACTTGCTTTCTCTGTCTAAAACCTGCCTGAGTAAAAACCCAACGGAATTTGCTTAGGCCTAACGATTACAGGGATCTGCATCCCCTTACCGCTAGGTGGAGACACGATCTATCTTTATTACAGAAAATATTAATTAATTTTAAAAATACACCGCTAGATGGCGTCACAAACAATAAAATATCCTTTTAAAATATACTACTGGGCTGAGCCCCGATTACAGAAAACATCCATTAGCTTTTAAAAATACACCGGTAGATGGCGTCTCAAACAATAATGCGGCAGGCAGGGGGCGAAGACCCAACAAGGGTGAAGACCATAGAACACGTTAAGGGTACCCATACCTTTTTTATGAAGTAGTATGGCCCCGTTATTAGAAAACATTTTCAAATCCCCTGCCAATTACAAAAATGACCGACAAAAACCGATATTATTTCAAATTTCCCGCCAAAGGGGCCATAACAGAGGTCTAAGACACGTGAACAAGTTCCGGGGTCCTTAAAGATAGCATGAGGGCCCCTTATTAGAATACTATTTCAAATTTCCCACCAAGGAGACGAAGACCGGACAAGGCGCGAAGACTATAGAACAAACTGGAGTTTTAAACCTGTCTTATGAGATAGCATGAGGGCCCCACTTACTAGAATACAGTTTTAAATTGCCCACCAAAACAAAAATGGCCGACAAAACAGGTTAGTCTACAAAATTTAATTATGACCCATAATTAGAAACTAAATGACGCCAGAATTTAATGATGACTCAATTTAAACAAAATGGCGGAGGAATTTAGTGACCCCACAATTAAAAACGATAAAATGGTAGCCGCTGGCAAGGGGGCGAAGACCCGTGAATAAGTTCTGAAGTCCCATATAGGGGCTAAGGCCTGAGAACAAGCTCCGAAGTGCTATACCTGTGTTATGAGATAGCATGAGGGCCCTCCTATTTTTATACAAGGGTATTACTATAACCCTCCTATTGTGTTCGGATCAATATGTCCCAATCGCGTTCTTCTAATGTGCATAATTTGTTAATTTATTTAAATATTTCGTTGCCATTGCATGATTTTTATTCCATTACTCTAATAACGGTGTACCTAGAATGATAAAAAATTATAATTGGGTTTTTGAAAAAATCAATTTTTTGTAATAAATGCAAAGATCATATACACGTTTTATGACAAAACTATTTTTAGTTTTTTTTTCGCTCCACTTTTTTTTACGTCACAAGCCCTGCCCCCTGGGACACCTCACCTTTCACTTTTTTATACGCCCACGTGGGAGACCGTATTTCCCACCCTTAAGGTTTCTTTCCAGAGGTCTTTTTCAACCCCTTTTCATCCCGGAGTTGCGCTGAGAAATTGTTTTAATGGGTTCTTGTGAGACGAGAGCTATTACCTGGACCAGGCCTTGCGCGGGGTGTTGTTTTTAATAATAAAGAGGTTGTTGTAAGACATGTAGCCCTAATGCTAACTTGTAAGATAGCTATATAAGAACTTGTTTGTGACATCATCTAGTGATGTATGTAGACTAATAAGCTTAGGGTTGGGGGTAGGGTGACAGCTATTCTTGGTGATTATAAACCATTTTGTATTCTTGACCCTCGCTCTGATTGAAAAGGATGTTATTTAGTCTATTTAAACGGGGTTGCTGATAGAGTATCTGTTAGCGATTCAAGATGAAAGGTCAGTTTAAGCACCCCTTTTCGGCGATAGTCCGTCGGGTTGTGGGAAATCGTATTTTATCGTGGATTTTCTAAAAAATATCGAAACGACCTGCGATACAGCTTTTGAAAAAATTATCTGGTTTTACAGTGAGGGTTTACCTGATATGGTACAGTTTGACGGAGAAAAGCCTGTCTTAATAATAATTGACGATCTACTGCGCGAAACCAACGGCTCTGTGGTTGATATTTTTACAAAGGGTTGTCATCATCGAAATCTAAGTATGTTTTTCTTAACGCAGAACATATTTCATCAAGGACGTGGACAGCGGGATATTTCTCTCAACGAACATTACATAATTTTGTTTAAGAACCCACGTGACAGAGCTCAGATACAGTATTTAGCAAGACAGATTTCGCCGGACAACCCGAAATTTTTAGAAGCAGCGTACCAAGATGTTACTTCAAGCCCGCACGGATATTTATTGTTCGATTTAAACCAGAATACACCGGATGTGCTACGTCATAGAACAAACATATTCGGACCTCAAGGTATCTGCCAGGTATATATAGCGAAAAAAGGGTTTAAGTCTCACAGTCATAAAGATTACATCATATATGATGGCTGACGTTTTAAGCGAGAACACTGATATCCTGCATGCATTAGCTAGATTAAGTAAAAGTTAACATGACGCTTTATTGAAATGTTTGGATAGTAAGCAGGTAGAGTGTATTTGCGAGTGTGTACATTAAACTTTTTAAAAGGTCGTGTACGTCTGTCAGCTGATCAGAGGCAGCGACTCTCTCAACATAAGCACAGTTTAAGACACTTGGCACATAGAGGCGAATCTATAAAAAAGAAGAAACAGTTTCTTGTACATAAAGGTGGTGCATTTCTACCACTCCTGTTAGGACCATTACTCGGCGGAATCCTAGGTAATCTGTTTCAATAACCATGGACCACAATCTGAAGAAGATGATTATTCTACCGATGGACTTTATACAACGCTTACAGGCACCAGATGTTACACAAAACAACATTTTAATGCAGCTGGGTAACGATATGGGTAAAGTTTTAAAACCAAAATGACGACCATGACAAATGGCAGCAGTACAACCAAGTTCTTCAAAGGTATCCTTCCCAATCAGTTACGTCAGCCCACCAGCATAACAATCATCGGTGACACTGTTACTGATGATATTAAAGATTTACCGCAACGCAAAGGTCTAGCGGACGATGAAATAGTATCAACACTTCCGCCTTCATAAAAGAGAAAAGGCAAGGCTTTGTTACTTATACTGAATACAAGCAGCAATGTTTTTTGGGATAAAAGGGGTACTGTCACAATAAAAGGCGAGATCATACCACATTACAACATTATCGATCTGGTTCACGAGACGTTAAAAAAACGAAAAACTACAAACCCGCGCGGTTGGCGTCAGTTTGCGACGTACATTAAAGAGATAAATATACCACGAGAGTTTATCGGAAATACGCAAAGGCATGGTGTTTCTGTATTACCCAGCGTTGAACGGACGATCACAACAACTATAGGTGAGAATTACGATGCTGATAGTGAAACGCGGGAAACACCGAGAAGAATCTCTCAAAGAAGAAGAAGAGGAATTTCACTAGATTGGAATTCGTGGCGGATATAACTTGGATGCTGTATTCTATGATCCCTCTCACCCAGCAGGGTTCGCTGGTATAACACCTTTAACTAATGCTGTAAAAGATAAAAAAAAATATGGTAAAGTGAAAAATTGGCTGCAGGCACAGGAAGCTTATACGGTACATAAACCAGCTGTAATTGAAGAATTCGCGGATATTTTTAAGGATTGCGACAATACTCCGGCAAATCTACAGACGGATAAAGGCAAAGAGTTTGTGGCGAGCAGTGTACAAAACTTTTTCAAGAAACAAAATATCAATTTCTATGTAACAAATAACCCTGATGTAAAAGCATCTGTAGTTGAAAGATTTGATAAAACATTGAAAACAAAGATGTGGCGTTATTTCACATACAAAAATTCCTACAGGAATATTGATGTACTCGAAAGACTTGTGACCGCTTACAACAATAGCCCTCATTCAAGTATAAAGATGGCCCCCGCGGCTGTAAACGATAAACACATTTTGGAAGTGTGGGATAACCTGTACGTGAAAGGTTTAGGTCTAGTACGTCAGCCTAAATATAAAGTCGGTGAGCATGTCAGAATCGCTAGAACTAAGGACACCTTTGAGAAGGGATATGAAACGAATTGGAGCGGGGAAGTTTTTACAATTAGTGCGGTGATAAAAAGAAGACCACCAGTTTATCGAATAATCGATTTTAATAACGATCCTGTGGAGGGTACCTTTTACGAAGAAGAATTGGAACTTGTTACGGTTGATAAAGATACTCTATTCAAAGTCGATAAGATTCTAGCAGAGAAGGGCCGTGGGTGATATAAACAATACCTGGTCAAGTGGCGTGGATACAGTGACAAATTTAATAGCTGCGTGTTAGCGACGCAGTTGAGAGATATATAAAAATGGAGTTTTATCTTACCTTATTGAGTAATAGCTCCATGACGTATTTAGAAACGATATTAAAAAAGGCCGCAGAATATTTTCAACGCGACAACGAGAAGATCATTTATACTGAAGATGGCTGGCACGTGATACGATTCGCTTCGGGAAATTATGCCAACATAGAAGAAATTACCAACGAGCTAAATAACCAAGTACTAATAAGTAAATTGCTAACAATCGAATATCATAATCTAACTAAGCGCGTCACTACGAAATTAAAAACTCAGCTCTCGCTACTCGGATTCTCACAACGTCTAGCCTTACAATTGGGTTATCGTCCGTATCAGAGCATAGCTATGGAACCAATGCCCCCTCGCCCCTCTAGTATATGGATTGGATAACCAACTCAGATGTTTGTTTATTGCGGCATCGTTGAACCGCAAATTGTGGGTGATGTTTTATCTCCGCTTATGCGTATAATAAATATTACTTCAAAAAACTAAGCTTACGGGAGTTATAAAGATGTGGTTTTTTCGCCTGCACGTCGAGATTAACATAAAAACAGATACGGGTGCAGCAATGCCATTTGAGCTTGGAACGTCATGTCTGAAGCTAGACTTTAAGAAAGTACAATGATGGTTTTCCCTTATCAGCAATATTACATGCATCAGGCCGGTAACGGTATCGGCTCTATCTACAGAGGTGCGCCATATCAACGTGGTCATGGAATAGGGAGCTGGTTAAGTGGTATATTTAGAAGTATAATAACGTTATTTAAGTATGGCGCAAAGGCTATTGGTAAAGAAGCTCTTAGGACGGGTGCTAATATGCTTTGTGACGCCATAGAGAATCGACCTATTAAGGATTCGCCTGTCCGATAATAACCAGTCTCTACTGAGAGCTGTTGCTAAGAAGAAGCCTACATACGACGATATATTTTCAAGATAATGACTTTTCTACATGCTCAATCGTGTGAATACGTCAAGTCCGAATTGGATTTGCTTGTTTTACCGTCGACGCAGACAAGTATCGAGAGTGGTGAATGGATATTTTACAAGCCCTTATCAGATTCTGAGTAATGACGCCCCAATAGAATTTGTAGTCCCCGGAAATGGAAACGATTATATAGATTTAAGTCAGACCATGTTGTACATCACAGCTAAACTACTAAAGCAAGATGATACAGCACTTACAAACGCTGATGTTTCACCGGTAAACAATTGGATTCATTCGATTTTCTCACAGGTGGAGGTTTGCTTAAATCAGAAGTTGGTGTCACAACCAAACAACACCTACGCGTACCGTTCATATATCGAAACGCTGCTAAATTATGGAAAGGAGGCCAAGAGTTCAAGGATGTACCTTATGGCACAATGATACAGCTGGACAGATGAATACACTGGGAAACGCAAATAACGGTTTCTCAAAACGTCAAGCACTTGCGGGTACCGGGAAACAGATAGATTATTGGTCACGTGCACTCGTATTTGTTTAATCAAGAAAAGTTTCTCATAGGTGGTGTTGAGTTAAAGGCTAAATTTTTATGATCAAGAGATACCTTTAGCCTAATGGCGGCGCTCGCTTCAAATTACAAGACGCGAATTATAAACGCTAGTTTACTGGTGAGACGTATGCGAATCAATCCAACTATTCTAATTGCGCACACTAAAGCTTTAGAAACACCTGCCGCGAAATACCCTGTTACAATGACCGACGTAAAAGTGTTAACTATACCTGCAGGCATACAGCGAAAATCACTGGATAATGTTTTCCTGGGCCAGTCACCTAAACGATGCATCGTAGGCTTTGTAGCAAATAAAGCCTTCAACGGTGATTACCCCTCAAACCCGTTCAATTTTCATCACTGCAATATTAACTGCATGTTATTATATATTGACGGACAACAAATTTCATCGAAGGCCTTACAACCAGACTTTACAGCGAATGGTTTATATGCAAGAGCGTACCACACCTTATTCTCTGGTATGGGTATTCATTTTTTGAATGAAGGTAACGATATATCGAGAAGTGATTACCCCAACGGCTACTGTTTAATGGCCTTTGACTGAATACCTGACTTGTCTGCAAAAGCTAGTACGCACTGGAATTTAGTTAAAAACGGCCCCCTTCGGCTAGAAGCCGGCTTTGAAGAAGCGCTCACCGTAACCGTTAACTGTTTGGTGTATGCAGAATTAGATAACGTGATCGAGATCGATAAACATCGGAACGTCGTTGTGGATTTTAGCTGTTAAAAGTGATAGCTCTAACCTGCAAGCTTCAGTGTATAGCAGCAGCCGAAAGAAGATAAACGCATACTTGGACGTACAAGGGTTTAGTGGTGTTAACAACGAATTCATACCGAAAGAAATAGGCGTGGTTACAGATCATGGTCGTTTATCGTTGATGCTGATAAAACCACCTCGAGGTTACTTTATATCAGGATCTATGTCACCACAGATAATATATATGGAGGATAATTATCATGCGCTGAAATGGTGGTCAGATCATGTACACAACAGCAATTTCCGTGAGGAGTTGATGAGAGTGTTGCGCCCATTTAACAAAATTCACGTTAAGGGCAGTGAAAAACAACAGTTTTTAAGGCTTCTTAACAAACCAATAGTAAACTTGGAGAAGACTGGTTGCCCGTCGATTAAACAGTTGAAAAAGGAAACAAAAGCATATAGCTGTTTAAACCATAACACCACAGGGCCTATGTGTGCACTGGAAAACGCCTTACTACTGCAAGACTGGACGCATACCAGTTCCAAAGATGTATCCGGTACAAGTGTTGAAATATTTGAAATCGATCCCCAGCCACAAGAAGAATGTGTTTCGGCTTTTATGTGCTTCTAATCAATTACCGAAACACGCACCTAGACCGAAAAGAATTCTAGACGGTTCCGTTACAATAAAACAATACTGCAGGATTACCATTCGGATGTGTGTGGACTTTATACGTTAACGTTTCTATATTGTAGATTAAATAATTTATCAATGATTGAATTTGTAAAAAACTTTGTTAGTACATGTTTAATTGTAAATAACGAGATAATTAAATTATTTTTTAACGCCTGTTACCCAACCATTCTATTCTGATAAATAAAAAGAGATTTTTTTATTACCTCACTTTTTTAATTAAGTGTTACGTAATACCTACTGTTTTTTGTTTCTTTTTAATTCAGCATGTGTGTTTTTTAAAAATCGTGTTATAAAATTTATGACTTTAGCATTTTAAGGAAAGTGTGTTACTCGGTTGGTAGATTATTAAAATTAACAGGATTTCTTACTACATATTGTTGTGGAATTTAAACATGTAATTATTACATTCCAAACTTTTAATGGAGTTTTTATAAAAAACAATTTGCGTGTGTATGTACAGCATATATTTTGTTCAAACCGCTTTGTTATTAATTACTTTAAGGGAAAGGTAAATACGAGTTGCAGTAAGTGTGATAAAGATAATTAGGTTGTTGGTATATTTACACTCTAAAAATTAATTATGGGGAAATCAGTAACTAGTTTTACATCAACTATTCATAAACGTAAAACATAGAAAATGGTATTAGTGTGCTTACACGTGTAGCCAGCAAAACGGTTATTATAACCTTAATTTATTTATTTAGTTGCACAAATTTAATTACAGCTAGTGCAAACAACATATCTTTTTTAAAAATATTTAGTGTTTGGATGCCGAGGACCTGTGTATATACAACAATTCTAACGAGAGGATGGTGATTAAAGGTATTTCAAAGGTAAGCAACCAGTTTTAATATTCGTTTAGAAAAACAATATTCTGAATACTGTGTCGTGTAATTAACTTTAAATAATTTTTTTCATTGCGTATTGAGATTAATTTAAAATGACAGTGAAATTTAATTATTAGAATACAACCCTAATGTATAAATAAAATTTCGTAAGGTTACAATCTGTAGATAGGAATTAAAAGAAATACAATTATGCAATCTCATTTGATAAAATAAAAATGGGTCCTGATACATATTAATAAGCACTGCTTAATTAAAAATCTTTTTCAATCAGAACACGTGCAATTGTCTAACCTCCAGGGGTTGTACTGCTCTTAATGTTACCAAAAGGACCTTAATTAGGGTTGAAAAAGGCCCCCCGAAAAGAAGCCGTCACACAGCCACATCCCCCAAATCCAAGACCAACGCCAAGACCTAGTCCTAGACTAAACCCTAAATACACTCTCACGTGAGCAAGTACAAAAACATTGCTGTCAAAAAGGCTCTTAGTACAACAAAAATGGCTGAAAATTCCATCAAGGGCTGAAAAAGGCCTCCGAAATAAAGCCGACAAAAAATTGCTGCCAAAAAGACCATAATTAGGGATGAAAAGGGGTAAAAAAGGCCTCCGAATAGAAACCATAGGGGTGGAAAATACGAGCTGATACGTGGGCGGCCATTAAAAAAGCGTGAAAAAATACGCCCCTCAAGTAAGTGAGTAAAAACAAAAATAATTAGGGATGAAAATTCCATCAAGGGCTGAAAATGACCACCGAAGAGAAACCATAGGGGGTGGAACATACGGTCTCCCACGTAGGCGTATAAAAAGGTGAAAGGTGAGGAGACCCAGGGGAGGGGCTTGTGACGTAAAAAAAGTGGAGGGGATAGTGTCTTACTTCCAATGACGTCACAATGTTTATTTTTACTCATCATAGCATACATCTGATATAGTGTTTTCACTTCTAATCGATTCAATCTGGTTATTATCGTCAATGTATTGATAAACATATCAAAAATGTCACACCTTAAAGGTTATCGTGCTTTTATAATAATATAGTAATTAATAATTATTTATGTAAACGTATAAATGGAATAAATAGAATTCGATAATAAAATTTTTTAACTAAACTCCAGAATTATAACTTTTAAAAATCATAGTATCAACAAAAATTTCTGTGAATAATTTAAAACGAAGTTTGTACACAGTTATTGAACAGTTTCGGTTTAATTTAGTATTTTATATTTTAATTACGCGCTAGGTTATGTACTATACGAAATTGAAATTTTAAAACTGTATACAGGGTGGGTGTCTACTGCGTAGACGGAGGATTTCTCCTTAACTATTAGAGATATCAAAACCAATTTTGGTGTGATTATAAAAATAATTAGGTATACACAGGTTTCCAATCCAAACCGGTTTTTAATGGAACACCCTGTATATTTTGGATTTTTGGATTCACTGTTACATTTAGAATAAAATTATAGAAATTTGTATCTGTATGGCTAATCGTTCTGCAGATATCGTCACTTAAGTACCAAAACGAGGCGAGCGTTGTCACTACGATTTTGTAAATCTATTTACACCACCGACTATTAATAATAGTCTACTAACAAACCCACTGGGAAATTTTTCGAAAATATGCAAAACTATACAGAATGATTAACTTACGCGAAATGTAATTTTTCTAAATTTTTTCAAATCTAACACCCTGTATATTTTTTCACATTTCGATTCCCCCGTTATCAAGTATTTTCTTTTGACGGAAATATAAATGTAAAGACTATTCCAATCCGCCGAACTAGAGATTTTTGAAGATGTATCTTGTATTATTGTTTGACTCAGTGCTGTTTGCAACACATTCCTTCTGAATCTAAAATTTGTATTACCTCATCAATTAATGCTTTCCAAAATTTTGAAAACAAACCTCTACCATAATATCTTCGATATCGGTAATTACTTTAGGATCACCTTCGGGTAATGTTCTCTCTACAGAGGTGGACGGAGAAGGTGCCTTCCTTCTCCACCACTGCCTAATAATCAATAAATCATATAATTATAGTTTAGCGGAGAAAAGAGCAAATTACTCTTAAGCTGCAACTTTAACTGTCGTACTGATATTGCGTTCAGAGAATTTTGTACCGAGCTAGTAGCGTCGTGGTGACACGACCTGCTTAGCATTCAGGAGGCAATGGGTTCGATTCCCGTTACCGTCTATCTTGTATGAGGTTTTTTCAGGGGGATTTCCTCATACACAGTACCGGCATGGTCAGTGCGTATATGCACACCATGTGCGGCTACTTCGGGCGAATGCTGGGGTAGTATTTTTCCCCTCAGAACCCTAACTCCGTTTCTTCCGATCCTATCCGGAACACACCCATCCTTAATCCCACCATGCATATATACGTAATGTATGTATGTATGCTGGGAATCCATGACTGTGGCTGAAGGAGCTCGGAAAGCTCGAGCAGCCCGCCCTCTCCCTTGGGAAGGGAACGAAATACGTGGTCTTTTTCTTTTTCAGAGAATTTTGTCTTATATTGTTAAAAGACTTTCTTCAATTGTATGCTTGTTAAAATGAATCTAACATTTTAACTATAAATTTTTTTCTATTGATTAGCTTAACAACCCTTTGTAGGCGAATTTAGATTATATTGGTATTTAAAATTTGTGTAATTATTCTTATTCCTGGTGTTTTCAAATTAATATCTGTGTAAGCGTCTCTTCATAAAACACCGCATAATTTAGTTATTAGTAATCATTCACTTCTGATCATGATTAAAAGAAAGTTTTATCTGTAACTATTATTTTCTTTTAAAGATTAGAGCCTGTGTGTAGGGCGTTATTGGTAACATAAGCTCTGTGGCCCGGAGTTACCCCCGTTAATCAAGCACTGATTCAAATGCGTTTAATCCTACGTAAAGGGCCGTTATTCGTATACCTTCCACTTTAAAAAGTCCGATCCTGTTACGCTACGAAAATATGATTAAATGTTCCTTATTAAATTGAACAATAGAATTTCAAGATTCGGTAAAATGATACGAAACCTTTTTATACACATGAGTAGCAACACTTTCAGTATCTTTTAAAATGTACATAATAATTTTTAAATTATGTTGAAATAAAATTTATAACATTAAAAGGTGCTAAATTATGACATTATAACTGGGCCAAATTATAACATTAAAACAAAAGCGATGATGTAATAAATAAAACGCCACTGTCGTTGGCTCAATCGGTAAATTAAGATAAGGGAGAGTTCTAATATACTGAGTTTGATTAACATACCCGAAATACTGCATGCTTCCCATCTGCTTAATTATTTTCACTTATACTTAATTAATAAGAAAAATATGTAATGTAAATAAAAACAATAAAATGATACCTCGAGCGCCAAGGTATTTTTAAATATACGTTATTGGAACAGCTAAACCAAGTTTGTTAATAATAATACAACATTAATCAAAATGAAAATAAAATTACAAGACACACTAATGTTTATTTAATAATCAATTGTAATGGAAAAGGTCTTAAATCTATTCGATAATTACTAAAAAATCATACCTTTGAACAGTTCTGTATATATTATATTACCGCTGGTGACACATGAAACGGAACGGTCAACTAGATGAAATTATTATAGCATCATTGTGGTGCAATCTCCAGATCTAAGGTTACCAGCCACACCCCACTGGAGTTATCTTGATAATTTATTCTTAATAATTCGAATCCATAATAATTAATGCATTACTTTGAAGTTTTTAGTATGTAAAAAAATGGCGATTTATGATGTAAAATAAGGTAGTTAATAAAAGTGGTACTTTAAAAGTAAAAATTAAAAATTAATTCCCTTACAATTAAAAAATATATGCATTATTAAAGTATGCAAAAGGTGTAAACGTATAAAATATAAAAGTGTAATAGTAAGTAAGTGAGTAAAAAGTAAAAGTAAAAAAAAAATGCCTAAAAAAAGCAAAGGCTTTAGTTTTAACTATAATGAGAAAAAAAATAACTTACCATCTACCGATGGCCTTTGCACTAAAATTTAGGGAAAATTCCCCACAACTACATGCTTCATGCTATTACTTTTAGCAGCAAGTGAATTGAAAAAGAAAAAAGAAGGCTAGTTATTACGCATTGCGCGGCTTTTAAATGATCAGAATACCATTCCTAAGGAATGGGAAATATAAATCTTTATGAAATGTATTCACTTAAAAAATATGTACTATTAAGATATGCAATTTAAGTTGCCTACCTCATACAAAACTTAAAAACTTTTCTTATATTTACTACTAAATGAATAAAAGATCTAAAATTAAAGTATTATTTCATACAACACAAAAAAAAGGTTGTTACAAATTTCCATGTTTCAATGGTTACTACGGAGTCATAATCTGTCATGAAGTCATATATTGTTTAACGAGTATACGTAGATTAACGAGTAACACGAAGTTTCACCAGGTTAAAGACATACGATGCATTAGTAAGTAACCAGTTATAAAATCGAGTAAAATTATACTTTTCATGATAGAATTAGATAAATCATACTGGTTTACTATTTTTCTCGCGCTATTCATCTCATTCATTATGAAGGAATACAAGAATAGTATCCAGTGATATTGAGTTACTTTTTGTAATTTGTTTAACAATACGACGATTGCTAACATCAATTCACTTTTTGCTTAGTAAAACTCATAATCTGCAATATCTTCCACATTTCAAGCTTAATGAAATTTTTTTAATGTTTCAAATTTTAAAATAAACTTGTAATGATCCTTTATATTAAATTTATATTCTTTAACCTTACTTCTTGGAATTCTCTAATTAATAGCACTGATGCCTAAAATGTAATTAATATAATTCTACAATGTTTTATATAATTATTTATTTTCTCTACGCGTTTCAATACAACATGTATCATTATCAAGAGAAAATATAAGTAAAATAAACAAGCAGTTATGGTTACAAATCATTCAGCCTATAAGGTAAAACAGCAAACTTCATTAAATTATAATTAAGCATCAGACTATTAAAAAATATACTCCATACAAATGTGTAATTTTCTTGAGAATTAGAACTCTTACCTTTTTTTTATACATACGATTTCTAAACGCCATATTATAATTTAATCTTTCATCATATTCGTTTTTCACTGTCGCTAAATCGACTTATTAGCTCATTTTACAACGTTTAGCCATGGTGTGTACGTGTGTGCGTGTGTGCGTGTGCGCGTGTGTGCGTGGGTGCGAGTGTGCGTGTGTGCGTGTGTGCGTGTGCGTGTATGTGTACCAGTATTGTTGAGTGTGTGGGTGCTTGTGTGAGTACGTGTCTAGCTGTATGTGTGGGTGCGTATGTGAGTGCCTCTATTGGTGCGTGCGTGAATGCGTGCGTGGTGCGTGTATGGATGCGTGTGTGGGTGAGTGACGGAGATGTATGTGTGTGAACGTGTGTGCGTGTGTGAGTGTGAGTGAGTGTATGGGTGTGTGTGGGGGTATGAGAGTGTGCGTGTGTCTCACCATGGGCTCCTTAATATTGGATCAGCGATTTTCTGAGCTCGGTAAGGGCTGCCGGTCACCTTTTTCTTATCCTTAATCTATTCCCATTCTATTCTTCCTCCCACCCTCACTGCCTTCTGTCTCCCTATCGGATTGAAAGTCCGAAATTAAAAAAAAAAAGAGAGCTCTGTTTCGAGGGTAATAAATACCGGACGTAAAATCCTGCCCCATTCAGATGACCGGGAGCGAAGGGCACAAGCTACCTCGGTCATCGAAAGTATTGACTTTCTGATCCATTATTGCAACATCCGCGGTATCGGGTCTAATCTTAATGCTCTTCCCAACATTTTTAACAATTACAACCTCAGATTTTGTTTCTATCTGAAACACAAGTCTCCTCCGAAATCTCCGATTTACCAGACGCAATTTCCCAATACAATCTTCACTCTAACTTCCGATACAGCGTATGTGCCATTCTCAAGGACAACATTGCTTGCAAATTTTTGAAATTCTACTATTGCATTTATAGGTCTTCCAATGACAGTAACTTTCAAGACATCTTCGATTACCTTAGTTTGAAAGTTTAAAATCTTCTATATCAGTTTTCGTAGCGATATCTCAATTCTGAGATATTTCAATAATCTAATTTGGTTCAATTTTCATTTAGTACTAATCCTGCTGGTCACAGTGCAGAAATAATACTAACTAAGTAAATGAAAATATGATACAGAGCATAAACTAGTTTTGTTAGCCATGACTGCAACTTGAATTATGTTTTCGTCAACCGCTTGCGTGACATTTTTTCAAATGGACTACGTTAAGTACTCCTCTTTATTTCTAGTTCTTATTCATTTCCATTGTTTATATTCTAATTGTTAGTGGTTGATATGCTTTACAATTTCCCCAAATCTTTCATCCCCTTTCCTTTCTTAAAGTTTGCATATGGTGAAATCTAGCCCAAATATTCTGGTTGTCAAGTTTGTCTAATATTTCTTCTATATTCTGACGTGAGTTTCGATTTACTTCCAATATTTGGTTCAATTTCCTCGTATCTAAACATATTCTTAACTTGTTCCCTGGTTCTGGCACAATCACTATATGGTGAATAAGTTCGTTCTATAACACTGTTTCAACAATGGTCTTCCTAAAAAGTGGTATCGTACAGCTATTTCTAAAGAAGCGTGTAAAACCTTTATCCTTAATTCCAATACCAAATCTTCTGCTCGTCCTGGTTGATCAGAAAAAATATTGTCATAAAGGCTTAATAGTTCTTCTATCACTTTTCTTTCTTCATTCGTTTTGTTTTCCATATTAGATATTTGACTATTTGCAGATATTCTTTTTGGTCGATCTTCTATAAATTTCTCATTACCCATAAATTGTTTTCTGTTTTGGTCAGGTAAATGTTGGTTTGCTTGTTGCACATTCACTTTATTCTAAAACCGTGTAGTTACGTTTGCTACCTCCTATCTATATGCTTATTACTACTTCATGCTACACTTTGACTACTTTCCCTGTTACTCCTTGTATGATGACTTCTTCTACTGGTAACACCGAAACCTTTGGGTTAATTTCTTTTATTTTGGTAAATACGTTATTTGAAGATAACATTTATCTGGCTTCCAGTGTCTATTAATATATTTTCGGTGACCTCTTCTAACTCGCCTTTCACTGTCGGATGATATTTTCTTCATTGTAAGTAATTTACGAACTTGGTTATGTGTGGTGTTTTAGATTAGTTCCATATTGTTTCTTTACGTTGGATACGTTAACAAGTGTCTACAATTTTGGTAATGTATTATGATAACATTAATTAATTGTCGTCGCTCCTATTCGAAAGAAGAGACACGTGAAACACCTCGACCCAGTTTTCTAACTGCTCGGGTGATTGATAACGTTCACCTCTTTCGTGCTTTGAGTGTTTGCGTTTTCAAGGTCTTCTTGGTTCTTCCTCTCTACCTGGTGGGGATTCTCTCTTATACGTTCTGCCATTACCACTCTTCTTCTCTTCGTTGGTTGAAACTGATTGAATTCACATTCCCCCTATTATTTTTCTTTCAAGTGCATTCATTAACCAATTGATTAGTTGCTTTTATTCCAGGCTCAATTAAAACGTTTTCTACTTCCATTGAAAAAGGTCTTGTAGTGTTGCCACTAGTGGTTATTCCTTTATTGGCAGTTTCAAGAGTGTAGTCTTGCTTATCAGATATGTTAACAATTACATTTTCTCTATTATTTGTATTCGCAATTTTCTCTAGTATAATTGCTTCAGGTAATTTTCTTACAGGTTTCTTGAATCCAGAAGTCAATTCTATAAAATTTTAAGTTTTGTTTATTTCAAAAAAAATTTCGTGTGAATATTAATCTAAAGAACCCTTTTTATACGTCCTATGTTGTTGGGTCATTTCACGATAATCATAATTGGTTATTCGGAAAGGTTTGCTGTTGATGAATAATGTATAATCGTTATTTTTAAATTGTTAATTATAGAATTGGAACATCATCATAAAGTCTTTATTTGTTGCATAGTAAATACAAAAAATTAATTCTTATGGGAGTGTATATCAATTCATCAAAATTGAGTTCTCCCAAGAGTTCACTTATCTTTTCGAATTTCGCACTTACCAAGTTACACACATTACTTTTTTTTCTACTACTAGAATTGTTCTAATATATTGTAAAGCCAAATTTTTTTAATAAATTGTTAGATAAGCGAATTTTATAATGTCGTTTTAAATCGAAGAATAGTTACACTAATTCAATATATTTATTTACACTCTACTTCTGCAGGTTAAATGAAGCAGTAGATATACATTTTCGTTCTTTCCCATAATATTGAAATTTTCAGAGTGAGTAACTTTCCGGTTAGATTTCATTAAATGAAAAATTAAATGTTTAAACTGGGTAGCTTTAATAACGGAATATTACCAATTTCAAATCTGATACAAGTAAAACGGTATGATTACATAAAAGAAACAAGTACATGTGCTTAAATTATAACATGCATACAAATTCAGCTATTGAAAACCTTCACGTTTATGATAGAATTGTACCTTGCTCTTCTTTGTAATCCGCAATATTATTTTCCGGATCCCTCAATATCGTCTTCCCAACTAAAGATTGGGCTTCATACAGCGAGGGTGGTTTTGTTAACAATAAAAGCTTAGCGAGCAGCTACCTTACAAATTGTACTCGACACCCCTGGTTTGATGAGGACTTGTTTCAGTTAAACAACGTACTCCTGTATTTATTAAACGCGGTTCTCTGAAATAAATTTTATTTGGTCTACTAATAGTTACCAACTTGGTAAACAGGAATAAAATAGAGAATGTCCACTTTCCTTGAATTTTAATATTACTGACTCTATTGATTGGTTTTCGTGTGAACTATAATGTGGGAGATCTAAAGCAGAATAAAACAAGAATGGTCCAATGCAATTCACAAGTTAATATTTGCCGTAGAGGTATAAAACTGGAAATATCCAAGCGTTACTGGAATAAAACTAGAAATTTCCACTTCAGCATTCTTGAAAACTGCTAACCATCTGGAGTGAAATATGATGTTTTTAATGTTATTTATTTTGTTTTAAGGTTAGAAATGATGTTTTATGTTAAAGTAGGTGTTGTTAGTTGTTAATGCTACCAGCGAATGTGTTGGCGATAATTCATCAAAAAAGTGACAAATGACAAGGCGTATGCAAGACGTAATGAAGAAAATTAGACTTTCAAGTCATGAATCAGGAAAACCGTGCTTTTGTAAACGATTAAAGTGTTTTGGAAAGGTTAACGAAAGTCAACGAAAGAGTGTTGATGATTTTAATTGCATAACAAATAATAATGAGCAAAATAGTTACCTTTGTGGTCTAATTAATGTTATGCAGATTCTGTGATACCGTAATTGAGAACCTGAAAGAGATGCTTTATATCAGGAGAATGCTTTCTCGTACAGAGTTCGAATAAAAGGTGATGGAAAAACCATAACCAGCTGTCAGTTTATCCGTTTAATATACACCTTCTTGCACCAGGTATGTCACTATTCTACACCTATCCAGAACATATCGCAAGAAAAGGGTCAGATGAGGTTTGCTCCTTCCTGTTTCATTTTATAATAAACCATCTAGATACAGGGGTTAAACATTTACACATTTTTTGTGATGAACCTGGACGCCAAAACAAGAATTTTGTAGTACATACTGTAAAGCGGCTTGACTCTATACAATTTACTTTTTCCATAAGGGGTTACTTCTATTTGGTGTGTGACAAGAACATGGGCTTATCAAATTGAAATCGAGGATGAAATTTTCAGAAGATTGGTACCAGTTGTTGCAAGAGTCGAGCGCAAATCTATCACCATTGACCGTAACAGAAATCGAGAAACGTAAAACTATAGTTAAACAATGGACATACTTTTTTCGCGGTATGTATGTAACAAAGTGCACAAAGCAGCAGTCGCGTCGGATGAATTATAGAACAACATATAATGGCAACTGTACAAAATTACACAAATTACTGTACATTATTTCTGAAAAAAAAACATTTCATGTTTAGACGCCTTCCCAATCAATGAAGGTAAGTATCTTAATCTTATGAAACTGGACCCATTTTGGCAGAATCCCGATGCTGCTGACTGCTACCCATGCCTACCGCATGCACGACAAATGACTAACCGTAAAAACAAGCAAATTAAGTGGACATTCCTGCTTCTAGCCCTCGACAGTCGGAGTTTAGAACATTTTTTTTCCTTATCTTTCAAAATTATTATTAATTATACCATTTCAGTTTAAATTTTCTATTTCATAATATTCATTAAATCCGGCAGTATGTTATTCTTTTAATACAGTTGTTTTATTATCAGTATACAAGAATCAAACCTTTAATTGCGGGTATCTCCAATAAATAGTTTTTGTTTATAGGTGAGCGGTTAAGGTCACTTCTGGTGTCCGCTCAGTCATGTCATTTGTAAGCGTCACTTGTTACCTCTTAAATCCTCACTAAAAATTTTCACTATTTTCATTCAATAGCTTCACTGATCTTAAATTTCAAGATTTTTAACTTATCTAAACTTATTCAATACACTTATTTATATAAAAAATATAGGTATTTTTATGTTTTTATCTTATTGTACAATTGAAATGAATAGTCGTACTCTCATCTTGAAATACTGGCAACGACTCAATCCCCTTCCCTTTATTCTGCGTACATTCCCTTGTGACCATCTTGCTTAAGCAAAATAATAAAAATTCATTTTTAGTACAAATAAAACATAAATTTTTTTCTCAAGCCACATTTATCTGCAGTCACTATATAAATTTAATTCAAATGTGACAGATGTAAATAATGTGAAGATAGATGGTGCTAGCGGCGACAGCAAATTTGTACATCTGTTCATAGAAGATATTTACTCGAAACATATACATAAACTTACACTTGCTTAAAACGAAAGTAAAAAGCAAAATTATATTAAATATCAATACCTATTTATGACTGAAAACGATGGACATGCGAAAATTTTAAAATTGTATTTATTGAACTAATGACACCCCATGAACGTCATTCACACGAAGTTGATATTTAGTGAAGATCAAATTACTTTTTTGTACAGTTGCCATGGAGACACCGAAGAATCCTCCTGAAATCAGCCAGCTTTAGTATAAAATACTGTCACAATATATCGTCTTATTTAAGTGGCTGGAGAAAAAATAATATTTTATCGCCGCTGCAAAGCGAGATTAATAATATTTCAAAATACAAAATGGCAGCAGTAGAATCAGGTGCTTTAAAAATTCGCTGATAGTATACCCCGTGAGTTTATCGGAAATATACTAAGATGGAATGTTCCTGAAAAACACGTACGACTCCTAAATAAGGAGAGCATTTCGTGCACAGTGTATGCTACGATCCCTCGAACCCCCAGAGTTTTCAGGTATAACACCTTCAGCAAGCACTGTAAAAGGTAAACATTCCGAAATGAACACCTGGCTACAGGCACGGGATATACAAACTGAACTTTGCGATATGCGGACTTAAGTGCAGCATTAGCTACAATTACATACTGTTAGTTATCCATGTGTTAGAATTGCGTGCACGCGAGCTTTAAGACGAAGACGGTCATATTATAAATGAAGTATTCACGGATATTTTTGCGGAATGTGATAACACCTGCGAATATACCGACGAATACAGGCAAAGCGTTTGTATGTGTTAATGTACAAAATTTTGTCGAGATTCGAAAAACAATCCAATGTAAAAGCTTCTATAGTTGAAAGCCGTTGTGTTACTCGCAAAACTTCTAAACGATTACAACACCTCTCGTTAGTGTATCGAGACGGCACCTGTGGTTGTAAACAACGAAAACAATTTGGAGCTGTGGAAAAACCTAACCCTGTACGTGAAAGGCCTTCGTATAGTCTACCAAAATATAAAGTAGATGAGGCCAAACAAGTGTATTCAATTTGCGGATGATACAACTTTCTTGTGTGAAGAACATCAAACCAAAAACTTGAATAATACTATTGCTAAAATAATTAAAACTGTTCAAGATTGGCTAGACACAAATCAATTAAAACACAATCCTAACAAGGCACAAGATATTAACTTTAATTCAAAAAAATGTACAGTAAACAGAACGAATGTTAAACTATTTGGCATTACAATCGATAGTGAATTAAATTGGGAACCCCATATAGATAAATTATGTTCTACATCAACTTGCAACATCTTTTTAATATTAAAACTTCATATTAGACTACAAGAGAGAGCAATAAGGTTAATAGCTAACATTAGCTGTAGAGATCACTCCTGAGAAGTATTCTTTGAACAATTTTAAGCCAAAACTATTATGTGCAATTTTCCCCAATTCCTAACCTCTGAGATATGGGCGGTTGAAGAAAAATGTAAATGTAACGACATAACATGGACCCACATATAAAAGTCTAAAGGTGCGAGATCTGATGATCTGGGCGGCTAGTGTACAGGTCCATCTCTACGAATCCATCGGTTGGGGAATTTTCTGTGCAAAACTGCGTTACTACACGCCCGCAGTGTGCAGGAGACCCATCTTGCAAATACCACATATTTTTACGTACAATTAAGGGAACATCTTCAAGCAATGCTAGTAAATCTTCTTCCAAGAATTGTTTGTATATTTCGGAGTTCAAGTGCCCATTAAAAACGTGGGGTCTAATGAGACTGTCTCCGATAATTCCGGCCTAAACATTTACCGTGAAGCGATGTTGAAATCCGGTAACAGTAATTTCATGAGGATTTTCATCTGACCAAAACGTGCTCATT
>JARFJB010001424.1:1457500-1520000 GCA_036346205.1 Vesta saturnalis
GGTGTATGCGTGTCGTGTGCGTGTATGTGTGCGCGGCTTTGACATTTTTTTAAGTTATCCAGATGTCTATTGACCTATATCTGACATGAAGTTTTAAACGTCTGTGTGACATAGATTATAGTTTTTGTTTTTACAATGTTGTCTGTTTTTGTATGATAAAAGAGATTGCATAATTATCCTAAAAAAATTGTTATTAAAATTATTTCATTTAATTAATTTCCATTTTGTAGATTGGAAGGTCGTGTGTTGTTCCACACCAGATATTTTAATGACTCTGTCGACATTTAGGAAAGCATTCCTCTCGCTATACTGGTCACCATTCTCCAACAGGTATTTCCATATCCGTTCTATAAAACTGTGATTTACACTACCTGTTCGGATCTATCATTTATTCGATGTCTGAAAACTTATTTTTCTGCACAAACTTTTACAATTTTCCAAATATCTCGAAAATTTTAAGTGAACAACCCTGGACGATTATACTCTCATATGGCGCAACTTTTGCATTATATAGTGAAATAACGACCGACTAACGACACATCGCCATCAATATATTTCTAATTTTCGGTCACTTTTTGGCACTTTCTTTAATTGCATTTTCCACAAAAGACTTCTTCTAAAAATCGATGTCATAATTTTTCTTACAAATAAATATCTCTCAAATCGACACAATTTTTAGGTCTTTCTTAATATTTAATATTTTAGTTCAAATTAAAAATTACTAAACCTAACAATAATGTTTTAAACAATAAGGAGAGCGTGATTTAATTTAAGTATCATTCACTTTCAGTGCATACAAAATAGAATACCATTAGAAATTATATAATTTTTATATTTTATAAGTTTGATTATCTAAAAAACTAGGTAATTTTTGCGGTGCGCGTGTAAAATTTCTTGCACCTAAAACAGAGAACCGGAAATCCAAATCTGGAATAAACACTAAGGTCTAATAAATTGGTAGATTTCTTTTTGTGTAGATCTTTGCATTTATAATAGTAAGGAGTTAAATCACTGCAATTCTAAAGCATAGTGTGCAAACAATTTTTACTAAACCAATTTTATAAGGTATTATTTTTATAATCTACTTCATAAGTTTTTTCTTAAAATACTCAATCAACACTGATGAAATCACACCTTAGCTGAATAATAAAGTGGTTAATTATATTCAATCCAAGCTAGCAAAAAATATCATTATTAAAATTAATGAATAGCCTACAATTGAAGTAATCAGATATAGTAAAAAAGAAATATGTATACACCTTGAATACGTGACGTTGGGCTTTCACTCACTAATGTCCGAGACTAATTGCGGCAGATGCAGACGAATGGTATGATGGTATGTAACATTGCCAACAAATTTGAAATGAGGATCATTAATCGTACTTTTTGTGACACAAATGCTAATGGAATTATTATTTGTCGTAAAGTTACGCTTAGTATAAAATAAGAATTTTTATTTGCATCACAATGATTATATTTCTTAAAATACTTACATTTGTCTTGGTCTTAAGTGTTAAAGGAAAAAAAAATAAGAAAAAAAGGAACTCATCCACATGTGTCAGTCGATGAATATAGAATTAATTTCGAAGACGAATGTGTCTAAGGGAACGATGCGATATGATATGACTGTATAGGTGTCATTATAAAAGTGCTCGTCATGACAGCAAATGGCCCCAACCTGCTACTTAGTCAGTAGCCAGACTGTCGGACGATAAGTATTGTTACTATACCAACAATATCACAAACACAAATTCTTCTTTAATCGTATTTCAATTAAAACGGTACGATACAACTCAAAAGTATGACTTGACAATTAATTGATTCGAATTTGTAAATATTGATTTTTTACTTAATTCTAACGGTTTCTTCTAGATACTGTATCATCATATTTCTAGAGCTGAACTTGGTTTTATCAAAAAAAATGGGTAATACAATGCATGTTCACGATATGATAACCGTAATAGGGATAAAGTATAATATTTAAAGTGTCATTGGCATAAGCTCGTTTAATTCTGTGTAAATCAAATTTAAAATAGATTTATAGTCATAAATTAATTATTAAAATAATCAATACCTATTACGTAAATCGAAATCGAAAAGTAAGGTATTTTAACCAACACGCTGTTTTTAGAGCTTATACATAATGGTAGTAGAAATAGCGTTAGTATCAGATAAAGGTAATGCAACTATTGGGTATGAATAAAATAAAAAACATCAAAATTGGTCAATTTTTGGAACGTGAATTACCATTCTACCCTAAAGATTCAAAAAGGAAATTTAACTCTCAGGTTATTAATTAATTGGTGTTTACATTGTTTAGTTAAAACTTTAATGAGAACTTAATTACCACACTTCGAAAGACTAATGTTAAAATATAAACCATTTTCCGCAACTTTACGGTATGAAAAACAAATTATACGCAAGCCGTTTTGAGAAGAAAATGTTTTGTGCTGGTAATATGAGCCCCTCAGGAAAAGCAACTCTTTAGCAAACTGTAACATAAATACCTATATTTGTACCGGGTGGTCCATTAATAAAGGAGGTCGGGTGTACATCAGCTTAGAAACATTTTCTTTTTTTAGCATTTTTCTCTTTATATCTATATAAGGGAAGGTGGGAGAGGTAAATATTCACTTGACAAAATGTCACAACTGCTTTTTAACTCAACCGATTTTAATAAACTGAGTCTCGTTTAAACGAGGCTTCTTGGTTGCTTCCAAAAAAATATTAACATTGTCGGTTTAAGTATTTTTAACTCGCGAAAAAGAACGTGAAAAAATACAGATATTGGTCAAAACCGCAATTCAATATCTTCTTTCGTTGCAATGATATGAATAAAAATAAATGTAAAAATACATTTTACAAGTAACAAAATTAGAGAACAAGTTTAGCTGTCATTAATTGTTAAAACCGATTAAATCTACCTCAATTCTTGACCAATGAATTGCCAGTTCTTTTAGAAACCGTGTCATTAGAAACACGCCAAAAACGTTTTTTCAGAATGATGGGTGTCCAGCCCATTTTTAGGCAAATTTTTGGACAGGAAGGACCAGGAAGTGTTCTTTAAATTTAAGTTTAAATTTATATTTAAATAAAAAAGAGAAAAACTTATAGGAAAAGTAGAAAAAACTTTTCAATTCCTAGGCCACCTGGTCTGACGTTTGGATTTTTATTTCTAGGGGAGGTTGAAAGATATTGTTTGTTTAACCAAACCAACTACCAGGGAGACTATGGTAGAGCGAATAAGGAACGACATACGACGTATTAGAATGGCAGAAGTGAGACCGTTGTTTTGTCAACGCGTGAGAGATTAGTGCTCTGTATTGAGCAGGACGAGCGACACCATTAAATATTATATTATAACATCGGCCCTTTTCAGGGCCACAGATAGTAGTAATTTCGTCATGTGGTGCATTAGATATTCTCTCTCGTTCATTGGGGATACCGCCCTGTACCGAACTTTTCCTATTGTTTAATTTCTGGAGGGCTTGTTGAAAATCTGGCTTTTCAAACTCAGCATTCCTTTTGATTACTACTTCAGGTGTGTTCACTATCGTTTCTCTATATGCTGCTTTATTTGATTCAGTTAAATCAGTAACTCATATTTCCTTGAGTATTTTGTTCATTTTTTGTAGCTTATTAGCCTCCTTCCTTTGTGATCCAATCAACCGCCATATCTGCTTCTGAAGACCATAGAAATAACTTTCCATCTTTTTTTAAGGCTTCAAAATACTGATCTTTTATTTGTCTTACCAGAGTCGTTGCTTCACTTCTGATTCACCGATATTCGTCATAAGACTCCTGTGATCTCATTGTTTGATATTTAGCATAGGCCTGTTTCTTCTCTTTTCATTTTTGTTTAACTTCTGGGCAGACCATGGGTTTTGTACGAATATTTGCTATTATTTTTAATCTGATCCTTGCTCATAATAAACACATTTCTGGTTGCTTTAATTTTGAGCTATGAGACCTTCAGGGCCTTGATTCAAACCACTTTTCTCTTTCGTACACCCGCTCTTTTCTATTTCGTGTAGGTAATTGATAAATGGTAATATATTCAAATTATAACCCTTTATTCAAATAAATAACAAATAACTAAAGCGGAATACTAAATAAAAAAGAAAATAAATACAAAATGTTCTAAATAAATAATAAAGGAAAAATAAATAAATTAACATATGTTTCTGGTCCGCCCCTTCTTTATCCGGACTGTACTGGTCGATTTAAGCGTCTCCAGTTTCGCCCTCTGTGGATGAGACTGTAAAATATAGATATTACGAATTTGATATATATTGTTATCAGTGAAAAATCTAAAAAAAGGATTAATTATTCGTATCGAGAGGTGTTCAGGATGATTAAGTATTACCGGGGTATAAGACGTCTAAGTGAGAAGTTAATCCAGGTAAGTTCGGTCAGTAAATTAGTATTTTCCGTATTTAGGATCACCACAGACCATGTGGTTTTATATCTTTATAAATTAAAACTTAAGGGAGTGGATATGTAATAACGTACTCGAGCGGTGTGAATATGATTTTGGGGATTATAGAGCGTAACTTGGGATTGTTTGGATGTAAGATTGTATAGTCCGGGCCCAAACCGCCAAATACTACTTATATATATATATATATATATATATATATATATATATATATATATATACCTTATACCTATAACTATGTCTATATTTATAATTTGAACTGTAAAACCGGTGCAAGGACAGCCAGTATTATTAAGTCAAAGTATGCATTCATTAAACCTCTTTTCACTCTTGTGGTGAAATCAAATATGGATAGGGCAAATAACCAAGTACGAGTTAGTTGAAGATACGGGGTAAATACCTCCGGCAATTCGAGCCTGCAATGCGACATTGCAAGCTCACATTCCATTAATATAAGTAATTTGATTGTAATCTCATTATATTTAGAATTTACATCAGTTCTACATAAATAAAGACAAAAATTTACATCGATTGGGGCTTGAACCTTGGTGGCGCAGTTGGTTAGCGCGGTACTCTAGCAAAGTACAGGTCGTAGGTTCAAATCCTACTCGAGGTAAACTTTTTATTTATGTATTTAATAAAATTAATAATAATTTTTAATTACATATTTACCTTTGAACTTATTCGTTCATAACAAAAACTTATAATAATTTACTATAGTGTGTTCTTCCATACCAGATATTTCCCCTTCACAAAACAAAAACTAAGTGAATGCTAGTGCATTACAGGACTTTCCTACAAAATACTAAAAAATACATGGGGTATTTTTATATCTTTGGAATTTCAGCTGTTTTAGAAATATTTAATAAAAACAAAAAACTGACCCTAATAAACTCCCCCTCGCCGAGACATCCAGACATCATGGCTGATCTTGACGAAACTTGGCCAAAAGTTGTAAAATGAGCTAATAAGTTGATCTAGCGATAATGAAAAAAAAGTCGATTTCATAACCTTCTATACTTATATATGTATATGTACGTTGAAAGTTAAAAATAGATATTTCGCTTATCTTTCAAGATAACTATGGACTGTTCACATTATTTTAAAGCAAATTTCTCCCCCTTTCATATAAAGTAGGAATATGTCTGTTATACCAGCAATACGAGGAATGTTTTCAATTTCCGGAAAAACCCGAAGTAGTGTTTTCATCAGGATAATATCATTTCATTAGCGCAAATGAACAAAGTTTATTTCCAAAATCCCAAGTTTGTAACCAAAATAGTTAGAAAGTTATAACAATATCAATATTAAATATTTGAAAATTCATATCTCCTATACTAGTAGCTTTAGAAGAAGCAGGTTAGTTGCATTCATAAGATTGGCTGGTTGCCTAGAATATTTAAAAAAACAAACAAAAAATGCTTGGAGGGAATTTTGAATAAATCAATTTCGAATAATTGCTAAGTTTGATCCCTTAAATGTAGGCAAATTTATACCATAATTTATTACGTAAAGAAATCTCTTTAAAGAACCTTTATTTAACTACGCATATCCATTTTCAATTATCTTATATCTTAAACGGTATCGGAAACATACAGGGTGTCCCAAAATTGTTGGGACATAGAGCTTCCAAGTGTAGTAGAGGTCAAAATAAGTCGATTGGACTCAATTTATTTATATACCAAAATGTACTGTTTGCCCGTGAGAAGAGTTCAAAGTTTACATAAAAAAACACATTTTTGTATGTAGTTCAGAAATGAGTGAAATAAATTGAAATTTGACAAAAGTGCATTTTAGACGATTACTCTCCTTTCGGTAATCAAAGAAACCCAAAAGAAATTCTAGAAGGGTTAAACTTTAAAACACCCTCATCCCCTGATATTTTCTTCAGAACGTTCTTAAGGGTGGTAATACGGTTCTCCATTTTTTTTAGCTAGAAGACTGATTAATTATCTTCATTCTGTTACTTTTGTAAAAATTCCGTATTCCGCATAGTTTCGAAGGAAAAAAATGTTTTCTTAAATACTGCTAACAGATATTCCTAGTACAAGTTTAATAAAATTGTAATACAAAATATAGTTGGCAGTGGATACAAAAACAACACAAGTCGTGATATTGACAGGAAACAAATTCATAATCATTCCAGTTTGTTGTTGACTGTAAATGTTCCAATAATTTCTAATTTCTTCAATTTTGTTATTATCGCCAGAATTAACGCTGGAAGACCCCGAGTCCTAAGACCTAACGCGGAACAAGCTGTTCTTGAAATAATAGATGACAATCCTGAGACCAGTACCAGATCTGTGCAACGACAAACAGGAATTCCAAAAAGCACTGTAAATCGGATCTGCAGAACAATTAATTCATCCATTTCACATACAGCCAGTGCAAGAGTTATTACCACTTGGCCACGGATCACGTTTAAATTTTTCACAAATCGTTCGGGAGCGCCGAATACTTGACAACAGATTTCACCCTAACATTTTGTTTACTGATGAGCCTTATTTTACACGTGGTGGGATGACGAACCTGCACAATCAGCATATTTATGCTGATGAAAACCCACATGCTATTAAAGCCCGACACTATCAACGAGAATTTAAAATTAATATTTGGATTGGATTTATCGGCAATTTTTTGGTTGGGCCGATCCGATTGCCACATCGTCTAAATGGTGCCAGTTACCTTCGCTTCCTTCAAGAAATTTAGCCAGATTTATTAGACGACTTGCCCCTTAATCTTCATCGAAATATGTTCTTCATGCACGACGGTGCACCAACTCATTTTGCACGTGCAGTAAAGGAATATCTAAACGAACAATTTACTGGTAGATGGATTGGTAGGGGACAAGAATCACCTATTCAATGGCCTCCGTGGACTTCAGATTTAAATCCGTACGACTTCTTTACCTGGGGAGCGTTAAAAACAAAAGTGTACGAGGTTCAAATTAATACTTCCGAACAGCTGTGGAACAAAATCCAAAATGACGTAAACGCACTACGAGAAAACGACGATGTCCTAAGAAGGGTGAATTTTTTACGTCGAATTCACCTTTGTATCGATGAAGGTGGCCGTCATATTGAACATTTATTATAAAAAAAACGTTTTGCTTTGTTTCGACTGCCAATTAAATTTTGTATTACAATTTTATTAAACTTGTACTAGGAATATCTGTTATCAGTATTTAAGAAAACATTTTTTTCCTTCGAAACTGTGCGGAATACGAAATTTTTACAACAGTAACAAAATGAAGATAATTAATCAGCCTTCTCGGTAAAAAAAATTGAGAACCGTATTACCACACCTAAACGGTTCTGAAAAAAATATCAGGGAATGAGGGTGGTTTTAACCCTTCTACAAATTCTTTTGGGTTGCTTTGATTACCCAAAGGAGAGTAATCCTCTAAAATTCACTTTTGTCAAATTTCATTCCATTTGTTTCACTCATTTCTGAACAGCGTACAAAAATGTGTTTTTTTATGTAAACTTTGAACTCTTCTCACGGGCAAACGGTACATTTTGGTATATAAATAAATTAGGTCCAATCGACTTATTTTGACCTCTACTACACGTGGTAGCTGTGTCCCAGCAATTTTTGGACACCCTGTATATTTCTACAAAAAAATGTATATGTGACTGTAACTGCGGCCATCTTCAATTTGAAAGTTTTAAAAAATTGCATTTCATGCGAGTTATCGACAAACCTGAATTTCAATTTTCTACGTTAAAATTTGAAAATTTGTCCCTAAAATAACACCCTTATTTTCACCCCTGTATGCCTATTGCTTTTAAAAGCTTTTTTTGTCGACATAACTGTCTCGTAGGCCTTCATTCCAAATTTCATCAAAATCGTTTAGTTTCGGCTGCCGAGTGACCACAGACACACACGCACGCACGCACCCACGCACGCACGCACACACTCACTCACTCACTCACTCACTCACGCACGCACGCACGCACGCACACACGCACGCACGCACGCACTCACTCACTCACTCACTCACTCACTCGCTCACTCACTCGCTCAGTCACTCACTCACTCACTCACGCACGCACGCACGCACCCACTCACCCACCGAACGCAAACTTTGTTCAATTTTTTACTTTAACACCGTGTCTCTGTTACTGTTTTCAAGGGAGTAGGTACTTTTTAGTGCATTTTTTAAGAATTAAAAAATTCACATACTTCTTTTACTGGCCTGTAACAAAATTTTCGGGATTCATATTTTTTTTTTTTTACCTGAATGCGTTTTTATCGGATAGTTAGTGTTTTTTACGAGCAAGGATAAAAATAACCCGATAAGTTAACATGCACTTCAGTTGTTTGCAAATACATTATTTTTTGCACTCCTTATGCAATATCTTTGCGTGCACCTAATTTTCGGACATGCTGTGTATTTTATTGATTTTGAGAATTTCGTGGCACAGTTCCACGCACACTATGTATTTGATTAATGAACCTCTAAGCTCCAGTCTGTCCTAATAAAAGAAAAAATGAAATCAAATCGTTCTCGAAGTAAGTGGCATACACAAATGTTTTGTTTACTAAAACAGAAATAAAGTTTTGATTCATTTCGACATTATAATTAAATAATGATAATGGAAAACGTAACTTATAGTCTATATACATCATGTATTTTAGATACGTGTCTTTTAACAGTTACCTATTTGAATGTTACAAAATGCATACGTAAATTCGTTATGGAAATAAAAATTAGCAATAGACAAAAAACAAACAAGAGCAAATGCTAGAAAACGCTTTCATTGAGTTAACATATACATATAGAATTGTTAGTGGACGTACAGAACTTTTTGGTGAAATAACCGACGAGGTTGGTTCATTTGCGATGCTAAACGCGGTCGGGCTGCAAACGCCATTGATTGCACGCCCAATTACACCCCCGAGATCATGTTTACATAAGTAATCAGCGGGAGCGCAGTTGACACAGCACCGCGCTGCCGGAATTAAGTGATCCACGACCAAAGTCCCGTTTACAAACCTTAAACCCTTCCTGCTATAATTTCTCTTTTAACATTTACATATAACTAATTCTCTTATACTATCAACATGTTTGATAACATTTCACGCAATGCAACGAATGTGAATTTAAATTAATTTAAAAGGTGTGTATTGATTGTTACACATGAAACATGAAGTTTCAAACGTAGCTACCTACTTGCTATTTTATATTTTTAAATAACTTTACAACTCCACATTTTTAGCAAATGAAGTACTAAATAACACATATTTTTTTAACGAAAAATACTAATTTGAAAAATTTTCATATATGTTAATAAACTCTACTCTAGTCAAGAAAATGTTGATATACCTACTGTCGAGAACCATATTGAAATACGTGGCACTTTGTACCGAGTGTTTTAAGGCGTTGGCAACTACGGTCATTGGCTTCTATACTACACTTATTAGATCCTATCAATCAAATTTGTAGCTTTAAGAATCTGATTACAATTTTAATATGCTCCGACTGCTTGAGTAAATCTTCTATCTCCCCCACCAACTTATACAAAATCCTCAGATGCTGCAGTCCTAGACATATACACAATAGGCGTTCAACGGATCACCTTAGCTCTGGCATGCCGGAGGAGGTTCACCAAGTAACAAGTGGTTACTGTACATTCTGTATGTTCCTTCTCAAGCACTGGATTTTAATTCGTTCCTTTCAGGACAATTGCATAGGTGGTCTGCAAGGCGTCGTGTAACCAATCGCCTCGTTCAAAGCCGTTCTTAGGTCTACGTGTCTCATCTCCGGAACATTTACTTGTCCTCCTCACGTAGCACATTTTGCCGCCTCGTCGGCCACCTCATGGCCGACGTGACCAGGTATCCATACCGACGTCATTTTTCCAGTTTCCACCACGCTTTTGTATAGGACCTGCAACGAACGAACGAGTGGATCGCGACATATTGTTCTCCGTATATTGTTTACGGCGCTCAGACTGTCACTAACGATGACGAAACTTGTCCTTGTGTGGCTCATACAGCAGTATAAAATAGCTTGCCGTAGGGCATACATTTCGGCACCCATTATTGTGCACATATCAGACCTCTTCCATTTATGTGCTATGCCATCAATGTATATGGCATATTCTGTTCGCGGTCTCTACCTCAGGGACCATCCATGGGGGAACCTCTCTGTGGCCTAACGATAACACTTCTGGAAGGCGGACGTCCACCGCGCTCAATTCACAAGCTCTTGTAATCGAGGGCCTATAGGTAAACCCATCCCAATCTCTAAAGGAAACCCTATAATTCGGATACGGTTGGGCACAAATTCTATCGACGTATCTACAGAGAATCCGGTATCGTCGAAACGAAAGGAAATCTGTTTCTGACAGTATTTCTGATATGAGACTGATGGGAAAAGGACGTGCATGGTGGACGGGGTGCAGTGTAGCCAGAACCTGACTTGCACGCGGAGGAAGCTATTCAACCATATTACAGCTCAGACACCAAAGTGACTGATGCAACTGTTGCATACTCGGATCTGCCCCCCATTTGGTTCCAACAAAAGCCTTAAAAATATTAAAAAAACAAATTTACATTTGTCCACTACGTTGTCTATACGTTCGTTGATCGTCAAAAATGAGACCCAAAAATTTTGGTCCACTTTGAGATAGGGATTGTCCAATATTCAAAGGGCAAAATTAGGTCATAATGAGGCTTTCTTAGACAGAAATGCATGTATTTGGTTTTATTTTGCGAAAATTTGAAATCCCGCCTGATGGTCTGCGAGACACCGATTATACTCCAGTTACAGTTTGTGGTGGATCATTCTTTGAAGAAGTTTACCCATATAACAAGTAACACTTTTGGGTCTATAATTCGAGGGAATCAGTGGATCTTTACCATTTTTGAGGATGGGAACGATGATGGACTCTTTCCATTCCTCAGAGTAAGTATTTTCAGATCAACAACGATTATACAAATTCAAACCAAGATGTTTACTGAATTCGTACGGTATTGTATCGGATTCAGGCGCCTTAAAATCAGAAAACCGTAGTCATCAAATTAGGCCATCGAAAAGAGTACGCTATGTTCTAGATGATCAGCTGTAGTGAAGCCAAGAGGGGTAACCCATTCCATCCTGTTCTGGCGAAAAGCTGGTTCGTAGTTTTGAGAACTGCTCATTGCTTCGTAGTATTCAGTAATTGACTCAGTGATTAACTCCGACATGTCGGTGGTAGCAACGAGTTATAATTTGAGTGACTGACGTACTTCTTCTGCCATTCACTAAGAGCTTTATCATATTCCAGATTTCTGGGGAAGATGTGCTGGGACTAATGAAAGAGGTATATTTATTCAAGGAAGCTCTCTTGCATTGCAGAACTATTCGACGATCGTAGTCTCTGACTTTCCTGAAGGCGTACCACCTCCCTCAGGAACAGAATTTCGGGCAGGGTGTAGAATAGCATTGGTAAGTTTCCACCCCTTCGGATAGACTAAGATCAGGATTGATACAGTTTTCCCGAAGACGTTCCAGTCTGCTTTATCAACACGCCATCTGGGTATGGACACAATCGGTTGTCTCGCAATTTTTGTATCTATGCAGATGGGAAAGTGATAACTATTATGTAGCGCGCAAAACGTGAGCGAGAGTTGAAGTACGTGGGAGCTCCAGTGTTCCGCAAAAGAACGTCGTTACGATCTATAAAGCTTTCCAGTCGACGGCCCCTAGCGTCTCTAGATTGAGATACCCAAAAACGACTGTGAGCATTGAAATCTTATACAAGTAGATACAGGGTTGGGAGCTGATCCTAGAAGATTCTCAATGTCTCTTAAATGCCAATCGTTTCTGGACAAGTAGACATTGCATGGGGACGGGACAACAGGATATTAGATTCGCACAGCCACCGCTTGAAGGCGCGTGTTGAGACATATCGGCGCAGAACGTACATCGTTCCTCGTCAATATAATGACACTGACACTATCTCTAGCGTTCAACTCGCCGTTCAATTATATATCCTTTTAGTGCATATGGTTGACTTTGTTGGAGGTGAGTTCACGCTATGTTAGTATCATTTTTATGTCAGAATACCGCATTATTATACCCCTACGAGTACATTGTATAATTTTATTTATATTTATTGTAGAATTAGATAAGTGTCCTCATCGACGGAGTTGATACCAGATTCCGTGGATGTGACTCTGTCAATAATACTTTTTCTTTTAGCACCATGTGTTTCTTCATCCATAGCATCTTCTGATGATTTTGGAAATAGAGCAGGTACTTTTGGACTTCTAAATTCTGCCTTAAAGCTGCATACCGTTTCTCTAATCATCTTCTGAATTTAAGGTATAATCCCTCAGAGTGACTTGTTTACCGGTTGGGCGACCACAGGGTTAAGTTCAGAGACTTCTGCTCTAATCATGTTCCTGATGTCAGTGAAGTATATCATGCAGCGAAGCATCTCCGGCTGTAACATTTATAGAGGTAAGTTTATATATTTTTTCTTCCGCTGAATAACTAGCTTGGCTTGTAACTGCAGATCTTTCCATTTACAATTACGACACGACTTTGGTGAAAAATGTGGTACGCTTCACGATTTTGCGTGTCATCCTTACGTAGGGTCCATGCCAATGTTCTCTGTATCGTTCCAATTTTAGTGTATACTGACGAGTTCATGTATATTATTTTTTCTGAAATCGCCAATTACCATAAACATATATTATAAAACCTTTAAGGATAAAGATATTCTATAAATACCTAGTAGTGTGCTTCACCACCTCCGATTACTAATTTTAATGCTGAAAATAAAAATTGAAATCTTGCTAACTTCCCTTTTCAAGACTAGTCCGGAAAATTCAATTTTCCTGTTCCAAAATGTTTGAGTAATTGACCAAAACCGGACGATTTCAGAAAAAAACATTTGTTCTTCAAACCACGTAAATATTGTGCTATATTGTGACAATACTACTTATCAAAACTAGCTGTTTTCGAGATTCTTCGGTATCTCCATGGCAACTATACAAAAAGAAATTTATTTTTTTGTCCCAGTACAAAAAGTAATGTGACCTTGACCAAACATCAGCATTGAATGGTTTCCGTTCATTGGATGTCATTATTTCAATAAATACAATTTCAAAATTTTCAAAATGTTCATCGCAACCAACGTTTTCAAACCTAAGCAAGAATTGATATGCAATATAATTTTCCCTTTTTATTTTCGTTTTAAGCAAGTGTAAGGATATTTAAATGTTTTGAGTGATTATATTCTATAAACAGAATTTTAATCGATATTTCGCGTCACCAGTGGCGCCATCTATCCTCATGTTATTTCACCGACATCTGGCACGTTTGAATCAAATTTTTAAAGTTAAAACCTAATGAATATTAATTATCAACTACATGGTAAGTTTTTTATTTCACTAAAAAGTAAAATAATACTCATACTCATTTTGTATGAAATGAACTGCAAAATGACTGAATATACAGATAAATAACAAATAACTATTGTTTACTTGTTGTTTTAACTGTTGTAACATATTTGTAATTAGATTAATAATAAATAGATACGTTGAATATATTGAATAATAGTAAGATACAATGAATAATCGATATGGAAGCAATTTGAGATATTTAGTAAAGGAAAATGAAATTTAAAAAGATCATAAGTAGGTAGAATAACGAAAAATTAAGTTTTTAATGGGAAGCAACCGGAACGTAATGGAATATAAATGAGTAATAAAGATAACTTGGGATGGAAAACATCTTCAAGAGAAATGTCATGAAAGCACTACAATTGGAAAAGAAAGTACTACACAATGACAAATCCATTGTGTGAACGTTTCCCGGAAGCATATAGCAACAGTCCATCATTTTTTAGCAATAGTCTGCAAACAACCTTTTCCCATTGTTTCTTGCTACGTTTTGTACACGCAATGATAATAGCGGGTAGCTTTTGACTCACAATTTCATAAGTATTGCACGCGCCATTAGCGGGTGTTATCTGCCTGACTCCTATTACAGCGATATGTTTTGTCTGCACAGTTATTAATTAGTGCACCATTTTCCTGGTTGGGAGTTGCACTTTTTAATTTTGTTTTCGTGATATTAACAGTGTTCTATAATTATCCATTCAATAATTATTATCTATGAACCATGCCCAGCAATTTTTGTTACGAATTGGTACATCAATCGGAGGAAAAAAAACTATGCTTTGGACTTACTTAGGCTCAAACAAAAAATGTATTCAATAGATAGCAGACTTATCTATACCCTGGATCATATACTGATGGCTTGCAGTTTAAAAATTTTAAATTTAATGGCATAACCAAATACGCCCTTCAAATTTCAATTTCCTCACCATAAGCATTCGAAAAAACCGAAAAGTCAATAACAAATAAATGAAAGAAAAGTGAGGGGTAATTATGAAAATGGAGTGTTTCACGATTAGAAGTTATAATGAAAAATACTTTTCTTTTTTTTTTGGATTTTAAGTCGTGTAAAGTTTCTGTCTGAATCTTTTTGCATTTCTTTTCACCTAATCAAAATTTGTGCTATATCCTGGTTTATACCAATGCCGATACTTACGATATGCTTGCTTTTCAAAATGCACCTGTTGCGGAACATGTTACCAGATATCCTGAACGAAATCACTATACTAGAAGAGTATTTCGGCGACCGGAAATACGTTTAAGGCAAACGGGATATGTACTACCCATTTTAGTTCCAAAGACGTCCGGTACGGAATGAAGACAATATTATAAACGCTCTTGCTGATGTGGAAACGGACCCGCATTTAAGTACAAAACAAATTTCCATAGATGTAGGTTAAGTGTTACTTCGATGTTACGAATTAAAAAAAACTTTAATCTGCAACCCTATCATGTAGTTTTGCACCAGACTATGCCAGACGCCGATTTTGACAGGCGGCTTGACCATTGCTATTGAGTAAAAGAGATGTGTAACGAAAATCCTCAATAACTTTCCTTGGTTTTATGGACTGATGAGGCCATTTTTACTAACTGCGTCAGAACTAATTTACTATTGGTTACAAACAAATCCTCATTGGATGCGCGAAGTGGATCACCAAAATAGGTGGAGTGTAAACGTTAGGTGCAGTGTTTTAGGACCGGTTATTTTTGAAAGCCACCTAAATGGCGAATCTTATTTAAACTTTGTAGAAAATTACTCGCTGTTCCTTTTTGAAAATATTCCTCTACACCGTGAATTTTTAAATGTTACGTACTCAATACTCTGGATTGGACGAGGTAGTTTATTTCCATGGCCACCTAGATAACTGGATATGAGCGTGTTACATTTTTACAAGTAAGGACGAATAACAGATTATAAAATGCCACCAACCACACGAGACAACATGATTGGGCGAATTGAAAATGCCATAAATCCGATTTCATAAGCAGAAATTGAAACCGCTATTTCTAGTTCTAGATAGTATTTTGCAAAACGGAGGTCATTTTGAACATTTAATAAAGCCTTTAAATCGATCCTTTAAAACGTTTTCGATTGTTTTCCCAAAAAGATATCCATTACTATTTTATTACTTTTTATAGTCCGTTGGCCTTTAAACACGTTACAAATTTGGCCATTTACATATTTTGGACTAGTCATAAGCTTAGATAACGTGTGAAGGGAGGTACGGAATATGGCAAATTACAACACCATTAGTACTAATCTAACCCACACACATACGAAACTCTGACAACAATCAATTCTTCAATTAAATGATTAAAAAGATTATTCTTTTGTGAATAACTCTAAAACGAAGATACGGAAGTGCGGTTTTCACTTTTTTCCTGCAAATTTAATCTACTTTTCGATTATGATGTTATAGTTTCGCCGTATGATTTAAGTTTTCGGGGTAAAATCAAATTATTACAAATTGTGCCTTTTAGCAATTTTATTAGAAACTGTTGTGAACCTGTAAATATGGCAATTAAAAGTACTTTCTTTTGTCTTCCAAACAAGCTTAACTTTACTATAGCGATTTAAACTTTCACTATCACTAGATACCATCTCATATTAAGGTCACCAATGAGCTAAAATTATGCAGAATTACCTAAGCCTTCTAATGATGTTGCCAGAGGAATACCGTAACCTGGGAATTTTCGGAGAAAAATAAACTTTTAATACTTATTTTTCAATTGCTTGCGGCGAAATGCGGAACATAATTTTCAGGATTTTCTTATGGCCGACTCATGCACGCACATGAACACGCACGCATGCACACACACACACACAACACACACACACACACACACACACACACACACACACACACACGCACACACACAAAATTGTGAATACAACAGAAAATTTAACACTATCTCTGAAACGAATGGAATTTGGAAATAAGTATAGGAGTGTTTCTAATTCTCTTGAGTTTCTCTACCCTATACTACTATGCATTATACTTTTTCCAATATCATCTTATATAAAATATATAAATGAAATCAATTAACATATTCCATTTTGATTAATAAACCTAATAATAATTTTTAATTATACATATATTCCAGTTTACCTTGTTTTAAGCGTATCGCTTGACGCTGATAAGTGCATGCATCAGAAAATTGGGATCCGATCGAGTAACATCGATAATTTAGCATAAGCTTATTTTAAATTTACAAAAAAGAGAAATCTATCCACGTCGTTATCATAATGTCGTGCAGATTGTGTGAAGAGTTCGCCAGCGAGGACTGGGTCGATTTCTGGGACATCGGAGAGACACCGAGTTCCGACGAACGGATATGGTACGGTTCAAAGTCAAGCAGCTTACCATCACCACTACGAGAGAAGAGGAGACGACTCAAGAAGACGCCGCCACCAGATGTACCCCTGTTAGTGGAGGCCCCACTAACGGCCCCGTCGACGTCCGTCGCCGCGTCCTCTCCGATCCAGCAAGAAGACCCCAGCCAGGGATCCACCGACCAAGACTTCAACACACAGAGGAATAAGGCGAACAGGAAGGTTCGGCCTCCTACGTACCGCCCACGGACAACGGATTCCAGGCCCTTGAACCCCTCATGGACAGCCCATCAGCCATGGAGCAGATAACGGTACAAGAAGACACTGGGGAGAATGTACCGCCGGTAATCCTTCGTCTGAAGGGGAACTGCGTCGCGTTCTCCCAAGGACTTGACCGACAACGGATCGCCTTTACGAGAGCCAAGGCCTTCAGCCAGGGAATCCGGATCTAACCTGCCCCAGTCCATGACAGAGACGGGCTGATGAGGTATATGGGTAGGTGTGGTACTCCTTATCACACATATCAGGCAAAGAGCGAGCGATTGAGTAAAGTAGTGATACGTGGCGTGCCCGTAGAACTATTAGAGTTCGACGTTAGCTCAGAGCTAACAATACAAAATATTAAAGTACTTTCTGTTTTTATGATGAAGCAGCGAGGACGCCCGATCTCCCTCATGATGGTAGAGCTTCCGGCCGAGGAAGACAGCAAGAAGATCCGGAAAGTGGATTACGTCGCCCGCCTTCGCGTAACTGCAGAAGATTTGCGGCGGAAATCTGGCATGGGGCAGTGTCTCCGGTGCCAGGGTATCCGTCACGCACAGCGTTGCTGTAGGGCGGCAGCATGCTGTGTAAAGTGCGCTGGAGATCACCACTCCAGTGAATGCACGAAACCCCGTACAGACCAGAATCTGTGCGTTAACTGCGGTGGGGACCACCCCACTAGCTACACGGGATGCCCGAAGTTCCCTCGACCTCCACAGCGGAAGAGACCGAAGAGGACACCGCCGACTGCGGCGCCTTCTTCAACCCGAACCGGCGCCAGTTACGCCCGAGAGACGGCGAGCAAAGTTGAAAAGGCGCAAAGGAGCAAAGTACCCACCTGCTCAACCCGCCTTAGGATCGACTCCATATTGGCCCTCCTCGGATGTATCAATTTAGAGAAAGCCCTACCTGTTATCCGCAAGGAGGCATCGACGCTCGCTCAGGTGAAAACAGCGATGCACCTGTGGGGAGTGATCTGCACGCACGATTCAGAGGTTGTTGCTCTTTTCGGGTAATTTTACAAAGGTCCGGAGTGACGACTGGTGCCTTAGTGTACAGTATCCATACTTTATTTAATTCTGTTCTGTTAACACCGACAATGTACTCACACATCTAACACATGTTTCTATTTATTTCAGATACACAGGGCATCAGCAGCATCAGCCACAACCGAGCGACAACAGGATAGTCCACACAACCGCAGCACCAACAACAAAATCACCACAACACTTCTCAGGACGAGGGGTCCTGAGCAGTGCACCACCAACACTACTAAATACATTATTGCTGATTTTATTTTATTGTAATATATATATATATATATATATATATATATATATATATATATATATATATATATATATTATTTTTCAATGAACGCACAGAAGTTCAGTTTAATAATCATTAATTATATTTTATTTTAAAATTAACTTTTAATTTTTATAGTTATCTATTAGTGTTGCATACAGCAAATAAAAATTAACAATCAGTCACGTGTTGTCATGTGCGAAACCTTAGCGAAACCTTAGCGAACTGCGGGCTCACATGACATTCACATGACTAAGATTTGGTAACCAATATTCAATTCAAATATGAATGGGGTTTCCAAATTGTTGGAGCATATCTTAACTATGGACTTCAGACATAAATATAATATTTAACACAATTTCCTGTTTTCCAAAATCGTCAGGTTAAGTCGAGCAAGACGTGAAAGTTATTTGAATGCTCTCACGCTTACTCGACAATGTGCGTCACAAAATAAGAATTCGTTGCAGCTATTATCATTAATAAGCTGAAGGAACACCAGCAACTAAAAACAATAACCAAACGAAGCAACTAAAAACACTAACTTAACCAAGAACTAAGTACTTAATTTTTAAGGCACTAAATTTTGACATGCTGACATTTGACGTTTGACATTTGACATGAACAAACAAATTATACTCATTTGACGTTCAAAAATTACAAAGATACAAAAAATATTTCTCAAAAAAATTAAGATACTCTTCAAACATTATTTATAGTCACAAAACCTGCTATACCAAAAATTTTTAATCAAAAAAATTTTTTTTTTCAGAAAACTTTCAAGCCTTGTACCAACATAACGAGACGATTTTAGATAAGAGTAAATCTTCATATCGTTATCCTACCAATCCGTAATTTAGCTGTCTTTAGACGTCTTTCAAAGCTAAGATAATTGTCAGTAGCCATGAGTTCCAGAAGACTTCATCCGGGACCCTAAGAGCACCGCTATGTGCTTATTTTTCCTCCTTTATGTTTTTCAAGTAATATTTATTTAGTTGTAAACACTTACTAATAATTGTTATAATTTTTTGTGTTAAAGATATTACAGATCCGACAAATGGTACCCAGATAGTCTGGACTAAAGCCAATAACCTAGATTTAATATTAGTAAAATATGAAGTTAAGTGGAACAACTGTTTGTGTTGATAAATATGAGCGTAATTATTTCATCTATTAATTTAGCATTGGCCAATTAGCTCCAGTGGAATTATATGCCAGATAAGTCGAAATGTTTAACTAATAAACTAATAAAATGTTTTTTTGCGACGACAATTAAATCAATCAGTGTTTAAGTGTAAAATTATGTATTGATCGTTATAAATACGATGCAGAGGTTTATTGGTTGTTGACCGATTTAATTAAGAAAATATAAATCTCCAACTTTACAATGTTGGAAATACTCTATAACTGTTAAAGTAGACGTTCTCCTAGTGTAAGCTGTTCTTGAACAGGAAGCAAATCAGCAGACGTTTTGCATATGGATGTCTGATGAATATTAACAAGAACGTCTCCCTATAACTACCCTTACGCCGGTTTAGCTCTATTTTATTTTAACTCTAAACGTAATCCTGTTTAAGCAAGTATTTGCGTGCACTTTGTGAAGGCTGTAACAATTCAATCTTATCGGAAGCAGCAATTATTCAATTGATTAATAAAATTCTTAAATCAAAGATTTATGTATGCAAAATCAAATAAAATAGGATATGAAATATAAAATTCTCAATCTGAGTCAGGAAAGGAAAAATATTGAAAATCCCCCTCAAGTCCAGATCCTTATAGCCTGAAGTTTGTATAGCCGAAGGATCGGTCCGTAATGTAATTATCTTGAATACGGACTGCTTTTCAAGTGGGGCTTTTAGCTAAGTTCGCACTTGAGCTTATAGCGTTACCAATAATATATCTACCCCTAACTTCGTAACACTCTAAAGCGACAATTTACCTTGCATAGATAAACACAGATACTACAATACTTGAAGCTTATTTGTACTGTTACCAATTGTCGAAGTAAAATCAACATTCCTTGTTAGCATTACATCGCACATTATTTAAAAGCTTTGTATCAAAATGATACCAAAAATCTCTGGTTTATTAAATTAAACAAAAAAATTAAAAGTCTAGTTTGAATGACAATTTCCGGTTGAAGCTATGACAACTTTTGATTGAAGTAAATGAGTACAAATGTTTAGCAGAGCCTTTTGGAGCACGCTTTGTTTGTTTTCACAATGTGCGGGTAAATTATTATCCCAATGAAATTTGATTCGTCATTTCATAACATGTAGAAGCGCTGATGTTAATCATGATGGTCCGTAATTTGGTTAATTCAAACTAGTATACACGTTCATTTAATTCTATTTTTGGGGGCACTATTCCCATTACCGTTATCGGTGATTACTTACTTAATTCAATTTAAGCTTAAACAAATTATAATTTCATTATCAAATTAATAAATTATTTCCTAGATTTGTCAATGTTTTTGATACTAACATTTATGGCAATTAATAATTTATATGGGCTTCAAAATCTCTCAAGCATAGATACACATATCTATTTAATTACTTTAGTTTTTTACACTATTTTTTACAATTTTTATCTTCCAATTACGACAACTATTCTTACTATTCTCCGATAGCAACTACGGAAGTTATATAATTATTATTTATATTTTGTAATTCCACGTTAATATTTCTAATCTGGTCTTGATTAATTCAAATTCTTGTCATATATAGTTAGGAACATATCCCTACAGGGTGCGGCCAAAATGGCCAATAACCCTTATTACAATCACACACAGCACGTGCAATCCACTAATGCACAATCAACAGAGACAGCCACAAAACATGTCATCCACAAATATGTGCTACAGTCAACCGATATTAACTAAGCAATCAAAACAACAACATTCAAGGCAAAGCGACCCAAAACATTACTGGTTAAGTAATAGTAAACTCAGCTGTCTTAGTGAACAAGAGGATACTGACACAGGCCAGGAAGAGCAAAAGACAAACCCTAAACCACCACCTACTTTTGTCGCTGGTGTGGAAGATATTAAACCATTAATCACATAATTAAATAAAATAGCAGAAGGAAATTATCGAACTAAAGCGCTCACTAACGAGCAAGTAAAAATAGAGTCCAAAGATGGCCCCACCTATGCAAAAATGATAAAAATGCTAAATGACAAACAAACGGAACTTCATACTTATAGACTAAAACAAGATAAAAGTTTCAGAATAGTGCTAAAAAATGCACATCACTCCACCGACAGTTTAAAAGCTTTGGGACATGAAGTTACAAATGTGTTGAATGTTAATCAACCACGCAGCAATCTACGTTTGCCCATGTTTTTCATAGACCTAAATTAAAAAGAGAATAACAAAGACATATATTAAACTACTAATGAACACCAGCGTTAATTTGAAGCACCATATTCCAAGAGAACCATACCCCAATGTATGAGTTGCCAAAAATAAGTGCATAGGTAAACACTTAACATCTGACTGTCCCAGAAAAACCAAAGATGAAAAAGTTCAATGCTGCAATAATAACCATCCGGCTAATTACAGGGGATGTATTGGCTATAAGTAGTTACAAGAGAAATTATATCTACAGCAAAGGAATAAACCAATTCAACCAAAGACATTTAGCTCACGATATGTCCAGCCCAACGTATCTTCGTACAAAGAACGCAACATAACACATAACAAACAAACCACTTCAATACAATGAATACAACATTAGACACACAACAAAATATTGACATAACAGAACTAAAGGATGTGATGGAAGATCTCATGAACCAAATGAGTGCAAACACCAAATTGTCGCATATATCATACTAGGCATACAGATGGTAGGTACTGCATACGAGGGAACTGCAATCATAATACGGGAAAATATCAAACATCACGAACCAGAAGGTTATAACATGGAATACTTAAAGCGACACAGTAACTATTGAAGATACGACTGGGCCTCTGAATATATAGGCAGTCTACTGCCCGCCAAAGCATAACAACAAACAGATAGATGATGAAAATTACTTTAAAACGTTAGGAAATAAATTTATCAACGTAGGAGACTGGAACGCTAAACTTCACCATTGGGGTTCAAGAGTAAAAACACCTTAAGGTAGACAATTGTATGTTGCGATGAAGAGCTACAACCTAGTGGCACTATCTGCTGGCGAGCCTACATATTGGCCAACCGAAACTTTGGTGTTATTAAAGGCATTGAATCCTGTGCAGAACTTGCAAAGGATCACTCAGCGGTCATAACCACACTCTTCTCATGCATAATAGAAAAACAAAAGCAACCAACACTATAAAAAAATTCGGATTGGGACATATTTAGAACAATTCCAGATGATAAAATAGAACTGAAGGTGCCACTGTAAACCCCGAAAGACATTGATACTGCTGTTATCGATCTAACCAAAACTATACAATATGCAGCTTGGGACGCGACACCAGATTGTAACTGGTATACTCTCAAACAAAAATGTCCTTTAATAGTAAAAGAAAAAATACAAGAAAAAAAAAGCTTTGTAAAAGATGGCAGACGACAAAAACAGAGAATGATAGAAACATTTATAATAGGGCCGCGAAGAACCTAGATTAGTTACTAACACAAATAAGAAATCAATCCAAGCAGTATATCTCCATCGGAAGCATCAGACTATTCCTTGTGCAAAGCTAGAAGAAAACCAAAGAGACCTCAAGTGCACGTCCCACCAACCAAGGATGAAAACAATAAATGGGCTAAAAGTGATCAAGAGAGGGCGACAGGTTTTGCGAATCATCTGGCAAAAGTGTTTGAACCATATGATTACCCATTTCAGAACATGAGGAGCAAGTGAGGGAACTTCTTACAGCTTCTTACCAAATGGACCTTCCAATAAAAAATAACAGCCTTGCAGAAGTTAAAGACACAATCGTGCAAGAAATAAATCCAAAAAAGCTCCAAGGTTCGATCTCATCACCGGCAAAGTCTTACAAGAACTCTCTGAGAAAGGCTACAAAGCAATACAACAAATATTCAACGCAATACTGAGAACTGGTTATTACTCTGGTCAATGGAAAGTAGCCTCAATCATTATGATACTAAAATCAGAAAAAAATCGAATGAAACGTCATCATATCGACCAATAAGCCTCCTTTCTAGTATATCTAAAGTCTTTGAAAAAGCCCTTTTAGAACGACTAAAACCGATTGCAGTGAACAAAAGACTTATACCAAATCATCAGTTTGGGTTCAGCATGGCACCACCAAACAAGTGCACCGGCTAGTCAACGTAATTGCTAAGGCCTTTGAAGATAAAATTTATTGCGCGGCTGCTTTTTTGGATATCAATCAGGTCTTTGGTAAGGTCTGGTACGACGGTTTAATATACCAGCTAAAACAAAGCTAACCAAGCAACTTCGTCACCTTGCTTAAGTCCTACCTATCAGGGAGACACTTATTCCTAAAGTTTCAGGAAGAACAGCCGGAACCATTACACATTAACTCCGCGGTACCTCAAGGAAGCATACTAGGACCCATCCTCTATACTTTATATACGGCGGATATTCCCACATCAAACAGAACTGTTGTTGCTACAAACGCAGATGACACGGCAATACTTGCTAAACACGTCAAACCGGAAGTAGCATCACAATACCTGCAGGAAAATCTAAATGAAATAGAACCCTGGTTGGATAAATGGAAAATTAAATAAAATGTATTAAAATCTGCACACGTAACACTCACGTTAAATAGAGGCACCTGTTCCCCAGATATTCTTAAGCGTCAACCACTTACGCAAACAGAAGACACTAAATACCCTGGGGTATGTCTGGACAGACGCCTAACTTGGAGGAAACACATCCTCACTAAGAGGAAATAACTCGGCTTAAAATTGAGGCAAATGTACTGGATAATTGGTAGATAATCTCAGTTAACACTGGAAAACAAGCTTCTGCTATACAAGACAATCGTCAAGCCAGTTTGGAGTTACGGAGTCCAACTATGGGGAACGGCTAGTAATTCTAATCAGGAAATCCTACAAAAATTCCAAAAGAAAGTATTAAGACAAATAATTAATGGCCCTTGGTATGTCCCTAACATTCAAATTGCAAAGAACCTACAAGTTTCATCGATTAAAGACGAAATTAAGAAGTTCAGTGAGCATTATAGTGTTAGAACCAAGTTCATCCTAACACATTTGTGAGAAATTGATACGAACATACAGGTGAAGTGCCGCGATTAAAACGATACAAGCCAAAAACTCTAATGGATAGGTTTGATTAGGTTTAACTTTAAATTAAGTGCATTTTATGTTATCAAAACATCTCTCAGAGATATTTATCAAGGGTAGCTTCAGTAGAAGTATCCTTACAAGTCATTTACTGTCTATGTTTATTTTTGTTGCATAATGATACAAATCTGTTCATTATTGTCCTATTATATGGACAGACCGTAAGAAAAGTGGGGTTAAAAAGGTATGACATGTTAAACTTGTTAAAAACTAAGGACATTCTTCGCTTATTTGCGAATAAACTCGTTTGTATTACATTATTCATGTGATTGATATAGGTACCCAGTATTCATAAACAGGTTAGCAAAATTAGAATTATTCCCCATTGGTAAAACAACGCACTGAATCAGCAGAAAATAATAACTCTACCCATAAAACCAACCTCAAGATATCAAAAACAAAAAGACAAATTTGTAATCTCCATAAATAGACAAAATTACTCAGAAAAAATTTTATTCACTTGTCCCACTGTGAAATCAAAACTCATCGATACCATAGCCAATTTAATAAAAATTTAACTATCATTTTTAAATTACAATGACCATGTTGAAACGTATCCGTTTTAAGTTATTTTTAAGTGCAAGCTGATCAATACTTTAAAAACTCAATCTGCAAGTTACAAAACCAATCAAAATTACAAAAAAAATCATTATAGTTTTGATTGTCTTTGTGGTTGGTGCTTTCAGAATTTATCGTTTAGAATCGTTGACACGTTTTTGTTAACATGTGATAAGTACAAACGTGTCAAATATCAGTTACAGCAATTAGTACCTGATACTTAATTTACGAGATATCAGCTACCCTGATGAACTACACGTATAACGGGAAATATACTGAAGAATATTATTTTAATAATTAATTGAGTTTTTAAAATAAATTTATGAAATACGAAAACTCAAATATAAGCCTGCTATTAATATAATAGTTTGATAAACTATTTAAAGGGCAACTATGGAATCTAATTTTATTTTAGTAAAAAATAGCTAGATGTTTAGTAAATTAAATACTATTAACAGTAAAAAACGCCATAATCAACGAACAAATTTAACAAAATTTAATCCAGTTATGATGTGTGTGTTAAATTATTGTAATAATGGGTTTTTTCCTAGACCTTGAAATAAATGATTTACCAAATAAATACGTTGAGTTACCACAGCATTACTATGATTTCATATACGTACTTAAAATTGAAAATATTTTAAACATTCACATTTTGTTTTCTGGGTATAATAACATATTTATTAATGTCTAAAAACTATTTTTTGGTACATTTGACTAGATATTTAATTGGTATGTTAAGCTTCAAGTTTTGAATGCTTTTATCAATTTCAAACTAAAGTTTTCGACAACTTTTCATTTACATTCAAGCTTGATTAAATTTGGTTTTTGATTATCAAATTCTCCAATTTTTCAATATTAACCTTCGCTCGTTAGATTGTGTTCTTATTTGTCATCTTCAAGTTTAATAGTATTTATTTATTAAAGGTCTAGTTATTATTATATACACTTAGCTCCAAAATAAATGAGGCATTGAATTTTGACCTAACTTTAATGTCTTATTTTATTTGTTGGAACAACACTTGCTGTTCAAGAACGTTGAAGAAGTGGAATTTATTTTAAATCTTCCTGGAAGGTAGTGGAAAAACGCGAACCATGTTTTTTTTTAATTATTGACTCACCCTGTGTGTTAATCAATGTAAATTTGGGATATCATCGACTTCTTCACCGGAAAAACGTGACCCACGATTAAACTTTCGCATTCTGTTATTAAATTATGATTAGACCCTTCACCAGTCCTTCTACACACTCTTTTTCTTCCATTTACCATGTTAAGGCAAAAACTAGACTTATCCGTATTTAACACACTGGACCATTCAGAAATGTTACGTTCTTCATAATTTTCAGTAAAATTTCTTATAGTAGCTTACTTACTCCACGAATTTAGCGAAGATTTTGCTGAAAATTTACAGCAGTCTTTTTTTATCGATTCCGTACAATCCCCAATCTCAAGAAGAGATCATCTCTTGGAGAAGTTTTTCGACCCCGACCAGAACGCACCTTCCGAGCAGTGCTTCCTGATTTTTCGTACTTGAGGATCGCTCTACGAGCAATTGCTTCATGGACTTCTACTATACGAGCGGCGTGACGTGTACTACGTCCATCGTTTACTAAAACAATTAATCTTGTTATTGTTCAGGATTTATTTGAGGCATTTTATGTAATTTTAGTAACTAAAACTTTTTTATTAATTAATAATGGTCAAAAATGTAAACATACAAGAAATACATTGCTATGGCAACGGCAATTATTTTGTTACGGCAATGTGGCCCTACAATGAATAAATTTGTGGAACAAACGTATTGATTCATCCAAAAATCTGTAATTCGAACAAATTTGGAGATAATCAATGAATAAAAAAAACAAAATACTTGTAAAAGAAGCGTGTTTCATATTGAAGCGCTTTCTATACCATTGCTTGATTAATACAGAGAATGAGACAAAGATTAAGAAACAACATGGTTCGAGTTTTTCCACTACCATCGCTTTATTTGGAACTGAGTGTATATTATATTAATGTAAGCTTATATTTACGTTTTCATATGTCATAAATTTAGTTTGACAACTCAATTAATTTTTAAACCTATCATCATTTACTGAGAACGATAACTGTAATTGACATCAAAACTCTCTCTCTCTCTCTCTCCTCTCTCTCTCTCTCTCTCCCCCTCTCTCTCTCTCTCTCTCTCTCTCTCTCTCCGTCTCCGTCTCCGTCTCCTCTCCGTCTCCGTCTCCGTCTCCGTCTCCGTCTCCGCTCTCCGTCTCCGTCTCCGTCTCGTCTCCGTCTCCGTCTCCGTCTCCGTCTCCGTCTCCGTCTCCGTCTCCGTCTCCGTCTCCGTCTCCGTCTCCGTCTCCGTCTCCGTCTCCGTCTCCGTCTCCGTCTCCGTCTCCGTCTCCGTCTCCGTCTCCGTCTCCGTCTCCGTCTCCGTCTCGTCTCCGTCTCCGTCTCCGTCTCCGTCTCTCTCGTCTCTCTCCGTCTCCGTCTCCGTCTCCGTCTCCGTCTCCGTCTCCGTCTCCGTCTTCTCGTCTCTGTCTCCGTCTCCGTCTCCGTCTCCGTCTCCGTCTCCGTATCCGTCTCCGTCTCCGTCTCGTCTCCGTCTCCGTCTCCGTCTCCGTCTCCGTCTCCGTCTCCGTCTCCGTCTCCGTCTCCGTCTCCGTCTCCGTCTCCGTCTCCGTCTCCGTCTCCGTCTCCGTCTCCGTCTCCGTCTCCGTCTCCGTCTCCGTCTCCGTCTCCGTCTCCGTCTCCGTCTCCGTCTCCGTCTCCGTCTCCGTCTCCGTCGTCTCGTCTCTCGTCCTCGCGTACCGCGGTCCGGCGTGGACGACCGACGGTCGGCGCGGGCCGTCGGACGGCCGTCCGTACGGTGACGTCCCGTCACCGGTCTCGGACGGACGACGGACTGCGTACGTCGGGACGGGCGGGGACGGGCGGGACGGACGGAGGACGGAGGACGGAGACGGAGACGGAGACGGAGACGAGACGGAGACGGAGACGGAGGACGGAGACGGGACGGAGACGGAGACGGAGACGGAGACGGAGACGGAGACGGAGACAGAGAGACGGAGACGGAGACGGAGACGGAGACGGAGACGGAGACGGAGACGGAGACGAGACGGAGACGGAGACGGAGACGGAGACGGAGACGGAGACGGAGACGAGACAGGAGAGAGACGGAGACGGAGACGGAGACGGAGACGGAGACGACGAGACGGAGACGGAGACGGAGACGAGACGGAGACGGAGACGGAGACGGAGACGGAGACGGAGACGGAGACGGAGACGGAGACGGAGACGGAGACGGAGACGGAGACGGAGACGGAGACGGAGACGGAGACGGAGACGGAGACGGAGACGGAGACGGAGACGGAGACGGAGACGGAGACGGAGACGGAGACAGACGGAGACGAGAAGACGGAGACGGAGACGGAGACGGAGACGGAAACGGAGACGGAGACGGAGACGGAGACGGAGACGGAGACGGAGACGGAGACGGAGACAAAGGCAGAGATAGAGATAATTAAAAAACAGAATTCGTATAAGCGGCCAACATAGTTAACTTGATGATAAAATCTAAGGCCCTTTTTGACAGAGGTATTTCTAATAAGACTGATAGACAGACCGTGTATGTAAAATAATGTAGAGGCGAAATCTAGCTTAAAGAGGAAGACACAGACATTTCTTTACATACATCAATGACCTTTACGTCTTATCTCTCTCATGCTTATTGTAATTACCCATCTACCTGCCCTTTCGCATTAACTATAGCCTCGTTAGTGCGATTCTTTCTTACCTGAATGAAACGGCATCATGGTAAGCAGCCTCTAAAAATTTCGGGTAGTCGGATGAAATCTTCTTTGCTAAATGAGCTCTGTCACGTGGGTTCTAAGAAAAGTTTGTGTAATGAGCATTGAGAGTGATATCTCGCTGTCCACGTCCTTGATGAGATATGTTTTGAGTTAAGAAAAACACTTTCTGTGATGACAACCTTTGTAAAAATATCAACCACCGAACCATTAGTTTCGCGCATTAGGTCGTCGATTATTATTAAGACCATTTTTTTAACGTCAAACTGCTCCATATCAGGTAAACCCTTCTAAGATTCCATTAAGAGACCTTTGAATAACGGTTTCCATTCGTTGTAGAACCAGATAATTTTTTCAATCGCTGTATCGTAGACAGTTTCGATATCGTTTTGAAAATCCACGATAAAACACGATTTACCACAACCCGATGGCCTTGCTACTATTGCCGAAAAGAGATGCTTAAACTGACCCTCCATATCGAATTGTGTAACGATACTAAAGGATTCTCTGTGATCACACTGGCTTAAATACTAGATGAAAAATCTGCAATCACTGGTGAACTCTACTTTTTATCGTGCTTTCTTTTAATATCAAAACAGTGATTTGTTTTTCTAGCATATAAACATCGAAAATTGACAATGAAGGCGCTTTATTTACCCTTTTTAATAATATCAAAATAATTCTATTGATTTCTTTGTAAATATCTACTAAAGCCAACACGCGTTTTAAAACTACTTAATTACTCATTAATTTTCGAAGTAATTTTTGTGTGTATACTGTTGTTGAAGGTTGACTGTACGTCACGCTCTCAAGGTGCAGTTTTGTATGTACACATAATATCTTGTTGAAGGCTGACCTCAAGGTAAAATAAGTATGTTGTTGTTACTTCATTACTCATTTGTTTAATGTAATTTTTATGTATAACTGTATAATGCTGAAGATTGACTTCAAGGTAGAATCGCTAAACATAACTACATGTTAACTTAAAAAAAATTTAATGGCGGCCGCCACTTCTATAAGATAACAGTAATACAGTTTAACCATTTTCATTCATATTGAATTAATTAATTTTTAGACTTGCCTTGTGTTATATCAATAGACATAAATAAATACATGTTTACTTAAAAATTCCAAGACTTGTATAAATTATTAATAATACAGGGTCATTTCAAATTTCACCCATTACAATACATGAATCCTCCGTTTTATGTTGAAGGTGACTTTTTATTCAGATAATGAAAAAATTCGAGCTAACACTTAAATTCAACCTTATGAATGTTTTATTGCTATAGATTTACTTACGCTATCTGTAATAATTTTAACGTTTCAACATTTTTTAGGATAATTATGCAGTCTCTTTTATAATAATCTCATTACTAAAAATAAACCACACTGTAAAACAAAAACAGTTATCCTTGTCAGAATGATATTTAAACTTCATGTTAGATAGACATGAACGCATGTTAACTTTAAAAAATATCAAGGCCATCTGCTTCTATAAAATATCAATAATGCAGTTTAACCATTTTCATTCATTCATCCATTCATTTAATTTTTAGATTTACCTTATGCTATCTATACCTGTCTTAAGAGGCTAGGGCCTCTTATCAGAATGCAAATTCAAATTTCTCACAATAACCAATCAGAATGCCTAGATCTAAATACAACTTCAAATTTCACGACAAGGGGACGAGGGCCTATATCTGCTTTGCAAGACTGGGGCCCACTTATTAGTACACTATTCCCAGCTAAGGGGGCCACGACAAGAGGGCGCAGACCCTAACACAAGTTCCTATATCTGCCCCATTAAGCTAGCATTAGGGTCACCATATTAACATGCAAAAATTTACAAGGCCAACTCCAAGGCCAGGCCCAACGCCAATTGCAAAGCCAGGCCTGAGGTCAGCCTCAAGGTCAAAATACTAAATTTAATCATTGAAAATTCTCAAGGCCAACTTCAAGGCCGAGCCCAATGCCAACTCCATGGCCTTGCCCTGACGTCCACCATGCGGGCGTCAAGTTCAAACCGAGATCAGTCACGTAGGTAGCCTTAGGAATTCTCAAGGTCAAATGACGTCACAACAAACAAAATGGCGGCCAAGGTGTTGGTGTTCTACTTGCAACCATTAATTATATCTGTTAACGATTCCAGTTCTGAGAGTGGCACTGACAGTGAATAATTTTTTATAATTTAAATGTTTTAGTTTCAATGTAATATAAATATTGTAATTTTTACATAACATATTGATAGCTAAACAATAGGTGGACTGAATACATGTACTGATTCATGTAAATTGCCTTTCATTTAACTTGGGGCAATATGAAATCTATTTAAACTGTGCTAAATTAAAATATTAAACACCTATTATTTCGCTTGAACTTCAAACCATATTACTCTGTACCAGTGGCGTATTTACAATTTGACATTGGAGGGGTTTGGCAAATTCGGTACTCGCTAGTGATAACAAAAGAGAACGGCAAGAAATATGGTAAATACGAGTTGCACAAACAAATAAATCAACCAAGTTTTTTATTAGTTGAATATCTAAATAACTTATTGGTATGAGCACAAATATAAAACATATTAGTTTAAACGAACAATTCTCTAAATAATAAATTCTAATCTTTGAGGTTTAGGTGTCAATTCATCTATTACCTCATCCGAAGATATGCCCATATTTGCATGTACAGATAACATGGCGAGTCCATTGAGTCGTTCCCTTAAACAAAAGTTTCTGTTAATTAACTTAACCAATTTGGTTCAAAACTCAGAAAAAAATTGAGATTTATTGCTTACCTCAGATATAGTGTTCCTGAGATAGGTTTTTATTCTCTTTAAGGTAAAAAACGATTTCTCTGCGGTTGATGTTTACACTGGCAAGCAAGACAATATTTTTAATAGTTGAAAAATATTCGGGAAAATCTCTGAATTTAACCATAGAGAGCAGCCATTGCGTTTTTAGGCTTATCTATGTCATCCATCTCCAAAATCTTTCTGCGCCATAGTACAAATTCAGATTTTGCATCATCTTTACAATTACTAAGATCGACCGGTTTCATAAATGTTGAACCGACTTTCAAAGTCAACAAGATCTTGTTCGTTAAAAGATTTTGGAAATAGTGACTGAAATCCAATCAACAACTGATGATGATTAAAAAAAAGTTCTTTAATTTCCATAATAAATGTGGGGCAGAATATGGTTATCCTAAAGTAATCCTCTGGGCAACTCGAACTCAATTGAGGATTAGCTCTGTGTTTGGTATCTTGCAAGCCTTGAATCAGTGAAACGCTGAGTTTATCAGCGATTTTTAAAATATCTGCATATATATTTTTAAAAATCTGTTCTGAATCCTCTCGAAGACCTTCATTTTCTTTTAACATCGTATCAGCCAAAAACGCTGCTTTTTTCAAATATACATCTTTCCTTTGAAAGCTTTTACTTAATGGTAAGGCAGGACTGAATATTTTTGCTGCAGCAAACAAAGATACCAGAAAATCGCCTTGGGGTATGGCAGAGCGTAAAAGGCAGAATTCCTGGAAGTCTCCAAATCATTACATTCCGAGATTGCCTCCAAAGATGCTAAAACTAGCAAACTAGCTCGACTAATTCAATAAAGTCGTTAATGGAATGGAATGTCTCAATCCATCTAGTAGCACAGTTTCTTTTTAACATTCTGGTTTGCTGCTGTTCTGTAAGAGTGTCGATATTTTCATTTAACAGCTTTTCGTTTCGGAGATATAAAAAAATCGTGTGCTTTACCCACAATCCCAATACAGTTACGAATTGATTGAATTTCGCAAGATTTTGATACCACCAAATTCAAGCTGTACGCAGAACAATGTACATATTGGGCTAAAAGATGGACTTTGTTAATATGAGATTGTACACCATTTGTTTTTCCTGCTATGACAACTGCCCCATCAATGTCAAATGATTGAAGTCTATCTAGAATTAGTTGAGCAAAACCTTCACCGGTAACATCCACTGCAGGGACAAACTGAACAAAGTCTTCTTTTAGCACACATTTTTCTAAATCTACATACCTTGCACATATAAATGCTTGCTCAACACCACATATATAGGCTGTTTCATCAGCGAGAACCATGAAACACCTAGAACTATTTACATTTACGTCTCTGTGATCCCGAACAGAAACTTCTTGTTTTCCGCATAAGATTATAGCGTCAATAATTGGCTTAATATTTTTCTATTTTCTATAATTTGTTTATTTTGTCCAGAATCCAATTGGTTTTCTATAGATAAACTACCATTTTTTGATACTTTGAAAAAATTATTGGCATCGGTCACACATTTCAGATGATATTTTAAAGTTGCTTCTTGAAGACTTCCACTGCATGTTTCCAGTTACAAGATTCCTTTTAACCAAAGCTCCAATTCTTGCGAATTTTACACCGGCACCTGTTTTCGCAAAGAGACAACAGTTTTTGCAAAATTCCCCATCTTCGTTTACCTAATACAGCAGTCAGGGCGAGCGTACTAACCAAGAGTGTTGAAATTTACGCTTGTTAGTGGCAGGAAAATTATAATTTGGTGGAGGTACCCAGACGTTACCGAGCAGAAGACTTTTTCCGAATTGTCCATGGGGCAAGTGTTAGAAAGGCAAAGGCCAGTATCTCTAGGGCTAATTATAGGTTTTTGTGTTCTGGCACTGAGGATTTCAATTTCAACTTGGGCGTGGTTTTGGACATCTGTATGTGGATCGCTAGAAGTAGAAGCATGTGCAGATTCAGGTCGAATTTCTTCCAACCTCCTTTGTTTTGGAGGTACGGTGAAAAAATCCGACATTGTTCTTGGACGTTTTTGTGCTTCATTGTTATTCATTGTAGGTACCTATTATCTGTAAACCTATACTAACTTATATACCATCAGCGAGTAACGCTTCGTTGCTTATCTGTAGAAAGTGAAAGTTATAAAAGTTTTATGAGTTCTGAGTAGCCTGAAGGTCCTTGATCATCATAATTCATTAGAATTTCTTTATTTTTGAAAATCTCTAAACTTTCATAACAATCAAGTTCGTGCTTATTACTAACATATTTAATTAATGATAACTCATCTACTACATCATTTTTATCAAACATATGTAGGGCTACGACAGACTTGTCCCAACGTCTGTATTTTATATGAGCTAAATGTTCGTTAAAGCGAATTTTGATAGATCGTTTAGTTTGCCCCACATATATTTGTTCACAATTTTTACAATTAACCTTATAAATTCCCGATCTATCCTGATTATCCGCTTTATCTTTTGGATTGCCTAAAAGAGTTTGCAAACTATTATCTGAAGTAGTGACTGTTTTCAAATTAATTTTGGAAAAGATTTTAGATTGACCTTTTGTATAAGCAGGATGGTTTGGTAACTTTACATACTTTGTTTTCTCTAGCGTTACCTCATCATATGTGTTTGTTTCCTAACTATATTCATAACCACTTCATCTAAAAACCCATTGTATGTAGTTATTCCTTTATAGTGCGCAATTCTTTATTATAATTTTGTACTGAAAGAGGAAAATTAAGCAATCTATGAACCAAAAAGTTAAAAGCCGCGAGTTTATGTTGTCTACAGTGATTTGAGTCATTGGTTATGATTATTTTAGTGCTAATTTCCTTACGATAAATATCTATATCTATCATGGGTAAATTTGATTGTCGGAAATTTAGAATTTAAAGTTTCTACTAAGTTCTGAACACTACGAATTTTAGTATTAAGGATGGCAAACACAGGAAAATAAGGCAAATCACGTTTTAAGTATGTCTCAAATTTAGCCATGAATAGATTGGCTATAAACGGAGATAAGCTATTGCCCATTGTCGTACCATGTTCTTACTGGAAAAATTGATGGTTAATTTTGAAAATGGTTTGTTTCATACACAAATCTGTTAAATTAAGAAAATCTTCTACTTCTCTATCGTCCAAATGGTTTTGTTTTAAAACATCTTCTAAATAAAGTAAGGTTTGATCTATTGGAATGCTCGGAAACAGTGAACAAACGTCGAATTAGACTAAAATTTCATTTCAATGTTTTTAATTTTATCAATAAATTAATACGAATTTGCCACACTGAAGTTGGGCTGTCGGTAGCAGAGGTTATGAAATTTACTAGATAACCATTTGGACAGCAGATAAGTAGGTGAATTAATACCAGAAACAATAGGTCGCATAGCATTACCTGGTTTATGAATCTTAGGCAAGCAATACCGTAAAATGGGGTTACTTTGGCACCCGGGGCCTACTTTGACAGTTTGCTTATATTTCTTTCCCAGTTTCATGTTTTTTTTTTTTAGTTTGAGTTTGAGTGTGTTTTTCTATTGTTACAGGTCCTAACTAAGTAATAATGCCCAGAAATTACCTCAGAAAACTTATGGCTCGTATCTACAGGAATTTTGATGAAGAGATCCTAGCTCGAGCACTCGCCGCCCTTAGGGGCGGCATGTGCCAGGCTGAGGCAAGTCGGCGGTGGAATATTCCCCGAGGAACCCTTCAAAATAGATCAAAGGGCACGCAAGAACAGCGCCCCGGTCATCCAATAGTATTTCAACCCGAGGAAGAGCGGCTACTTACGAGAACTCTAACAACCGTTAGTGATTGGGGATTTCCTTCAACGAAGGCCGACATTCGTGAAGTGCTGTATAGATATCTCTAAAAACGTGGCCGTCGGGCAAAAGAGTTTAAAGACAATGTTCCCGGCAGTGATTTCCTAGAAAACTTTATCATTCACAATGACCTAAGTGAGCGTTTAGCTTCAAATATTAAAAGCGCTCGAGCCGCGGTAGGACTAAACGATATTCGAAGCTTTTTCGATAATATTGAAGCCGTGCTACAAAATTGTGACAGTAACTTGGTTTTCAACTATGATGAGACGAATATACAGGATGACCCTGGTGCCAAAAACGTCATCGTACCACGTGGAACCAAACGAGTGGAAAGAGTCCAGCAGCACTCTTCTAAAGTTTCTGTAAGCATTATGGTGTGTGGAAACGCCGCGGGCAACTTATTGCCTCCAATGGTTTACAAATCAGATTATTTGTATGAGAATTGGACGAATGGGGGCCCACCCGGAACAGTTTATGGAAACAGTCCAGGCGGGTGGTCTGACAAGCCGTTATTAGAAAAATGGTTTTTTAGCGTTCTTATGCCTAAAATTATAGAACTTGATAGCAAAAACCAAAAATTGGTGATTGGAGACAATCTCGCCTCACATTTTCTCCCAAAGTTATCACAGCATGTGAGGAAAACAATATTTATTGAACACCGTTGCCTCCAAACAGCACGCACTTGGTGCAACCACTCGACGTGGCAGTTTTCGCGCCTATAAAAAAAAAATGGTGCGAAATTTTAGGCAAGTGGCGCAATGAAACTAAATCGATCACTTCCATACCAAACGAATATTTTCCGGCGCTGTTAAATCGACTGTGGAATAGCATCAGCCCCAATATTGTTCAGAATTTAGTTTCTGGCTTCAGGGCTACAGGGCCTTCAATCCTGTGGAAGTTTTAGAGAGAATTCCTAACGCCTTATCAACAGGCAATGCACAAATTCAAGAAAATCTAAATCAAAGCTTAATTGATGTCCTCCAAGAGATGCGTGGTTCGAATAAAGAGCAAAAAGTTGTTCGTATGTGAGGAAAGAAAATAAAGGCGGGAAAACGACTTCAAATTGCAGTCCAAGAAGAACCGTCTTCTGTACCGGACTCAACTAATAACCAGCAAACATCTGAAGAACCAGTGGCTGGCCCGTCGGGAAACCAGAGAAAAAACTAAAAGAAATCCCATCAGTGACACAGAACTAATCAGCAGTGATGAAGAGACTAGCATAGTTTTACTGCCCAGGAAGCAGCCACCTAGGATTAAAAAAAATAAGAGAGAAGGAGGCCTTTGTTAAAGTTGTATAACAAACTGGAAGAACTACACAGGACCAGATTGGATATGTTGCAGTGTGTGCAAAAAATGAATCTGCGGAGTCTGCAACGATGAAAGTAAGGATCCATATTATACGTGCTCAAGCTGTATAAACCAGTGTTTCGAATCGGATGATAGCCAAAAAGACAAAGATTTTGAGTGTTGAATATTTGCAGTTCCTACTTATATGACCTTTTCAGTGTTCTACGTACCTACCTATCTACCAAATATATGTTTTTTTATACCTACTATAAGTATGTTTTTAAGTTTCTCATTTTTGATAAGCAGAAAAATGTTATTTTCGCGTTAAATTTATAAATAAATCTATTAAATTAACTTTGACGTCGTTTTTGAACCCGTTACAGTTGATTTTTTTCTACTCAGAAGGTTTTAAAATGATATTTATACCTCTATACTGTTTTTTTGGTGCCAAAGAAAGCAGCGCCTACTTTGTATAAAATGCGATTTAAGCAACCTGTCAAAGAAGTTTCATTTTTCTGCCTACTTTGGCACCCAACAAAAATTTTTTTTTCTTCGTAGTCCTTTGGAATTTTTCAGCAAAATTTTAATGACATGCTCTCCAAAGGACACAAGGTACGATGCAATTTCAAAACACGCTATATTACAGCTCGTTTTCAAGTTATACTACCGAAATAGGTCAAAACCTGCCAAAGTAACCCCATTTTACGGTGCATCCTAGGTAGCACCGGATTGGATACCGTTAGATGAAATCTAAGAGAGTCATCCACAACTCTTTTACATGCTAATAAAACCTTCCTAGTTGAAGTAATCATTTTAGGAAGAGGATCTTTGGTAATTACTGAATAAGATCCCGAACGTAAGAGTTCTTTGTTTAAAATGGAAACTTTATTGCCTTTATCTGCTTTGAGGTAAAATCAATTTTTACTTTTGAGATATTTAACAATTCGAAGTTCTGAATGATTTAAATTAAATTTTGACCCTTGTTGGACATTTTTCGAAATTTGAATTTTACTGGCTAGTCTAACGTAGTTTTTGAAATTTTCATCATAAGGAAACTAGTACTAAAAGATTCATAAACAATGACTCAAATCACTGTAGACAGCATAAACTCGCGGCTTTTTTCTTCTGGTTCATAGATTGCTTAATTTTCCTCTTTCAGTTCAAAATTATAATGAAGAATTACGCACTATTCAGATGAACTGGTAATGAATATAGTTAGGAAACAAACACATTGGATGAGGGTTAAGAACGTAACTACATTAGATAACGCTAGAGAACAAATAGAAACAAAGTATGTAAAGTTACCAAACTATCCTGCTTGTACAAAAGGTCTATCTAAAATCTTTTCCAAAATTAATTTGAAAACAGTCACTACTTCAGATAAAACTCTTTTTCGCAATACAAACGATAAAGTGGATAAGCAGGAAAGGTCGGGAATTTATAAGATTAATTGTAAAAATTGTGAACAAATATATGTGGGACAAACTAAACTATCTATCAAAATCCGCTTTAAAGAACATTTAGCTCATATAAAATACAAACGCTAGAACAAGTCTGCGTAGCCCTAAATATGTTTGATACAAATCATGTAGTAGATGAGGTATCATTAATTGAACAAGTTACTAATAATCACGAACTTAATTGTTATGAAAGTTTAGAGATCTTCAAAAACAAATAAATTCTAATGAATAATGATGATCAAGGACCTACAGACTACTCAGAACTCATTAAACTTTCATAATTTTGACTTTCAGTTTCACCAGATAAGCAACGAAGTGTTACTCGCTGATGGTATATAAGTTAGAAACTTTCTTTAGTCCGCCCTAGTCGACCGCTGATGATGATAGCGTAGCTATCGAAACGCGTTCGGTGTTTTTTAATTTTGTGGGCACGTGGGTGTATTTTGTTTGTTACAGATCCTGCCACAGTTCCAGTGTTCCAGATTTTTCTATTGGTCTGTCGTAAAACGAAATCTTAAAATCCAATATTCGAAACCCAAAGTACTAAGTTAAAATTGCTAACATGTTACTTGCACTGCACATTTGTTGCAAGTTATCGTGTAAGCGCATGTCGAACGACCTTTCGAGTAGCAGTAGCACGAACATGTTCGCCGGGATTCGTGGAAAAGGAGGTAACGGACAGCGATTACGGTACGGCAAGGCCCTTCACACTTCTAACGCCCGACTACTACTAGTAGTTGTTCCAAATTGCTAGGTATGAATTTAGTTATAAACGTTTTTGTACTCGACGTTTCATATACGTGTGTAGCCAACCAGGAAATTGTTATTCTCGCATCAATTCAGAAAAAATGTTTTTTATTAATAAAAAACAAGAAGTAAACTTAAAAAATCAATTATTTATTAATGTGCTCTTGCCATTTTTTTGTTTGGTACCGTCTGGGGAGGGGGGCTTAAGCCCATGACCCCCTCCCGTAAATACGCCACTGTACTGTATACACTTTCTTCTACAGGAATGAAATAATCACAAATGTATCGATATTGATGTTATCGTAAAGTATCAGCAAGAATTATGTTGATTACAAAGCAATAATTATGCTTCTAGAAGGGTTGTTATAAATCCTGAGAATAACAAACTAGTTGCAACTTTTATCAATTTTTCCATCTGAAATGATTTAATTTATAATAAACAAAAAAAAGTATGTTTACTTACAAATATATGGGTTATGCATTAGGATGGTAGTATGTAATTATAATCAAACCATGTCCTAAATTATGACAATTCACTGTCGCAGCAAAATATTTTTGACGCTATCAATAAAAAAGTGGATATAGTCGGGCCGGCGAGAGGTGTCTTATGACTCATCTTTTAGTAAAGCAAGGTTTAAGATTTTAAAAACGTATGTCGTTATTGGTTATTGGTTATTGGTCAGTAATTTTGAATACCAACAAAACATCGTCAATGTTTCTAGGTTATTTTAAAACTTAAGCCGCGCTGTGAAATTTAAATAAAATTACTGTTCGAATATCTCGGGATATAGCATCCTAAAGGTCTTAAAAATCCAGTCTATTTGCACTTATTCTGGCATGTAAAGTCCACCGACTGTGGGTAGTCATATGATCAAAATATATTGTACAACTGTAAACGATTATCAGAACCGAGACCGGGTCAACAAAATTTCGTTTTGAATCTGTTTTACAAATTAGTTATATCAATAATTTTCAATAAGAAACGAATTAGCTAGCAGTAGGCAATGCGAGAATGAAGTGCGAAAAGTTTGGTTAATTGCGGAGGATTGTTTTTAGCCGACAGATCCCACTGTGTCAAAAGAGTCAAGACTGTAATTTGGTTATCGAAACCACTTATAAATAATTGATTTTATCACTGTATTGGATGTTAAAAATGAGATTTATTATTAGTTAATAATATAATCGATTTTAAAAATCTCAGTTTACAGTTTGTCAATATATATATATATATATATATATATATATATATATATATATATATATATATATATATATAGGGTGTTCTAAAAGTCCATCAGGAAACTCCGGGAGGAGAATCTACGAACTAAAATAATAGCAGTTTGTAAGGAAATTTTTTTTCGGATTGTCATTTGTTTGCAAGTTACGGCTTGTCAAAGGCCGATTTTTTAAATTTTCTTTTTAAATAACTTATGCAGTTCAAGGTCGATTAGTCTCCATTTGACATACTTACTAATTAGATCAAGTTCTATAGGAGCAGTAATAAAAAAGTTCTATTATGCGCCGTTAGAGGGCACTTTACCTAAAACTCAAAACTTGTTTTGTTGATAACTTTTTTCTCTTGCCAAACATCGCAAAAATATGAACATTATTATAAAGAGAAACAATATTAGAAAAAATTATGTGCTCTTTATTCAAGCCGATAAATGCAACCGTTCAGTCACAAAAGTAACTTATAATCCTTATATTATGTGTGTAGTATTTTCTCTTGTATTGGTGTTTATGTATTCGTATTTAGTTTTTTTTTTCAGTTTGTCCTGTAATTGGTACTTGTTTCTGTTGCACAAATAAAATGTATTATTATTATTATTATAAAATAGGAGAATGTGTCATACTTTGCTCGTGCAATTCCACTGTCTAACGCTATCTCTTTGTAAAACCAGAATCGTTAATAAATAAAACAAAAAAATTGTTCTTTGACAAGCCGTAACTTGCAAACAAATGACAATCCTAAAAAAATTTTCTTACAAACTGCTATTATTTTAGCTCGTAGAATCTCCTCCCGGAGTTTCCTGATGGACTTTTAGAACACCCTGTATATATATATATATATATATATATATATATATATATATATATATATAATACCTTATAATTAAAGGTCATCACCTTCACTTTCACTATCATCTTCACTTGACTCTCAGACATCGATTATTAGAGGTTTTACCATTTCCTCAGCCCTTTGTTGAACAAATCGGACTATTTTAATTACAGTTTCCCTTTTCCTAGCGGTTTGTTTTTTGTGCTTTTCAAATCATTATCATGCTATGATTTTCGAACGCTTCCTCGACGAAAAATCCACGTCTCATCCAAAAAGACAGGATCGTAACTACTTTCACAACTAATATTTTCGCAAAAATGTTGCTCGAGCACCAGTAATATGAACCTGCTCCATTAAACGCCTTCTTCCATCGTCAACTTTGAATTTAAAACCAATTTTGTGTAACAATTGTTTCGAACTCGTTAGTAGTAAACGGACACTTGCGCCGCCATCTTGGATTTTAACGTCACAAGACCGCCCACATGGGAGACCATATTTTCCACCCCTAATTATTTTTTATTAGCTTACGTGTAGGACGTTTTTTTTCACCCCTATTTTTTACAAACCCCCGTGTGGAACCGTATTTTCTACCCTTTTTCTTTTCGAAGGCCCTTTTTCCACCCTAATTATTTTTTATACACCCACATGTAGGACGCGTTTTTTCACCCCTATTTTATGACAGCTCACGTATATAGGCGTATCTTCTACCCTATGATTTCTCTTCGAGTCAACCCTAATTAGAGCCTTCCTGTACTTGCTCTCATGAGGGGTAGGTCTTGGTGCTGGACCTGGTCTTGGGGATAAGTCTTAGGGTTTGGTCTTGGGGGGGACCTGGAGTTAATCTTAGGGTTATTTTTGATGGTAATCTAATTAAGGTCATTTTTGGTTGTATTAAGAGCAGTGCCCCTGGAGGTTAGGCAAAAGCACACGCATACAATGTTGGAAATTGCATAATTACCCTAATAAGATATTATTATTATTAAAATTATCGATCCTATTGTTTTAAAATGGTCAAATGGTATTGGATGATCTTTTACCTATACGAGAAAACATTGTATTTCTAATAAGGAGGTTCTTGTAAGACACGTGTAGGGCTTCGCAACTTGTTCTCAGGCCTTCGCCCTCCTGACCGGAGCTGGTATGGGAGCCTAACCTTATAAGGCAAATGTAGAGCTTAGCCCCTCTCGTGGCCCCCTAGATGCAATTGTATGAGGGTTTTAACTTAATCTTTCAGCTGTAGGCCTTCGCCCCGTCATACAAAACTGTATTCTAATAAGGAGGTTATTGTAAGACAAGACTTGTATCAGGGTCTGCGTCCTGGCCCCTTTGAGTTAAAATTGATTTTAGTGACATCTAGCGGCGTATAGACTAATGAACATTTTCTATAATAGAAGTTGATAATGCACACCTCTCTCTCTTGCTCTATCGTGTTTCTCTCTCACCCTCTCTCTTTCGGCTCTTTCTCACACACACACACAAACAAATCAATTAATTAATCAATCTAAAACAAATCACGCTCGATTACCAGATCAATCCCAATCAATCAACCGAAATTATGTCTTACAGTTTGCGGAAACCAGGTTAAAGTTCAAACTGAATACATTAAAGTCTAATTAAATATGACGTGAAATAATAAATAATTTCTACCCTAATGCAATGATGTTTTATGTATAGGCAGCTTCTCTAAGCAGTCACCACCTATACATTCGGGAAATTATATCTGATTTTATTTGCATGTTCAATTACATACACACAAAATTGTTTCATTGTAACGTGTTCATTAACAGGTGTAAAAACCCCATTAAAAAAGACTCGAAAGTAATAATTACTTATATATAACATAGAGTTAAATTAAATTAACATGTTTTTAAGAATATCAAACTGATGTAATGGAAATAAAAGGCAAAAGGTTTTAATGGTTTTATTATTATACGTGAATTAACAATAACTACAAGTTGAAAATCCACAAATACGTGCGTACTTACTATTTTGTAGAGCTGATCTTATGACGTCATCCTATAAGCGTAATAATACATTTTAAAAAAATTTTATCGACATTTTTGTTAGCAATATCAGGTAAAAAACATATATTAAAATAATACCCTCACCTTTAGAAGTGTTTCTTACTTCAGCTGTACCATACGTTGAACTGAAATATTTTTTATACAACGTGTCTCACTAAAATACGATTTGTGAATGGCTGGATATAAACAAACTATTACATGCCGATCATTATCTATTTTAGAAAGTAATACACAAAAAACCTGAATACCGCTACACGTATTTAACAATCATGTTGTACTTACAAAAATTTACATTCAAAACACTTACAAATATTTTAAAAATTTTGCTAACGCATAAATTACTTTAAATAATTGAATCTTCAGATTACATAAAACTATTGTATACTCAATTACGTTCACACACACACACACACACATACACGTACAGCACACACACACACACACACACACACACACACACACACACACACACACACACACACACATGTGATTCACGTTATATGGATTTTTATCAGTTGGGATTAATAGCAATGTCAACTAAACGTTTTAAAAAAATTTCTAATCTGAAATAAGAGTGACGTAATCTAATTTTATTTGAAATTTCATGGAGAGCATCATCATCATCGAGATTTTGAGATACAATCACCTCATCGTCTTCACCTTGAACGATTATATTGTAACAAACTATAAAGCAGCTAATAACCCTAACAGTTTTATCAGACATTATTATTACATGGACATGGACAGGAGGTTATCCCTAAATTAAATGGTTTCAACACGGCTCTGGAAATGCTGTACACTCTTCAAATCTTTCAGCTCCTTCTCAGAAGCTGTACCGTATTCATTTCCTTCAATTTTATCTGCATTCTGTTTCGAGACTGTAGTGCGTTTTTCTAATAGGTAAACAGAATCTTCAATACTGTGATGCGTGTAGCAGCAGCATAACACGTTAGCTAGCTAGTTTCACCTCTATATTATTTTACATGCAAGCCTGACCTTATCATAAATAAATACATCTGTCAAAAAAGCTAACTAAACATAACTCAACGGACTGGGCATAGCAAGCAGCGTTTCCAATTATAGCTTTTAGTCAACACAGTAGTGCCTACAACTACATACAATCGACTAGCACTGCTTTAGCACGAGGATCAAACGAAAACACGCACGCACGTACGCACGCACGCAAACTCGCACGCACGCGCGCACGCACGCACGCGCGCACGTACGCACGCTCGCACGCACGCACCCACGCACGCACGCATGTACGCACACACACACAATGGTAAATATTAATAATAATAGTTTTGAAAAAAACTGTTGTTTACAAATGCTATGGAAACTAATAAATTAGGAAGCGAAAGATAAATTATTATAACTACAAAACACGATGCGATTATATGAAACGAAATACGAAGAATAATTTGAGGTTAAGTACCCAAGAAAACATCTGACAGCGTCATGCGCTTTGACTTTAGAATCGACATACATTTTTAAGTCCTGAATTTAAAATATATAGCAGACGTATGTTATATAACCCGTCTTTCTTTAATTGGGAACTTCGCACTAAGATAAAGGGAAACAGATGCATTTCACAGTAATAATTATATCCCCATTCTCGAGTCCGCCATGAGACACCTCTCCCCGGCGCTACTATATAATGGATAATTTTTCTAGTATAAATTTTAAAAACATTCACTAATTTTCAACTTTGATTATTTTATGAAAATGTATGTGGAGACACCTGCCGATAAAAGTATTAACTAAAATGTATTTTTCTGATTTAATGAAGGCTTAGTTCCTGTAATTTCAAGAATGAGTCTACCCAACTTTATTTGGATCAAACTATAACTAACAAAGGTTGCATTGTAAACAATCAGGCATTGATCACCATAGACAACGAAATATCTGATTCCGATTGTTCTTCTGAGAGTGAAAGTAATTTAGAGGAGGAGGAGATGTGTATATTATGTATGTAGTGTTGTAAAATGTGGTCAAAACCATACCTAATGATTCCTAACAAGTATTTAATGAACATGTTAGGTGTACATTATTTGCTTAATAATCTGTTGGATTCTTTATCAAACATAGTATTTTCAGATTGTTTTCTGAAACATTAATTCATAATGAACACACGAGCATGCGCGTATTCAATACCTTCGATTTATTCTGAAGCGTGAAATATGAAGGGCAATAAGCTTTGAGTATAATATATATATATATATATATATATATATATATATATATATGTATATATTGAGATGTTTAGATAGGAGTAGGACAAGGATCGGACAGTTTAACTACTAATTTATTTATAAAAAGGGGTGATTTCAAGCATGATACATGTGCGAGACATTCATTTGATATAATTTGGTTCACGATGGGTTTAAAGTGGATTTGTTTTGGGCAAAATAATCTGAATAACATTTATACAATTTGATTTCATCATAAAAAGCATTGTGCTACCAACAAAAATGTCACGAATGTTAAATAAACATATTTCCGTAATGCAATTTAGTATTTTGGTTTGTTTCAATAAATATTTTGGCATGAGAATATTTTACAGGTGTTTAACACAAAGTCTAAAGATAGATTTATATTAGGGATATTATATAAGTAGTGTAGAATGCAGGAAATTTGATAAAATTTAAGAAAGGGTTATAATATGGACTTAATATGATTATTTCTCACATATTTTTGGAAGCGATTGTGTGACAAACTTAGTGATGCAATTTAAATAGTAAGAGCAGTACATAGAACATATTCACACAAAGACATTTACATGTAGATACATTTTTATAGTGAAATTTCAAGAAAGTGTGTTAAACGATATGATTTTTTAATGCAACATTAATTTATACAATGCAAGTGAAATGAACATTAAATAAAGTAAAGACAGTTATTACAAGTTATTAGAATAACATTTTGAGTTACACAAACGTTTTTAAGTGTAAGTTATTTGTAATTTTAGAATTAAGTTTGGTTATGTTTTAAATTTTATGTTTTTTCACAAATTTTTAGTTTTTTTGATAATTTTAGGCTTAAATTATATTATTAAGGTGATTAATAGGAGGTCTTCCTCAATATTTCATAGCAATATAAAGTGTACAATGCATTTCAGCGCAAAATTTCATGAAATGGGGGTTGAATTTATAATTTTTCTAGATAAACATAAAATTCCTTTAAATTTAAGATTTCGAACTATAAATGTGTGTTTTCTTATGCTAAATTTTATCTATTTTATCTATTTTGTAAGATTAGGTAGTTATAAGCAAATTTAAATTAGATTAGGTCATTTCGCATAATATTTAAAGGAACCATATCTTGTTGGATGTCTATCTATTCGCAATTTTACACAGATTTCATTTCTGTCATTAGATTTTGAATCCGTAATTGTAGAAGAAAGATATGGCTAAATTTCTATTTTAGTTAAATGTGTAAAATTTTTCAACCAATCAGAAACATGGTTACATAGGTAGATTTGCTAGAAAAAAATTGAAGATTTAGTAACAACCAAAAGGGTATAAAAGGAATTGCCCTGGAAGTGGATAGCTCTCTATAATTTGTCAGTTTTTTTGAAAAGGTTAAAATAGTGTTGTGTTTTTGTGTTACAAGTAAGTTTTTCTAACCTATATAATCATCGGAAAAAAGTTAATAAAAAACGGAGAGACGAGTATTCAGGCGCAATGTTTTTATACCGACAATAATTTAAATATTTAAGTTCGGTTACCGATACCTGTACGTTTTCGTAAAATTCATTACGAGTTAATAATTTGTGTGACGATTTATGTTGAACGTTTAAATTTTTCGTTTTCTTGAATTTGAATTTGGTTACGTTATACCAAAATAAATTCGTAATTATTTTTCGTCATTTGTGTTTTATTTCTTGCTGCGAATTTCTTTTAATAATTAATATTTGAGCCGGAACCTAAAATAAAGTGACATTAATTTAAACCTTGGACAACCACTAAATATTTTATAAACGATACCATCAGAAATCATTAATATATTTAAATAAAATTTTATCGAAATTAAATTTGTGGTTGGAGTGAAGCCGTATTGAAGGAGAAATATTACCAGTTACGGAAGCGAACGTGATCAACAACCCGAGCACCAGTTAGCAGCTAATGGGTATATGGTAGCAGTACGAATACATTGGAAAGTGCCTGCACCAAATTGGAACAACCTGTATGAAGACATCAGTTTGAACTTGGAACATTTATATGTGAGTTACTTTTGAATATAACCCTATCTATTGTGTTCATTGTTGTATTTGATTTCCTGCAATAATTATTATTGGTTATATGTATAGGTGTGTATTTTCAATAGTACTTGTGTAAACACCTGCAAAAGGAAACAAAATTTTAAATTATTTCCAAATTTTAAATTCAATTAAAAGCATAAACATAAAATCAGCAAGTCATTGTTTGACAGTTTTGACATTTAATAATTTCATTCATTAACGTTACAACACATGCGTTAGAAGTATAAATTGTGTTCAGATATATTTTTTTTACATATATGATATTTTTCATAAAGGGCAATTCATATAATTATATTCAAATCAAATATAATTTCTCACTAAATCTTGAACTCTATCCCCACATTGAGATTTGAGCTAGTCCGGTGCATAAATTATAATTATATAGTATCATTATATTAATATTTACAATTTAAACTAATCATATCCACATATTGAAATTATTTAATTATTATATCATACATCATACATCTTTTTCACAATATATATATATATATATATATATATATATATATATATATATATATATATATATATTAATATTTTAATGTACTTAACAGTATTACAAGAGAATTGAATTAAAGTTCTCACTGCGTGGTGTATGGAAATGATTTGAAGTTTTTAGAGAGGACACAGTTTTCATTAAGAACAGTGTTTGTATTACATAATAAAGTAATGAATTCACATACATGTGAATCGGTAGATCCAAAGCAATGCATCTTCAATATATTAGTTATTTGCTATTAGTAACCAATTAATAACATTGACAATGTGTTTTGGGGGATTCAATTTTAAATACTTTATCTATAATTTGTAAATATGTATATTTTCTTAGGGTTATCTGCCAATAGACCCTTTGATTATTTTATGTAATAACTTGTGTAATCATTTACAAACCCATATTTTTGTGTGTTGTTAGTTCTACCGATGGTAGAGTTAGAGTTGCCATATGACAACGCTAGGACATTACCCGACAAATTGTTATATATTGGGCTCTTACTTTCAGACGTGCTCTGACGCTGGAAGAAGCACTTGCAATTGCATACGATGATCATTTGAACGTAAAGCAGTTATATATTGAACCTTCTTACCACAATATATTAATTGATGAGGAATCTGGGGATGAAGAGAGCGAGAATGATAGGTTGCCAGGAAACAACTTGTGGCAGGAGCAGAAATATTGTTAAACACTAATGACAGAATAGGTGATGAATCAGAAAGTGGCGGTTATTCTGAAAATGATACTTCAGTACTCCAAACTGTTTGAAAAAATGAGAAAGTTACACCATCACGTATTGTTGCTGAAAAAAATTTCCCTTGTGTACCTGGTGATTTTAAAGCTCCTCCCAAAACGTACAGAAAGTACGATGCCTGAATACAAAAACAGTTTTTATGAAACAATCAGTGGAATTCAACTCTTCGAGCTCTTTTTTGATAAAAGCGTGATAAAATTACTGGTCGATTAAACAAATAGCTGTGCCGTTTCTAAAAATTGCAGTGATTTGAACGTGAAGGTTGACGATAAAGTATTTTTTTACAATTCTCACAGTGCCTGTCTATAATACTGTTTCAAGAAAACGTTTCTTTTGGGATAAGTAGAAATCGCTTTTCGCGAATACTTAGATATTTACACTGCTCGGATAAGAACAATATACATTTGAATGACAAAGCATACAAAATAAGGCTTTTAATGAACCAACTAAAAGCCAAATTCTTTGAGAACCTCATTCCGGAAGAAAATGTAAACTATGACGGGTCTATGGTCGTCACGGATGTAAACAATTGATCCCTACCAAACAATAACGTTAGGACGAACAATGTGGTGTGTGAAGGTTTGGAACCTAGATCATGCGATGAAGATAAAAAACCTTTTAGTAACTACACAACACCTTTTTAGACGCATGTTAGATCGAGCAGAAGAAAAGAAAAAAATTCTTCTATAGTTTTTATTGTGACAATTTATTTACTAGCATAAATTTATTGACACATGAAATCCAACACTATAATTGAAAAAAATGATGGTATAATTTTCATCCGATTCGATGGTTAGATAATAATGCTGTAACAATAGCTTCCGGTTATAGAGTTAGTCCACTATCGTTCACAAAAAGTAGTCCAACCAAGAACACAAATCTCTAAAGGTACAAAGACCATTTGCTATTGGAGAACATAATAAGAAAATGGGAGGAACCGATCTAATGGACGGGAATTCGTCCAAAAAAGTGGTGGTGGTGCCTTTTTACATGGATAGTTAATGTGTCGATTGCCAGCGATTGGCTGATACATCGCAAAAGATAATTATCGCTGCTAGACCTTAGACGAGAAAGTGCCAATTTGGCGTCTACTCCTTGAAAGAAAAATAAAGATGTACCGGTAAGGGGTGTTCGTTCATTATCCACAGAATGTGTAAACAATGCAAGATCGGTATATGTATTGAATGTAATTATATATAGTCATATATAATAACACTAGTGCGTCCAAAATTATTGATAATCCGGGAAAAAGCGGCGTTGCCTGGAAACTGCATGAGTTGATTTTCTCTGTTGGCTAAAAGTTAAAAGAGACCGACTCCGAAGGAGAAGGGCTCTTCTTTTAACTCACAGAGTAAAACAACGAATGCGGTTTCCTTACAGAAACAACGCTTTTTCCAGGATTATCTGATTAATTTTTATGCACACGTGGTGTTCGGTAGAATATTTCCAGGATAAAAATATATATATATATATATATATATATATAAGCAAACGAACTAAACTTTAGTTAATTATGTAAAAAGGTTACAAAATTTAATTAATCAAAAAAATTTAATTTTATAGTTAATTAATTAAAAAAACTACACTTTTTAATTACTAAGCATGTAACAAAATTTAGAAAACGAACAATACTTGCGTCCAAATAAATGTCTGATTTTTCACTGTATTCTTCGGAACACTCTTTTCAATATTGCTATCAATGGTTTCTCACGAAATTTTACGAAATCGTTTTATTTTTACAATAAAAGTAGTAATGAGGCACCTTGGCCGCCATCTTGGATTTTGACGTCACAAGACCGCCCACGTGGGGGACCGGTTTTTCCACCCTTATTTTTACTCGCTTACGTGTAGGACGTGTTTTTTCACCCCTATTTTTGCACATCCACGTGTGAGACGGCATTTTCAACCCTTATTTTTATATACCCTCGTGTGAGACCGTATCCTTTCTTTTCGAAGGCCCTTTTTAACCCTAATTATTTTTACTCGCTCACGTATAGGACGTGTATTTTCACCCCTATTTTTCCACATCCACGTGTGAGACCGTGTTTTCAACCCTAATTATTTTTACTCGCTTACATGAAGGACCGTATTACCCTTATTTTTATTATTTCTTTTGGGGTTAAACCTTATGGCTGTATTAAGGACCTTTTGACAGCTAGGACTTTTGCTAACGCGAGGACAGGGGTGGGGGCTGGTCTTGGCTTAGAACTGTATTTAGGGTTGGAGCTTAGGGTAGGGCTGGTCTAGGGTTAATCTTAGGGTTATTTGGTGGTATTAAGGACCTTCTGGCTATATTAAAAACAGTGCCCCTGGAGGTTAGGCAAATGCACACGCATACAATAATTGCATAATTAATAACATATTATTATTAAAATTGTCGACCCTATTGCTTTAAAATGGCCCTTTGAGTAAAAATTGATTTTAGTGCCATCTAGCGGCGTAAAGACTAATGAACATTTTCTATAACAGAAGCTGATAATGCACACCTCTCTCTTACTCTATCTTGTTTCTTCCTCCCCCCTCTCTCTTTCTCTCTCTCTCTCTCTCTCACACACACACACACACACACACACACACACACACACACAACAATTCAAATAATTAATCAATCTCAAACAAAGCACGCTCGATCACCAGATCAATCTCAACCAATCAACCGATTTAGAGATTTTACTGACTTGTTAATAAACTATTACAACATAACCGTTCAAGATAATGATGAAAGCGATGACGTGGTTGAGCTGGGTGTATCTCACATCCAAGATGATGATTCACAGAAGAGAAAGAAGAGCGATGAGGTAGGGGGGAAAGGCAAATCTCAAAGTCATGATGATGATGATGAGGACGACTCACGGTTCAAGAAGAAGAAAACCGATAAAGCATGTTATTAAATAATAATGATGTATTGTTGTTTATAATAATAATAATAATAATATATTTTCAAAACGTTAAGCTTTCCTTCGGTTTTGTTAATAAACCTGTTCTTTTTCCTAGCGGTGATCCACGGTCTTGATTCATGTTTGCAAGTTTACAAGTTTTTCGCTTTAGCGTGTTTTCGCTCTCTCGTGTGTGTGTGTGTGTGTGTGTGTGCGCATACGTGCGTGCGTGCGAGCGTACGTACGGGCATGCGAACGCGCGTACGTGTGAGCTTGCGTACGTGCGAGCGTGCGTACGTTCGTGCGTACGTGCGAGCGTGCGTGCGTGTTTTGTCGTTTGATCCTCGTGCTAAAGCAGTGCTAGTCGATTGTATGTAGTTGTAGGCCCTATTGTGTTGACTAAGAGCTATAATTGGAAGCGTTGCTTGCTATACCTGGCCGTGGAGTTATGTTTAATCAGCTTTTTTTTTGACAGATGTATTTATTTATGATAAGATCAGGCTTGCATGTAAAGTAATATAGAGGTGAAACTAACTAGCTAATGTGTTTTGCTGCTACACGTATCACAGTCTGGAAGATTCTGTTTATGTATTAGAAAAACGTATTACAGCTTCGAAACAGAGTGCAGATAAAAAATTGAAGAAAGTGAATACGGTACAACTTCGGCTAGCAGACTTAAAGGTTTTAAGTGTGTACAGCATTCCCAGAGCAGCGTTGAAACCATTTAATTTAGAGCTAACCTCGTGTCCATGTAATAATGTCTGATAAACTATTAGGGTTATTAGCTTTGCTTTATAGGTTACAATATAATCGTTCAAGGTGTAGGTGATGAGGAGATTGTATCTCAAAAATCTCGTTTGCTCTCGTGAGATGTGTATAGCTTTTCTTAAAAAATACCTGCGAGGCTGTCTCATTCAAAAAAATCTTATGCAAAAAAAACATCAATAATCGTTAGCAATGTAGCTGTATCTGATATTATGCTTACTTAATGTATCACTAGTATAGCTTTTTTGATATCGAGAGAAGAAGCAAGATTTCGAACGGTTGTAGTATTTCCAGAGCTCTATCGAAATCAATTAAATTTAAGAATAATCCCATCTCTATGTAATAATAGATGTAGTATAAAGTTACATATTTTTAAGTATTTAATATGTAATCACTGTATAATGAGTTTTTATTATTATGATGCAACATTAGTGGTATTAGACGTTTTTAAAATATTTGTGTTTTTGAATGTAAATTTTTTTGTAAGTACAACATAATTATTAAATACGAATTCAGGTTTTTCTGTATTACTTTCTAAATAGTTAATCGAGTATTTTATATTCAGCTATTCACAAAAGCGTGTTTTAGTGAGGTACGTTGTATAAAAAATTCAGTTTAGCATATGACAGCGCTGAAGGAAAAACTTCTAAAGGTGAGCGTATTATTTTTAATCTATGTTTTTTTACCTGATATTGCTAACAAAAATGCCGATAAAGATTTTTAAAATGTATTATCATGCTTATATGATAACGTCATAAGATCCGCTCTACAAAAATAGTAAGTACGCATTCGTGGATTTAAACTTATAGTTATTGTTAATTCAGCTATATAATAATAAACCATTAAAACCTTTTGCCTTTTATTTCCGTTACATCAACCTGATATTCTTAAAAACGTGTTAATTTTAATTTAACTCTATGTTATATATAAGTAATTATTACTTTTTAATGGGTTCTTACAGCTGTTAATGAACACGTTACAATGAAATAGTTTTGTGTGTATGTAATTAAACATGCAAATAAATCAGATATGATGTTCCTAATGTATAGGTGGTGGCTGTTTAGAGGATCTACCTATACATAAATTATTTATTATTTCACGTCATATTTAATTAAACTTGAATGTATTCAGTTTCAGCTGTAATCTGATTTCCGCAAAACTGTACGACATAATTTCGGTTGATTGGTTGAGATTGATCTGGTGATCGAGCGTGCTTTGTTTGAGATTGATTAATTAATTGAATTGTTTGTGTGTGTGTGTGTGTGTGTGTGTGTGTGAGAGAAAGAGAGAGGGGGGAGGAAGAAACAAGATAGAGTAAGAGAGGTGTGCATTATCAGCTTCTGTTATAGAAAATGTTCATTAGTCTTTACGCCGCTAGATGGCACTAAAATCAATTTTTACTCAAAGGGGCCAGGGGGCGAAGGCCTGAGAACAAGTTGCGAAGCCCTACACGTGTCGCACAAGAACCTCCTTATTAGAAATACAACGTTTTAGGTAAAAGATCATCCAGTAGCATGTGGCCATTTTAAAGCAATAGGGTCGATAATTTTAATAATAATATCTTATTAATTATGCAATTATTGTATGCGTGTGCATTTGCCTAACCTCCAGGGGCACTGTTCTTAATATAGCCAGAAGGTCCTTAATACCACCAAATAACCCTAAGATTAATCCTAGACCAGCCCTATCCTAAGCTCCAACCCTAAATACAGTTCTAAGCCAAGACCAGCCCCCACCCCTGTCCTCGCGTTAGCAAAAGTCCTAGCTGTCAAAAGGTCCTTAATACGGCCATAAGGTTCAACCCCAAAAGAAATCATAAAAATAAGGGTAATACGGTCCTTCATGTAAGCGAGTAAAAATAATTAGGGTTGAAAACACGGTCTCACGTGGATGTGTAAAAATAGGGGTGAAAATACACGTCCTATACGTGAGCGAGTAAAAAATAATTAGGGTTAAAAAGGGCCTTCGAAAAGAAAGGATACGGTCTCACACGAGGGTATATAAAAATAAGGGTTGAAAATGCGGTATCACACGTGGATGTGCAAAAATAGGGGTGAAAAAACACGTCCTACACGTAAGCGAGTAAAAATAAGGGTGGAAAAACCGGTCCCCCACGTGGGCGGTCTGGTGACGTCAAAATCCAAGATGGCGGCCAAGGTGCCTCATTACTGCTAATAAACTTAACTTAAATTTTTTAACGTGGCTGTCAGTGTTTGACAAATGCGTCTTGTTCATGACAAGAATAGCTCTGTTACTATGGTAGTATGACGTCAATGCAGTTGGATTGCCGCTGTAATTATAATAATAATAAATAAAAAATATACTGTTTTAATAATTGTGCATAAATCTATACTTAATGATCTTATTGGAACTTGTCAAAATAGTGTCTTAATGACCCAGCGTTGCTATATGGCAACATCACTTTTTAAAAAAAGTATAACATTTACTTTCAAAATTTTTCTTATTGTGAGACTAAACAGCAGACTTTACATGAAAAATACATTTAATGGGTTAAAAATAAAAATACTAGTAAACATGAAAAGTGAAAACGTGTGTGATTGTGAACTTTTTAACTTTATGTGTACACCTGCTGAAATAAGAGAACAAACTGCTACATCAGATAATCTTTTAACAAAAATATCAAAATCAAGATACGAAATTTCAAATTAAAAGCATTTTTAAAGAAACAATCAAAATGATATAAGGCACACCATAAAAATCTTAATTCCTGAAGAATTGTTAACAAAGGTACAAGTAGAAGGGGGTCACTTGGTTCTATGATGTCATAATTAAATGTGATGGGGGAAGCCACGTGGCCACGCCCATTTCCCGATCCTTTTTGTCGGCTTCCTTTCTGGCGCCATTTTCTACCCCTTGATGCTGTATTTAGGACCCTCACCCCTTAATTAGGTCCCTTATGGGAGTATTAAGGGTCTTTTTGTCAGTCCAGCCCCTGGAGGATAAGTAACCGCAGTCGCTCTGGGGTAGTCACGTGTCCTAGTGGGGGAAGGAGAGGGGTAGGTCAAAGTCCAATTATTTTAATTATGAGTCATGATCAAATTCCGCCGCCGTTTTGTCTTTACTTATGAGACATATTTAAATTACGCGGCCATTTTGTTCTTAGTTATGACGTCATAATTAAATTATGGCGCCATTTTGTTTTTAATTATGAGTCATTTAAATTCTGGCGACATTTTTTTTTTAATTATGAGTGATAATTAAATTGAGCCGCCATTTTGTTTTTAATTGCGACGCCCTGCTCCATAGACTCCGTCCAGGTCAAAAAAATCAATTAAACAAATCAATTAATTAATTAATTCAATCAAACCAACCAGTCAGATCAATCTCTATCAAATCAATTTAACTGCGCCCATTTTTGCTTCGTATGGCAACATCGCAATTTTTGTTTTGGCTGCCATTTTTGTTTTGTCTGTCAACATCGCAACCAATTTAATTATGAGTTATAGTTAAAAGTAGTGGGTCAAACCAATCAATCAAATGAGGTAAACAATCGAACCAACTACATCAATTAATCAAATCAGTCTCAAATAGATCAACCACAACCAAATCAAATCAATCAATCTCGATCAAATCAATCAATCAATCTCAATCAAAGCATTTTTAATCAAATCAATCAAGAAGCTGATCTAACAACTCTTCATATCCTTCAGGTAACGATTTTCTCTAATGTATATACGTAACTCCTATGAGCGAGCGCTTACTTTGAAGATAAGACTAATCGACACTCAGAGTTGGTACTCTCTCTAAACGTGAGGGCACCGGCGTTGGAAAACAGTCGATCAATTCAATCAAACAAATCAATCAATCAAATCAACCTCAATCAAAGTAACCGCAATCAAATAACTATCAAACACATCAATCTCAATCAAATCACTAAATTGATGTAACTTACAGTTTGTAAAAACCAACTGTCAATTCTAAAATACCACAGCTTGAAAAAATCAAGTTTCATTTCTAAAAGAGCGGTTTGATTTAACTTAAATCTTGTAAAAACCACCTTTCAATTCAAAAATACCGATTTGGTCAAACTACGTCCTAGAAATTTTGGTCTTTACGGAAATACCTCTGTCAAGAAGGACCTAAAATTGATAAATAAGCTTGAACACACTAAGTCGTTATTGAAAATGGACAAATGCCTAGGAGAAAATAAACAAGTTGACTTCCATTTTCAATTTTGACAATACACCTGTTATTTGAAACTAACATCGATACCATCCCGTAAGACAGATATAGGACTCCGTGTTTTATTTTACCCAATGTACATCATCATCATCATTACACAACTATAAAGACAAAAAGATCTATACAGAGCAAGGCGATTCTAATGATACGTTGAGATTACACACACAATGCAGTTGGTTTAGGTTAGGTCAATGTGCGCGCATTGACCTAATCCAAAACCTCGCCTTTATTAATCTAACCTAATATTGTACGTGTACTGACCTAACATAAAATTTTGCGTGTATTAATCTACCCGTATATTGTACATATATTAACCTAACCAAAAATTGTTCGTATATTGACAGAAATGCCGAAGGCTTTCTCGTAAGACAGGTATTGGCGCTTTTGCGTATACATGCATGCCTGCGTGTGTGTACGTGGTGTGTGTGTGTGCGTGCGTGCGTGTCTTTGTGTGTTTGTGTTTGCGTTTGGGTTAGTGCTTGAGCTTATTTGTGATTGAGTTTGCGTTTTGGTTTTGCGTTTCCATTTGAGTTTGCGTTTGCGTTTGCGTTTGCGTTTGCGTTTGCGTTTGCGTTTGCGTTTGCGTTTGCGTTTGCGTTTGCGTTTGTGTTTGCGTTTGCGTTTGAGTTTGCGTTTGCGTTTGCGTTTGCGTTTGCGTTTGGGTTTGAGTTTGCGCTTTCGTTTGCGTTTCAGTTTGCGTTTGCGTTTGCCTTTGCGTTTGCGTTTGCGTTTGCGTTTGCGTTTGCGTTTGCGCTTTCGTTTGCGTTTGAGTTTGCGTTCGTGCTAGTTTGCGTTTGTGTTTGTGGTTCTGTTTGTCTTTGTGTTCTTTGAAGGTTGGTTTTTGCAAGCTGTAAGCTAAATCAAAACCCTTATTGTTGAATTGCGAGTTGGGCATTTTTGAATTGTGTGTTGGTTTTTGCAAGCTGTAAGTTAAATCAATTTGTTATCAAGTGTATTATCAGAATAGTAAACCAAAGTCGACTTGTATATTTGTCTTTTTTGTAATTTCAAGGCCTGTTTGCTTTTCACGTAATTAGGTAATTAGTGTGTTTTTCCGAAAACTCCTAGAGGTATTTGAATAGAGAATGGTTGTTATTGTGGTTACATAACTGGGAAATCCAGAAAATAAATAATTTGTATTAATAGTTTAAACCATTAGATACTTTATAATGTTCGTTTATAAACAAAACGTATAAAGTGAATGTGCCATGACTGTAAGTAACAAAAACCAGCTGTACCAAGGCGTTCTTTCAAAAACGATTATCAATAACAACACTGGTAAGTGATCGTTTTTGATTTTAATCCTTACCCCTTATTTTATTTACTTTATTCAATTACTTGAACAAACTTTTATGTTATGATTCTACATGGTATGATCTAATCTCGGTCTAAACCTTCACGAGATCAACACACTCTTGTTATACCTTAAACCGTTCATTCACAGAGTTATGTAATTATTGTTATGGTTGTGTAATGATGATGATGATGAATATTTCGTAAAATAAAACTCAGCATCCTGTAGTTATCTTACGAGATGGAATGAGATGTTATTTTCAAATCACAGGTGTATTATCAAAATTGGAAATAAAAGACAGCTTATTATAAGTTTTTGTCATGAACGAAATAAGTTAAAAATAAATATGTAATTAAAAAACTGTTTATTTATGTATTCAATAAAATTAATAATAATTTTTAAAAGTCAGCTTGTTTATTTGTCCCCATTTTCAATAACGACTTAGTGCGTTCAAGCTTGTTTATAAATCTAAGGCCTTTTTTGAAAGAGGTATTTTCGATAAGACAGTCCTTGTATGTAAGGCCTGATTTCAAGTTTTGGTTTAATTTGTTATTGTATAGGCATTTTTACTAATTTAACTGTAAAACGTATTTTTATCTCTGTATGCAAAACTTGCCAATAGTGCCACACCTTAATTTGAGTGGTAGTACAACCGGATTGTGTGTGTAATCTCAACGTATCATTAGAATCACATTGCTTCGTATGGATTTTTTTTGTCTTTGTGGTTGTGTAATGATAATGATGGGTAGAATAAAACCTGTAGTCCTATACCTGTCTTACGGGATGGTATCGATGTGAGTTTCAAATCACATGTGTATTATCAAAATTGAAAATGAAAGTTGGCTTGTTTATTTGTCCTCAGGCATTTGTCCATTTTCAATAACGACTTACTGTGTTCAGGCTTGTTTATAAACCTAATTAATTATCAAAACAAAGGTTATATAAAATATGAAGTGTATAATCTAAATTGGAAATGGAAGTCAACTTCCATTTTCAATGACGTCTTAGTGTGGTCAAGCTCGTTTATAAATCTAAGGCCCTTTTTGGCAGAGGTATTTCCAATAAGACTATTTGTATGTAAAACAGTATAGAGGCCTAATTTCAAGTTTGATTATTCTATGTTTCAAAAATGTTTACCAAAATTTCTAGGATGTAGTTAAACCAAATCGGGATTTTTGAATTGAAAGCTGGTTTTTGCAAGCTGTAAGTTAAATCAATTTGGTATTTTAGAATTGAAAGTTGGTTTTTGCAAGCTGAAAGTGAAATCAATTTGGTATTTTAGAATTGAAAGTTGGTTTTTGCAAACTGTAACTCAAATCAAACGCTATTTTTGAAATGAAAGATGGTTTTTGCAAGCTGTAAGTTAAATGAGTTTGGTATTTTAGACTTGAAAGTTGGTTTTTGCAAGCTGTAAGTTAAATTAAACTGCTGTTTTGAATTGAAAATTGGTTTTTGCAAGCTGTAAGTTATGATTTGATTGAGATTGATTTTATTGAGATTGATTTGTTCGATATTGGTTTGATTGTCATTGCTTTGATTGAAGTTAATTTGATTGATTGATTTGGTTGATTGAATTGATTGAGCTTGATTTGCAGATGATTGACTGTTTTCCCACGTCGGTGCCCTCACGTTTAGGTAGAGTACCAACTCTGAGTGTCGATTAGCCTTATCCACAAAGTAAACGGTCGCTCGCAGGAGTTAGATATATACAGCCGGGAGAATCGTTTCCCGAAGGATATGAAGAGCTGTTAGGTCAGCTTCTTGATTGATTTGATTGAGATTGATTATTTGATTTGATCGAGATTGATTGAGGTTCATCTGCTTGAGATTGATTTGATCGTTTGATTGATTAATTGATTTGATTAATTGATTTGATTGATTGGTTTGGCCCACTACTTTTAATTATGACTCTCAGTTAAATTGGTTACGATGTTGCCAGGCAAGTCAAAGATGGCAGCCAAAACAAAAATTGCGATGTTGCCAGCCAAAACAAAAATGACCGCCGTTAAATTGATTTAATTCATTGGTTTGATTAATTGATTTGGTTAATTGATTTGATTAATTGATTTGTTTGATCTGGACGGAGTTTATGGACCAAGACATCGCAATTAAAAACAGAATAGCGGTTCAATTTAATTATTACTCATAATTTAAAGCAAAATGGCGGCGGAATTTAATTATGACTCATAATTAAGTACAAAATGGCGCCACAATTTAATTATGAGGTCATAATTAAAAGCAAAATGACCGCTCAATTTAATTATGACTCGTAATTAAAAACAAAATAGCGGCGGAATTTAATTGTGACTCATAATTAAAATGATTGGATTTTGACCTACCCCTCCCCTTCCTCCACTGGGTCACGTGACTACCCGCAGAGAGACTGCCGTTGCCTGCCCTCCAGGAGCTGGCTCTTAATACTACCAAAAAGACCCTAATTAAGGGGTAAGGATCCCAAGTACAGCATCAAGGGTTTGAAAATGCCATCAATGGGTTGAAAATGGTCCCGGAAAAACGCCAATCAAAAAGGGACGGGATGTGGGCGTGGCCACGTGGCTTCCCCCACCACTTAATTATGACGTCATAGTTCCAAGTGACCCCCCATCTATTGGTACATTAGCTTACATGTTTTTAATGCTATATAATAATGTTCTTAAAATTAGGTTACTGTCATATTTGGTATCACTGATACATGTCCTATACAAGAATTAGAAAATATAAAAATAAAGTCATTGAAGATTCTAAAAAACGTTGATAATTGAAATCACTAATAAAAAACAAATGTGTGCAGATCTTTCATCATCTTATGGACAATTTTAAACAATACAAGATTTTAGTGTTTCTTAATTTTAAGATAATTACGAAAAAGGTAAATGTACATAACTAGTAGTAGGGATTAACAAAATAGGATGTACACCAAATCAGATAGCTGAATATCTCAAATTATCAACTTACCTCAAAGTCCATCGACATATACGGGTCATTATTTTCTGAGAACCTCGATACTTTACTTAAACACACGGAGGCTGGAAGTCTGCAACTGTAGCAGTAGCGTTGATGACTGTGGCTATCAAAATATCAATTGCAAATAAAGCTCGCAAGTTGTTTAAAGTAATGAAAGCAGCATTCCATAAGCCTTACCAGCATATCCCGTACCCACAATGCCTTTATTCCATCAGTCGTACTAAAACAATTAAAGCAACCAATAATTATAACCATAATAGCATAGACTACATGTGGATGCGAAAAACACTAGATAACGAACGTAATTATAAAAATTAAGCATGTTTACTGTGTACGTTTTTATCTAAAAATTACTTATTTTAAATTAAAATACTTACCTTGTTTACGTATTACTTATATGAATTGCATACCTAAAAAATGAAAACAAGTACGTTACAAGCGTTAATTAATAATTTGGTTACTTGGCAGGATAAAGAACAAGTTTAGTTTTATATTGCCAAAAAACCTCGTAGAAAAAGTATACTACAAAACTCGGGTATTGAGCCAATTACGCATTCGTTCGAATTATGGTGACGATTTATCATTTTGTAAACTGGATACCCTTTTTTAATTTCGTTTTGAACTATTTAGTACATATACACTCTGTTCAAGATATGGATTCTCACTATGGGGATCTTGGAAATGGTTTCAACTTATTATTTTTGACTGTTCAGTGAATTTGTTTTTCCCGCTAAGACTTTTCATTGTGATGTTTAGTTAGGTTACGTTATATTAGGTAAAGTCAGTTCTGCGGTAAAACTAGCGTTTTTCCGCGACCTTAAGGAACTTTTTTAGATGTTTTTTTGGAGTTTTATGGAGTATCAGAACAAAAAAAAAGCAGCACAAGGTGAGTCTATAAAGTTCAGTTTTACCAATTTGTGGTAGTTATTATCAAAAAAGTGTGGCGGAATTTTTGAAATGTAGAAAAATATGATATGCTTTCGTGTTACATACTATGTCAACGAAATTTCAAAGAAGCGGAACGTATGTATTTAAACAAATATACAGCAGCCCCTCATAAAACCACATTTAGGAACTTGTCAGTCAATTTAAGAGAACATGGCGCATTTAAGAAGCCTGTTAATTCCCGTAAAAAACTTTGCAATGACGAAAAAGCAAAAAATGCTTTATTAGCTGATACGGAAAATTCTGAAATTTCTACCCGACACATTGGACAAATAATTGAAGTTGCCCATTCCATGCTCATGTTATTTTACCAACAGAAAAAATAAATTTAGAATTTGTCAGGGACTTCGACCAGGGGATTTAACGA